>OW388299.1:257833-857833 GCA_936450465.1 Gibbula magus
CGACGAGAAACATTGGAATGGCGGCCACCATGACATGACGTCATTCAAAGGACGGATAACTCTCATCTCATGTCTTTGAGCAGAGAGATGTTATATTACGTACGCTTCCTTCAGCATGACTAATGCAACTGGTCTCGCCATACCGAACATCACGGATTATAGAACGGTTTGATGTTATAAGCGTGAATATTTAACGTCGCAATATTATGAACTGTGACAGGGTTGATATTACTCCGCTGTTCCGTTCCTTTATAGGGACAACATAAATATATATATACTCGTATGAAATACATGTTGGTAATAAATAGGATACATAACTCGTTCCCCTTTCATATCAAGTTTATGTCCCACGTGAAATAATTTTGGTTTGTCTCACGCCAAGGCTCGAGACAAAGCAAACTTATTTCACTCGGGATATAAACTTGATATGAAAGGGGAAGCTCGTTAGATATCCTATAATTACAACATTACGAGATATGGTATTTACACAACTTTATAACATTTACTCGATATGATATTTACACACCTTTGCAACATTATTGAATATGAACATCATGATTAATAGCGCCCTGTGTATGTGTTTCTGTGTAGATATTTGGCGCTTTACAAATATTCACATTATTATTATATTAATTGTGATATTTACGCACATTTACAAAGTGATTATATAATGATATTTGCAAACCTTTACAACATGATTAAAGATTATATTCACAAACATCAACAAATATTTACAAATGATTATATATATATATATATATATATATATATATATATATATATATATATATATATATATATATATATCTATATATATATATATATATATATATATATATATATATATATATATGACATTCTGTAAATATTTGTAAATAAAATTGTATCTTATATTTATCCAGCGGCTAAACAAATATAACGTTATTTTGTAAAAATGTCCTTTGATCAACATTACTTTTAATTACAAATACTGTTTCAACTACTGCATGTATCATTTGTTATTAAATAAGAGTTATCAATCAAAGCGCATTTCAGAGATGAAGTTTTAACCTCTATTTGAGAAAGCGGTGACCGGTTCCGTTGAGAAATTACTCTACTCGATTGCTATTCAACGCATGCATCGTACTTCAGTAGCTCATCCGCATTATCAGATTAGACAAGTTCCTGGATTATTTCCAGGGAGGCAGCCGTCTGTCGTTAAGGACACAATTCAAACGAGAGATATTTACATAGGTGATATATGCCCGTTTACCAATCCGTTCATTTTCATGAATAAATATTGTTTAAATCACAGTTAAAACGAGCCGTTGTCGTACTAGTGATGTATCATATTGTCATTATCAATATCACCCAAATTTAAATTACATTCTTATATAAAAAGAATAACATAAATTTGTGATATTGTTTCACGCATTATAAGAACCTTATACATTTGGTCATGAAAATCTTTTCAGAGTTTCAACTGGCTTCGTGGTGTAATGGTTAGGTGGTTCGGCAAGAAAGCAACAGGATACGCGTTCGATCCCAGGTTCCTTATATGTTCCTTTATAATCTGACATTTTATAAAGTATCATCACTTAGAATTTGGAAATTTAGAAAATTCACTACATTGTTTCTCAGTTGTTAAAAAGTGTAGGTATATTAGAAAAGTGTAGGTATATCAGAAAAAGTGTAGGTATATCAGAAAAAGTATAGGTATATCAGAAAAAGTGTAGGTGTATCGACTAATACACCTACACTTGTAACAAAAGAAGCCATAGCAACGAGACCGGAAGTGGGGTATAAGTACATTTATATTTTCCCAGATGCGGTATAAATGTATCAAAGAGTCATTATCAACGAAGATGTGTAAGTACATTTATATAGTATATTTTCCCCAGATGCGGTATAAATGTATCAAAGAGTCATTATCAACGAAGATGTGTAAGTACATTTATATAGTATATTTTCCCAGATGCGGTATAGATGTATCAAAGAGTCATTATCAACGAAGAATGAATGAATGAATGAATGAATGAATAAATGAATGAATGAATGAATGAATGAATGAATGAATGAATGAATTAATGAATGAATGAATGAATGAATGAATGCGGTATACGTTCTGCGCTCGGACAAATTTCAACGGATATAACAATATGTCAAATGTAAAATTCGGGGTCCAAGATTATTACATTTCTGATATGGGAATGAACGTTAATCAGCTCATGATGAAATAAAATAATTTGTAAAATGTGATATTTGACAGCCCGAAACAATATACCAGGGCGTATAACAATTTGGTTGTGGCCGAAGCCGAGGACTTATGCAAAATTCAAACATTCAGTCATAGATTAATGATTCAATGGAAAAGTAATACGGTGTTTTCAAATAGGTTCTTGAATGGGTTTTACGAAGACAACGATTTACCATGTTAACTTTTGACTGTACAATAATATACCTACGTAGATTATCAAACTCCAATATAAATCTTGGATATGAGTAGACTTCATATCATTGTTACATGACAATAAATGAGCTTGATGCACAAGGATATAACTTAACTAAAACACCTACCATCGATTCAATTAATTCCCATCAACCAGGAGGCCCGTACAATATCGGAAAGGCATCGATTACAGACAAACAAGGAAGGTTGCACCAAAGAATGCTTCAGTATTCAGAACAAAGAAATACCCGACAACAACACAAATCGGAATAAATGTAAAACTAATTCGCAGACAAAACCTACTCCGTAGTAAATTGTTATGGATTCTCTAGAATCTAAACGATCTCCTTGATCCGTTACTCTTCCATACAAATACTTTTAAACACGGACATCCCGAGTCACCTTAGTCCAATGATGTGATACAATTTTCCTAACTTGTGTCCTACCTTCAACACTATCCAAACCAACTTCACGGTGAGGAAGCTAGGAAGTAGGGAACATGGACAGATAGAATCGACTTCAGTGTGTGAACGAGAACGCGTTCTGTGTGTCAGCGTGTCTGAACCGACGGTGATCAATACAGGAGAGAGGACATTGCACTGTCTACAGTATATCAATACAGGGTACTGCTATATCACCAGCACTGTCTACAGTATATCAATACAGGAGAGAGGACATTGCACCAGCACTGTCTACAGTATATCAATACAGGGTACTGCTATATCACCAGCACTGTCTACAGTATATCAATACAGGGTACTGCTATATCACCAGCACTGTCTACAGTATATCAATACATGGTACTGCTATATCACCAGCACTGTCTAACGTATATCAATACAGGGTACTGATATATCACCAGCACTGTCTACAGTATATCAATACATGGTACTGCTATATCACCAGCACTGTCTAACGTATATCAATACAGGGTACTGATATATCACCAGCACTGTCTACAGTATATCAATACAGGGTACTGCTATATCACCAGCACTGTCTACAGTATATCAATACAGGATACTGCTTTATCACCAGCACTGTCTACTGTATATCAATACAGGGTACTGCCATATCACTAGCACCATCTACTGTATATCAATACAGGGTACTGCTATATCACCAGCACTGTCTACTTTATATCAATACAGGGTACTGCTTTATCACCAGCACTGTCTACTGTATATCAATACAGGGTACTGCCATATCACTAGCACTGTCTACTGTATATCAATACAGGGTACTGCTTTATCACCAGCACTGTCTACTGTATTTCAATACATGGTACTGCCATACCACTAGCACTGTCTACTGTATATCAATGCAGGGTACTGCCATATCACCAGCACTGTCTACTGTATATCAATACAGGGTACTGTCACATCACCAGCACTGTCTAACGTATATCAATACAGGGTACCAGTCTGATTAAAATCGACCTTGTTCTGAGGATTAAACTTGCAAATTATGTATCTACCGGGATACGAACAAGTTCTGTAGATTCCTGTCCACAAGGTCTGAGAACACCCCGTATAGGCGAATGTTCCGAACCAGTTTAGCACAGCCAAAGCCAAGTCAAATACCTGACCCATCACAACGTAGTTTTTAAACGGTCACTGTTTTGAAAGCATTCGGAACAGACCAAAGGATAGCTGTTTGGAGTTATCTGCCCCTGGCTTCTCGTACCGAAAGCAATTGTTGGGCGTCTTTTGATTGGCTACTTGAATCGCGCTTGAACACGCGAGTCTACGGGCTGTTTTCAGACGGTTTGGCGTGGAACCTACGACCGATATGAGTTCGTATCCCCGTAGATGCACTATTTTGCAATTTTTATTCCACGGAAAACCGTCGATTTTAATCAGACTGTACAGGGTACTGTCACATCACCAGCACTGTCTACTGTATATCAATACAGGGTACTGCCATATCACTAGCACTGTCTACTGTATAACAATACAGGGTACTGCTTTATCACCAGCACTGTCTACTGTATATCAATACAGGGTACTGCTATATCACCAGCACTGTCTACTGTATATCAAAACAGGGTACTGCTATATCACCAGCACTGTCTACTGTATATCAATACAGGGTACTGCCATATCACTAGCACTGTCTACTGTATATCAATGCAGGGTACTGCTATATCACCAGCACTGTCTACTGTATATCAATACATGGTACTGCCATATCACCAGCACTGTCTACTGTATATCAATACAGGGTACTGCCATTTCACTAGCACTGTCTACTGTATATCAATGCATGGTACTGTCACATCACCAGCACTGTCTACTGTATATAAATACAGGGTACTGCCATATCACTAGCACTGTCTACTGTATATCAATGCAGGGTACTGCTATATCACCAGCACTGTCTACTGTATATCAATACAGGGTATTGTCACATCACCAGCACTGTCTACTGTATATCAATACAGGGTACTGCTATATCACCAGCACTGTCTACTGTATAACAATACAGGGTACTGTCACATCACCAGCACTGTCTACTGTATATCAATACAGGGTACTGTCACATCACCAGCACTGTCTACAGTATATCAATACAGGGTACTGTCACATCACCAGCACTGTCTACTGTATATCAATACAGGGTACTGTCACATCACCAGCACTGTCTACTGTATATCAATACAGGGTACTGTCACATCACCAGCACTGTCTACTTTATATCAATACAGGAGAGAGGACATTGCACCAGCACTGTCTACTGTATATCAATACAGGGTACTGTCATATCACCAGCACTGTCTACTGTATATCAATACAAGGTACTTCTATATCACCAGCACTGTCTACTGTATATCAATACAGGGTACTGCCATATCACTAGCACTGTCTACTGTATATCAATGCAGGGTTCTGCCATATCACCAGCACTGTCTACTGTATATCAATACAGGGTACTGCCATATCACTAGCACTGTCTACTGTATATCAATACAGGGTACTGCTATATCACCAGCACTGTCTACCGTATGTCGATACAGGGCACTGCTATATCACCAACACTGTACAAACAATAATAAAGAACCAGGATAATAACAATACGTCCTGAAGACCTAATAATAACATGCTTATAACGCGCTTTTTTCCATTGTAAACGATGCTCAAAGCGCAAGACAGGGTTTAAACAGAGATAGGTTCACGACAGAAGTTAGCTGTCAAATGCTAATCTGAAGAAGTGTGTCTTCAGGGAGGATTTAAAATTGGAAAGTTCAGTACAGATATTGGGGTAGTTGGTTCCAGGCTGTAGGTGCGGCATACGTACACGATCTTTGCCCTTATGTGGAGGTTTTCTCTGAGGGGATGACGAGAAGACGTTTGTCCTGGGAGCGGAGAGCAAGAGGTGGACAGTGTCACGGAGTGTGGTGTCAGGGACTGGGCAAGGTACGAAGGAGCAGTTCCAGTCAGACAACGTTAAGTTATGCAAAGAAGTTTGAATTGAATCCTATAGTAAATAGGCAGCCAGTGAAGAGAGCGGAGCATTGTAGTGTTTGGATGACCCAGATTTAACTTATCATCAACAGATTAAAATTAACGTGATTGAATACAGAACCGCCATTTTCGTGGTCACCGGTTTATTCTCAGAATGTAATGTCGTACAGGCAGTTGACGTCATTCTCTAGGGAGTACTCATTACGTCATTATGTCAAATCATAAAAGCTACATTCATGTTTCCATGGGAACCGCAACAAATAAAATTCAGAAATCGGTCTAACCCTCAAAAGGCACATCTAGAGATCATGGTTAACATGTGTAGCAAGAAGCTAGCATGTACAGTTTCAGAGATGTCCCAGGAGCTGGCATTGCTGAAAATAATACGTCCTAAATCGTAAACGTCGTCGTCTGACAGCTACCTACATATAAATAAATAAAGGGATGTAACGCACCCAAACCCCTCCTCGTCCCGGGCCGAACTCTGGCTTGAGAAATAAAGAAAACACAGTCCGTAGCATAAATAATTAAAGCTAAATAAATTCCCTTTCGATTGAATGTAAAATTATCAAAATCGTTTTACTTTAGGCCGAGCTACATTGGCTGAACTCCCTCGGGATATGCAACTCGATTTCGTATCCCGACTCTTCAAATGAATAATGTTGTGTTATAAAGTGATTTTGAATGATAAATAGAATATTACCCATATGGGAAGACGGACACAGGGTAGTATTTTTCCTGTAAGTCACATGGGAGTTACACCTTTTTCTGGCTTTTGATTGGCTGTTACAGAAAAATAAGAATTTCATTGGTTGCCGGAACTACTTCTTCATCTTTCTTACTTTTCCCGACTAGTAACTTTAGAAACTGTCTTCTGCACTTTAACATGTTTTATTTGTTTCCCGCAGTTGAAATTAGCGTTTTCGTACATGTGCCGACGCATCAAATGTCGGAGGAAGCAGTTAAATTGTCCGAAATTTAAAGAAACTAGCGATTACTGCTTGACTGTATAACCACGGAAAGCTGCAAGAGCGACGGCGATCGTTCGAATGTAATGACGTCATAGGCGCGAGCGGTTATGACGTCACAGTGTCGATTGTAACGTCACAGGGCTTTTCGGTTTGAGCCGACTTGTTTTTGAGGTTCGCACACCTCTTGATATGGATGTTGCAATAACTTATATGTATAATCATGGATTGATAGTAATTGGCAGGAATACAAAACTTTCAACTAAAGCCACATCTTTATTTTATTGTGAAAGACATTTTCGCAGGGGACATTTTAATCGTGCGGAGTAAACAAGGATAGGAACGTAAGAAGTGAATCCACGTCACACGCGTATGGATATGGAGATTCATCTCCTTCTCGGGTCCTTTTAGAGAAGCTATTGGCTTTTAATATTCGCGTTTTTACTTTAATTTGTCATATGGGTAATATAAACAATAACCAACTCGTGACGGGGAATGACAGATTATCTTTCCCTCGTTATATCAATTGTGTGTAATTCTCTCGCCAAGGCTCGAGAATTACTCAAATGATATAACTCGGGAAAGATAATCTGTCATTCCCCGTCACTCGTTAGTTATTGTCTAAATCTTACACTCTGTTCGAAGGTGAAGGTCAACATCGCTCGATACCGCCTTTGTTGTAATAAAATCGCTGGTAGAAGGTAAGGATCACAACATTATTCATTTGAAGGGTCAGGATATGAAACAAAATTGACGAGCGATTACGATATGACTATGTTTGTCGTCGACAGCACGTTTTCCATTGAAATATTCCTAATTTCTCCACTCGAAAGCGGTGAATTCGTGAGGACAGGTTTGTTGCGTTCTCGTGAAAAAAGGTCTTTTCTCGAGTTTCAATCAATGTAGCTTGGCCAAAACTGAACTGAACCGATTTTGATAAGTTTACATTCAATCGAAAGGGAATTTATTTAGCTTTAATCATTTATGCCACCGACTGTGTGTTCTTTATTTATGTATACGCTGTGAGTGAGTGAGTTGGGGTTTAACGCCGCTTTCAAGAGTATTTCACTTATATCGCGGCTGCTAGTATTACGGCAGGGAGAAAGCCCGCAACGCCATGTGGCTATGCACTGCGGTGAAACCTGCGAGCAGCGGCTGGAACTAGTGAACCATCGGTGGTACTACGCTGAAAGTCTTATCTTCATTATACCCCGCCCTACTTTATACGCTGTAGGGCGGGGTATAATAAAGATAAGAGCGGTAAATTGTAATCGGGGGATGCGGTAAAATGTGCAGATCAAATGCGCGGTGAATTGTTATACGATGAGCGTTAAATTGTAAGGAAATTGATGAAAATATTATTGTTGATATACACAGAGATAATCGTGTAGGGAGATTGTGGCTAGCATTTGAAAAATAAGATAAAGTGATTGTTGTGATGATTTATTGATAAAGTATGTTTGTTTGAATTCTATATCAATGTGTTCTGTACAACCCACACATACGTTTTTGGATATTTTTTTTTTATGAATAGTTTAACTCTATAACCCTTACACCTGGAATATAGATCAGTTAGTAGTTTTTCCGCTCATTATCCGGGTTCAATTCCCGGTCGTACCATACCAAAATACATGTATGCTGTGACGCCAACTATATATTGCTTTATTCATGCATGTAGGCCACAGGCTCATATATATATATACATATACAATATATACAAAATACATACGGGTGCACAAAACTAATTCCTATGTGACTTTGTATTGCAGACAAGTAATAGCTATTAACATTGCGACATACTTTACTGATATCGGAAAACACTCCTTTGAGTTCTTTACCTTTATCTAGAGTTTTGCTTATGACATTACATAAATAGGTCAACAGATGAGTCGCCTGCTGTAAATACAGAATGGTATTGAGTGATGGTCAACAGATGAGTCGCCTGCTGTAAATACAAAACTCAACAGATGAGTCGCCTGCTGTAAATACAGAATAGTATTGAGTGATGGTCAACAGATGAGTCGCCTGCTGTAAATACAAAACTCAACAGATGAGTCGCCTGCTGTAAATACAGAATGGTATTGAGTGATCATTCTTCTGAGTAGATAACGATTATGAACGTAATAATGAAGGTACTTCTTTACAAATGTAGACATTCTCGTTAGAGAAACTGTAATTTGAACATTAATGTTAACTGCAAGAGAACGACCGGAGCTGGGTTTTTTTTCAAATTAAACTGAATAGTGGCATACTTAAAGACTAATAAAACAGTACATTCAACGGTTTTGAAATAAGTTTGGATAGTATTTTAGAAGCTGATTACTTAAAAGGGTATGTTGATTTACTGATACCAAGAGTTGATATGGTCTTTCCAATTTCATTTTCAGTTTTATGAAATAAATATTTCTTCAAGGGAAAAAGTCTGATTCAGGAACGCTATCGTCAAACTCGTCAATATTGTCATCACGAAAATATCGTCAATATCGTCAAAATAGTCATCTCGATTATCAACATATCAAACAGACTAATCTACCTGCATTTAATGATGTTAAAGTGAAAGATCACAGGGATAAATATTAAATTTTAGTTTACTACTTGTGAAAACATCGACCCATGGCATCAATAATAATAGAATAAGAAGAAGTAGAAGAAGAATCAGAAGAAGAAGAAGAAGGGTTAGGTGAAAGTTTTGTGAAATTATCTTGATTAGATTACAAGATATTGAGGTTTAAAGTTTTATACGTGGGTTATCTCCCTTGTTTTATGCCAAAAATCTGGCTTCGAGGTGCACCAGTTACCCTTCACAGGCTATGATGCCTGAAAGTTTAACAAATATCGATTTGGGCCACAAAAAAAGGTAAAAAAATTAATAATAACAATATAAATGTTATTATAATAAAAACAATAATAAGAGTTATTACATTGCGCCAACAATCCAATCAACATGTGGTTGCTCTTGGCGCTGCACATTATTACCCTGACGGAATAACATGTACTTTCGGAGCTGCCGATGCGGTACACAAAGCCATATCCGTTATATCAGGTACCCATTTATACAGCTGAGTGGACTGACTGCAGTGTGGATGAAGTGCCTTGCCCAAGAACACAACACAGTATGAGACCCAGGTCACACATTGTTGGTTTCGATCCGGGCCTTTAGCGTGAGAGGCCAGCACGCTAACAACTACACCACTGTCCTAATTATAGGGATAACAAGGATTGACGCGTCAATACTTAGGTCTACAGGACTTCTGCTTGACCTTAAGCTTTAACCCGATGTTTGACTTAATGACCTTTAATAAACCAGTTCCTTCTTTAAAATGAGCTCTATCTTCAGCAGTCTACGAAATGAACTAAAGCATATACCCCTCTGAAAATGGGAACCACCTATTATGCATCTTCCCACGGCAAGGTGAAAAGGGAAGATTTTGAAATATTTTCGTTACACCCGTGACGTTGTGAGGATACCTATCACGTGACCCTATGTTATGGTTCTTCATTCTTATGACAAAACGGTCAATATTTCATAATAAGGTGTAACATAGATTTGTTCTGCTTCATTTCCCACTGACGTGCATGTAATCATTGTTAAGACTTATGACAAAACGGTCAATATTTCATAATAAGGTGTAACATAGATTTGTTCTGCTTTATTTCCCACTGACGTACATGTAATCATTGTTAAGACTTATGACAAAACGGTCAATATTTCATATAAGGTGTAACATAGATTTGTTCTGCTTTATTTCCCACTGACGTACATGTAATCATTGTTAAGACTTATGACAAAACGGTCAATATTTCATATAAGGTGTAACATAGATTTGTTCTGCTTTATTTCCCACTGACGTACATGTAATCAATGTTAAGACTTATGACAAAACGGTCAATATTTCATAATAAGGTGTAACATAGATTTGTTCTGCTTTATTTCCCACTGACGTGCATGTAATCATTGTTAAAACTTATGACAAAACGGTCAATATTTCATATAAGGTGTAACATAGATTTATTCTGCTTTATTTCCCACTGACGTACATGTAATCATTGTTAAGACTTATGACAAAACGGTCAATATTTCATAATAAGTTGTAACATAGATTTGTTCTGCTTTATTTCCCACTGACGTGCATGTAATCATTGTTAAGACTTATGACAAAACGGTCAATATTTCATATAAGGTGTAACATAGATTTGTTCTGCTTTATTTCCCACTGACGTGCATGTAATCATTGTTAAGACTTATGACAAAACGGTCAATATTTCATATAAGGTGTAACATAGATTTGTTCTGCTTTATTTCCCACTGACGTACATGTAATCATTGTTAAGACTTATGACAAAACGGTCAATATTTCATAATAAGTTGTAACATAGATTTGTTCTGCTTTATTTCCCACTGACGTGCATGTAATCATTGTTAAGACTTATGAGAAAACGGTCAATATTTCATATAAGGTGTAACATAGATTTGTTCTGCTTTATTTCCCACTGACGTACATGTAATCAATGTTAAGACTTATGAGAAAACGGTCAATATTTCATATAAGGTGTAACATAGATTTGTTCTGCTTTATTTCCCACTGACGTACATGTAATCATTGTTAAGACTTATGACAAAACGGTCAATATTTCATATAAGGTGTAACATAGATTTGTTCTGCTTTATTTCCCACTGACGTACATGTAATCATTGTTAATACTTATGACAAAACGGTCAATATTTCATATAAGGTGTAACATAGATTTGTTCTGCTTTATTTCCCACTGACGTACATGTAATCAATGTTAAGACTTATGACAAAACGGTCAATATTTCATAATAAGGTGTAACATAGATTTGTTCTGCTTTATTTCCCACTGACGTGCATGTAATCATTGTTAAGACTTATGACAAAACGGTCAATATTTCATATAAGGTGTAACATAGATTTGTTCTGCTTTATTTCCCACTGACGTACATGTAATCATTGTTGAGACTTATGACAAAACGGTCAATATTTCATATAAGGTGTAACATAGATTTGTTCTGCTTTATTTCCCACTGACGTGCATGTAATCATTGTTAAGACTTATGACAAAACGGTCAATATTTCATATAAGGTGTAACATAGATTTGTTCTGCTTTATTTCCCACTGACGTGCATGTAATCATTGTTAAGACTTATGACAAAACGGTCAATATTTCATATAAGGTGTAACATAGATTTGTTCTGCTTTATTTCCCACTGACGTACACGTAATCATTGTTAAGACTTATGACAAAACGGTCAATATTTCATATAAGGTGTAACATAGATTTGTTTTGCTTTATTTCCCACTGACGTACATGTAATCATTGGTAAGACTTATGACAAAACGGTCAATATTTCATATAAGGTGTAACATATGTTTGTTCTGCTTTATTTCCCACTGACGTACATGTAATCATTGTTAAGACTTATGACAAAACGGTCAATATTTCATATAAGGTGTAACATAGATTTGTTCTGCTTTATTTCCCACTGACGTACATGTAATCATTGTTAAGACTTATGACAAAACGGTCAATATTTCATATAAGGTGTAACATAGATTTGTTCTGCTTTATTTCCCACTGACGTACATGTAATCAATGTTAAGACTTATGAGAAAACGGTCAATATTTCATATAAGGTGTAACATAGATTTGTTCTGCTTTATTTCCCACTGACGTACATGTAATCATTGTTAAGACTTATGACAAAACGGTCAATATTTCATATAAGGTGTAACATAGATTTGTTCTGCTTTATTTCCCACTGACGTACATGTAATCATTGTTAAGACTTATGACAAAACGGTCAATATTTCATAATAAGGTGTAACATAGATGTGTTCTGCTTTATTTCCCACTGACGTACATGTAATCATTGTTAAGACTTATTACAAAGTTGGTTACATAGTGTTTCTGAACATTAAATAAACTACTTTTGAAATGCTTAGTTGAGACCAACTTCCCAATGCAAGGCATAACTCTTGCCAGTCTCCATCACTGACTGATTTAGGCCTTGCAGTATTTCCTTAAGAAATCTGTGTTTATCAAGGCCCGCTAATCAAGGCCCTCTATGCATTTCTAGTGCAGCGATTCACTATCTTGACACTACAAAGCGAGGGAAATACCGCAAGGGTTAAATCAGCCAGTAATGCAGACTGGCAAGAGTTATGCCTTGCGTTTGGAAGTTGATTTTAGACCCCTGGACGACGTTTGCGATTTTGATAAAATAGTTCAACTTAAAAGTTTTAAATTGTGCATACGTTAGTGTAAATACAGTTGTTGTGAATGTGTAAGTGTAAATAAAGTTGTTGTGCATACGTAAGTGTAAATAAAGATGCAATAGCGTAATTAGTTACGATTGTTTCAAATGTTATGAAAATTAAATTTTTGCAAAATGACCTGTCACACGTAAACTATGACAGATACATGTTTCAAAGTTATTGTACTTAATAATGTGAAATATCTGCTTCGAAATGAGCTTTCAAACATGTTGGTATCTTCTGTGGTTTGCGATCGAAAATTATGTGTAATGGAACTGTTAAAGGGGTTTTAAGGAAGAGATTGCAATAAATAAATTTGACCTATGTTCATTTGTTTGAGAGCGTTTCCCCTTTGAACATATAATGGTAAAACGACTTGTAAGGGACAACACTGAAAAATCGATGTGAATAGTTTACACATTTATTTAGCTTATGTCCAATTTAACAATTTTAGCATAACATCACCAAATCAAATGCGTTTTAAAATGATGAAGTATATATATACGTTAGAGCAATAATTATAAATGGCGTACCAAAATGCAAGACACAAAAGAGCATGACACAAATCAACTATGTTGGCTCATACCTTATAACTCTTTAATGTGTAGGTTTGGTTTATATCTATGTGTGTGTGTGTGTAAAGGCATGTTATATTGATCAAGTTTGTTCTAGACAGTATTTGTTCCCATCTGTATGGTTATAGCCATCAATTAATCGGACTGAATTAAATTAGCCTATTACTTAACATACTGAACATGCTTAATCGATGTCTTATCCATTATCTGTCGACACTGGTTCCGGAAATATTGACACGATGACTGATGATAAAGAGAAGAGTGACAGATCCCACAAGAGACGTTTCTCAAACTTTCTTCTTAATGGACACTTAGACCAGGTAACGTTTTGAAATCCCATGTCACGGGGAGGCATCCTGGTATATATATATATATAATTATTATCACCAAATTCACAATCTAGTCTAACTTATATATTTCACCATCACGTTCCACTAAGTGTCATCGTGTGAGATTGCGAGACTCTTCCATCCATCGGAAGGAAAAACGACGGGAACTTAAAATTAAAATAATGCATTTACAGTAGCATTTCAATGACCTCAAGTAAGCCGATTCTGCATTATTTGCCCATGTCACCAACACTAAGTGCGCCTTCTGGCAACATGGATTGTACACTTATCAACATGGATTGTACACTTATCAACATGGATTGTACACTTATCAACATGTATTGAACACCTACCAACATGGATTGTACATTTATCAACATGGATTGTACACTTATCAACATGGATTGTACACTTATCAACATGGATTGTACACTTATCAACATGGTTTGTACACTTATCAACATGTACTGTACACTTATCAACATGGAGTGTACACCTACCAACATGGATTGTACACCTATCATCATGGTTTGTACACCTATCAACATGTATTGTACACCTACCAACATGGATTGTACACCTATCAACATGGATTGTACATTGATTGTACACTTATCAACATGGATTGTACACTTATCAACATGGATTGTACAATTATCAACATGTATTGTACACTTATCAACATGGATTGTACACTTATCAACATGGATTGTACACTTATCAAAGAAGTCGTCCGCTGTGTCAATTTTCTATTTTAAACTGATAGTAACAGTCTTGCGAAATCAACAGTTCCTATAGTTTAGCATCAACATATTTTAAACTATGAATGTAAATAATGCATATTTAGTATGCAACAAATATCTTAATTAATATTTCAAGTGTTGCCGCCCTCGCATCACAGCTCTTGAATGTCCTATTTCAAACTGAGGGTAAATCATAACCCGTGTCTAACGTTTTGATTAGTCAGTCTGCGACAGCTAGTAATAAGGTGACATTTTACCTTTTAATCCTGACCTTTGTGTAAAGCGCGTAATTATTAAATATTGGAACCTCGGAAATAACTGTAGATTGGTCAGAGATATGTATTTGCAAAGCCCTGACCAATGTATCCATTGTCACAGGATTACCCGCAGACCAGCAGGGTGTTCCGAGATGTCATTATGTTATTATGTTATAGAGACGGTGGGGACATTATGTTATAGAGAAGGTGGGGACATTATGTTATAGAGAAGGAGGGGACATTATGTTATAGAGAAGGTGGGGACATTATGTTATAGAGAAGGTGGGGACATTATGTTATAGAGAAGGTGGGGACATTATGTTATAGAGAAGGTGGGGACATTATGTTATAGAGAAGGTGGGGACATTATGTTATAGAGAAGGTGGGGACATTATGTTATAGAGAAGGTGGGGACATTATGTTATAGAGAAGGTGGGGACATTATGTTATAGAGAAGGTGGGGACATTATGTTATAGAGAAGGTGGGGACATTATCATGTTATAGAGAAGGTGGGGACATTATGTTATAGAGAAGGTGGGGACATTATGTTATAGAGAAGGTGGGGACATTATGTTATAGAGAAGGTGGGGACATTATGTTATAGAGAAGATGGGGACATTATGTTATAGAGAAGGTGGGGACATTATGTTATAGAGAAGGTGGGGACATTATGTTATAGAGAAGGTGGGGACATTATGTTATAGAGAAGGTGGGGACATTATGTTATAGAGAAGGTGGGGACATTATCATGTTATAGAGAAGGTGGGGACATTATGTTATAGAGAAGGTGGGGACATTATGTTATAGAGAAGGTGGGGACATTATCATGTTATAGAGAAGGTGGGAACATTATGTTATAGAGAAGGTGGGGACATTATGTTATAGAGAATGTGGGGACATTATGTTATAGAGAAGGTGGGGACATTATGTTATAGAGAAGGTGGGGACATTATGTTATAGAGAAGGTGGGGACATTATGTTATAGAGAAGGTGGGGACATTATCATGTTATAGAGAAGGTGGGGACATTATGTTATAGAGAAGGTGGGGACCTTATGTTATAGAGAAGGTGGGGACATTATGTTATAGAGAAGGTGGGGACATTATGTTATAGAGAAGGTGGGGACATCATGTTATAGAGAAGGTGGGAACATTATGTTATAGAGAAGGTGGGGACATTATGTTATAGAGAAGGTGGGGACATTATGTTATAGAGAAGATGGGGACATTATGTTATAGAGAAGATGGGGACATTATGTTATTATGTTATAGAGAAGGTGGGGACATTATCATGTTATAGAGAAGGTGGGGACATTATGTTATAGAGAAGGTGGGGACATTATGTTATAGAGAAGGTGGGGACATTATGTTATAGAGAAGGTGGGGACATTATGTTATAGAGAAGGTGGGGACATTATGTTATAGAGAAGGTGGGAACATTATGTTATAGAGAAGGTGGGGACATTATGTTATAGAGAAGGTGGGGACATTATGTTATAGAGAAGGTGGGGACATTATGTTATAGAGAAGATGGGGACATTATGTTATAGAGAAGGTGGGGACATTATGTTATAGAGAAGGTGGGGACATTATCATGTTATAGAGAAGGTGGGGAAATTATGTTATAGAGAAGGTGGGGACATTATGTTATAGAGAAGGTGGGGACATTATGTTATAGAGAAGGTGGGGACATTATGTTATAGAGAAGGTGGGGACATTATGTTATAGAGAAGATGGGGACATTATGTTATAGAGAAGGTGGGGACATTATGTTATAGAGAAGATGGGGACATTATGTTATAGAGAAGGTGGGGACATCATGTTATAGAGAAGGTGGGAACATTATGTTATAGAGAAGGTGGGGACATTATGTTATAGAGAAGGTGGGGACATTATGTTATAGAGAAGGTGGGGACATTATGTTATAGAGAAGGTGGGGACATTATGTTATAGAGAAGGTGGGGACATTATGTTATAGAGAAGGTGGGGACATTATGTTATAGAGAAGGTGGGGACATTATGTTATAGAGAAGATGGGGACATTATGTTATAGAGAAGGTGGGGACATTATGTTATAGAGAAGGTGGGGACATTATGTTATAGAGAAGGTGGGGACATTATGTTATAGAGAAGGTGGGGACATTATGTTATAGAGAAGGTGGGGACATTATGTTATAGAGAAGATGGGGACATTATGTTATAGAGAAGATGGGGACATTATGTTATAGAGAAGGTGGGGACATTATGTTATAGAGAAGGTGGGGACATTATGTTATAGAGAAGGTGGGGACATTATGTTATAGATAAGGTGGGAACATTATGTTATAGAGAAGGTGGGAACATTATGTTATAGAGAAGGTGGGGACATTATGTTATAGAGAAGGTGGGGACATTATGTTATAGAGAAGGTGGGGACATTATGTTATAGAGAAGGTGGGGACATTATGTTATAGAGAAGGTGGGGACATTATGTTATAGAGAAGGTGGGGACATTATGTTATAGAGAAGGTGGGGACATTATGTTATAGAGAAGATGGGGACATTATGTTATAGAGAAGATGGGGACATTATGTTATAGAGAAGGTGGGGACATTATGTTATAGAGAAGGTGGGGACATTATGTTATAGAGAAGGTGGGAACATTATGTTATAGAGAAGGTGGGGACATTATGTTATAGAGAAGGTGGGGACATTATGTTATAGAGACGGTGGGGACATTATGTTATAGAGAAGGTGGGGACATTATGTTATAGAGAAGGTGGGGACATTATGTTATAGAGAAGATGGGGACATTATGTTATAGAGAAGGTGGGGACATTATGTTATAGAGAAGGTGGGAACATTATGTTATAGAGAAGGTGGGGACATTATGTTATAGAGAAGGTGGGGACATTATGTTATAGAGAAGGTGGGAACATTATGTTATAGAGAAGGTGGGGACATTATGTTATAGAGAAGGTGGGGACATTATGTTATAGAGAAGGTGGGGACATTATCATGTTATAGAGAAGGTGGGGACATTATGTTATAGAGAAGGTGGGGACATTATGTTATAGAGAAGGTGGGGACATTATGTTATAGAGAAGGTGGGGACATTATGTTATAGAGAAGGTGGGGACATTATGTTATAGAGAAGATGGGGACATTATGTTATAGAGAAGGTGGGGACATCATGTTATAGAAAAGGTGGGGACATTATGTTATAGAGAAGGTGGGGACATTATGTTATAGAGAAGGTGGGGACATTATGTTATAGAGAAGGTGGGGACATTATGTTATAGAGAAGATGGGGACATTATGTTATAGAGAAGGTGGGGACATTATGTTATAGAGAAGGTGGGGACATTATGTTATAGAGAAGATGGGGACATTATGTTATAGAGAAGGTGGGGACATTATGTTATAGAGAAGGTGGGGACATTATGTTATAGAGAAGGTGGGAACATTATGTTATAGAGAAGGTGGGGACATTATGTTATAGAGAAGGTGGGGACATTATGTTATAGAGACGGTGGGGACATTATGTTATAGAGAAGGTGGGGACATTATGTTATAGAGAAGGTGGGGACATTATGTTATAGAGAAGGTGGGGACATTATGTTATAGAGAAGGTGGGGACATTATGTTATAGAGAAGGTGGGGACATTATGTTATAGAGAAGGTGGGGACATTATGTTATAGAGAAGGTGGGGACATTATGTTATAGAGAAGGTGGGGACATTATGTTATAGAGAAGGTGGGGACATTATGTTATAGAGAAGATGGGGACATTATGTTATAGAGAAGGTGGGGACATTATGTTATAGAGAAGATGGGGACATTATGTTATAGAGAAGGTGGGGACATTATGTTATAGAGAAGGTGGGGACATTATGTTATAGAGAAGGTGGGGACATTATCATGTTATAGAGAAGGTGGGGACATTATGTTATAGAGAAGGTGGGGACATTATGTTATAGAGAAGGTGGGGACATTATGTTATAGAGAAGGTGGGGACATTATGTTATAGAGAAGGTGGGGACATTATGTTATAGAGAAGATGGGGACATTATGTTATAGAGAAGGTGGGGACATTATGTTATAGAGAAGGTGGGGACATTATGTTATAGAGAAGGTGGGGACATTATGTTATAGAGAAGGTGGGGACATTATCATGTTATAGAGAAGGTGGGGACATTATGTTATAGAGAAGGTGGGGACATTATGTTATAGAGAAGGTGGGGACATTATGTTATAGAGAAGGTGGGGACATTATGTTATAGAGAAGGTGGGGACATTATCATGTTATAGAGAAGGTGGGAACATTATGTTATAGAGAAGGTGGGGACATTATGTTATAGAGAAGGTGGGGACATTATGTTATAGAGAAGGTGGGGACATTATGTTATAGAGAAGGTGGGGACATTATGTTATAGAGAAGGTGGGGACATTATGTTATAGAGAAGATGGGGACATTATGTTATAGAGAAGGTGGGGACATTATGTTATAGAGAAGGTGGGGACATTATGTTATAGAGAAGGTGGGGACATTATGTTATAGAGAAGGTGGGGACATTATGTTATAGAGAAGGTGGGGACATTATGTTATAGAGAAGGTGGGGACATTATGTTATAGAGAAGGTGGGGACATTATGTTATAGAGAAGATGGGGACATTATGTTATAGAGAAGGTGGGGACATTATGTTATAGAGAAGGTGGGGACATTATGTTATAGAGAAGATGGGGACATTATGTTATAGAGAAGGTGGGGACATTATGTTATAGAGAAGGTGGGGACATTATGTTATAGAGAAGGTGGGGACATTATCATGTTATAGAGAAGGTGGGGACATTATCATGTTATAGAGAAGGTGGGGACATTATGTTATAGAGAAGGTGGGGACATTATGTTATAGAGAAGGTGGGGACATTATGCTATAGAGAAGGTGGGGACATTATGTTATAGAGAAGGTGGGGACATTATGTTATAGAGAAGGTGGGGACATTATGTTATAGAGAAGATGGGGACATTATGTTATAGAGAAGGTGGGGACATTATGTTATAGAGAAGGTGGGGACATTATGTTATAGAGAAGGTGGGGACATTATGTTATAGAGAAGGTGGGGACATCATGTTATAGAGAAGGTGGGAACATTATGTTATAGAGAAGGTGGGGACATTATGTTATAGAGAAGGTGGGGACATTATGTTATAGAGAAGGTGGGGACATTATGTTATAGAGAAGGTGGGGACATTATGTTATAGAGAAGGTGGGGACATCATGTTATAGAGAAGGTGGGAACATTATGTTATAGAGAAGGTGGGGACATTATGTTATAGAGAAGGTGGGGACATTATGTTATAGAGAAGATGGGGACATTATGTTATAGAGAAGGTGGGGACATTATGTTATAGAGAAGGTGGGGACATTATGTTATAGAGAAGATGGGGACATTATGTTATAGAGAAGGTGGGGACATTATGTTATAGAGAAGGTGGGGACATTATGTTATAGAGAAGGTGGGGACATTATGTTATAGAGAAGGTGGGGACATTATCATGTTATAGAGAAGGTGGGGACATTATGTTATAGAGAAGGTGGGGACATTATGTTATAGAGAAGGTGGGGACATTATGTTATAGAGAAGGTGGGGACATTATCATGTTATAGAGAAGGTGGGAACATTATGTTATAGAGAAGGTGGGGACATTATGTTATAGAGAAGGTGGGGACATTATGTTATAGAGAAGGTGGGGACATTATGTTATAGAGAAGGTGGGGACATTATGTTATAGAGAAGGTGGGGACATTATGTTATAGAGAAGATGGGGACATTATGTTATAGAGAAGGTGGGGACATTATGTTATAGAGAAGGTGGGGACATTATGTTATAGAGAAGGTGGGGACATTATGTTATAGAGAAGGTGGGGACATTATGTTATAGAGAAGGTGGGGACATTATGTTATAGAGAAGGTGGGGACATTATGTTATAGAGAAGGTGGGGACATTATGTTATAGAGAAGATGGGGACATTATGTTATAGAGAAGGTGGGGACATTATGTTATAGAGAAGGTGGGGACATTATGTTATAGAGAAGATGGGGACATTATGTTATAGAGAAGGTGGGGACATTATGTTATAGAGAAGGTGGGGACATTATGTTATAGAGAAGGTGGGGACATTATCATGTTATAGAGAAGGTGGGGACATTATCATGTTATAGAGAAGGTGGGGACATTATGTTATAGAGAAGGTGGGGACATTATGTTATAGAGAAGGTGGGGACATTATGCTATAGAGAAGGTGGGGACATTATGTTATAGAGAAGGTGGGGACATTATGTTATAGAGAAGGTGGGGACATTATGTTATAGAGAAGATGGGGACATTATGTTATAGAGAAGGTGGGGACATTATGTTATAGAGAAGGTGGGGACATTATGTTATAGAGAAGGTGGGGACATTATGTTATAGAGAAGGTGGGGACATTATGTTATAGAGAAGATGGGGACATTATGTTATAGAGAAGGTGGGGACATTATGTTATAGAGAAGGTGGGGACATTATGTTATAGAGAAGGTGGGGACATTATGTTATAGAGAAGGTGGGGACATTATGTTATAGAGAAGGTGGGGACATTATGTTATAGAGAAGGTGGGGACATCATGTTATAGAGAAGGTGGGGACATCATGTTATAGAGAAGGTGGGAACATTATGTTATAGAGAAGGTGGGGACATTATGTTATAGAGAAGGTGGGGACATTATGTTATAGAGAAGATGGGGACATTATGTTATAGAGAAGGTGGGGACATTATGTTATAGAGAAGATGGGGACATTATGTTATAGAGAAGGTGGGGACATTATGTTATAGAGAAGATGGGGACATTATGTTATAGAGAAGGTGGGGACATTATGTTATAGAGAAGGTGGGGACATTATGTTATAGAGAAGGTGGGGACATTATGTTATAGAGAAGGTGGGGACATTATGTTATAGAGAAGATGGGGACATTATGTTATAGAGAAGGTGGGGACATTATGTTATAGAGAAGGTGGGGACATTATGTTATAGAGAAGGTGGGGACATTATGTTATAGAGAAGGTGGGGACATTATGTTATAGAGAAGGTGGGGACATTATGTTATAGAGAAGGTGGGGACATTATGTTATAGAGAAGGTGGGGACATTATGTTATAGAGAAGGTGGGGACATTATGTTATAGAGAAGGTGGGGACATTATGTTATAGAGAAGGTGGGGACATTATGTTATAGAGAAGGTGGGGACATTATGTTATAGAGAAGGTGGGGACATTATGTTATAGAGAAGGTGGGGACATTATGTTATAGAGAAGGTGGGGACATTATGTTATAGAGAAGATGGGGACATTATGTTATAGAGAAGGTGGGGACATTATGTTATAGAGAAGGTGGGAACATTATGTTATAGAGAAGGTGGGGACATTATGTTATAGAGAAGGTGGGGACATTATGTTATAGAGAAGGTGGGGACATTATGTTATAGAGAAGGTGGGGACATTATGTTATAGAGAAGGTGGGGACATTATGTTATAGAGAAGGTGGGGACATCATGTTATAGAGAAGGTGGGGACATCATGTTATAGAGAAGGTGGGGACATTATGTTATAGAGAAGGTGGGGACATTATGTTATAGAGAAGATGGGGACATTATGTTATAGAGAAGGTGGGGACATTATGTTATAGAGAAGGTGGGGACATTATGTTATAGAGAAGGTGGGGACATTATGTTATAGAGAAGGTGGGGACATTATGTTATAGAGAAGGTGGGGACATTATGTTATAGAGAAGGTGGGGACATTATGTTATAGAGAAGGTGGGGACATTATGTTATAGAGAAGGTGGGGACATTATGTTATAGAGAAGGTGGGGACATTATGTTATAGAGAAGGTGGGGACATTATGTTATAGAGAAGATGGGGACATTATGTTATAGAGAAGGTGGGGACATTATGTTATAGAGAAGGTGGGGACATTATCATGTTATAGAGAAGGTGGGGACATTATGTTATAGAGAAGGTGGGGACATTATGTTATAGAGAAGGTGGGGACATTATGTTATAGAGAAGGTGGGGACATTATCATGTTATAGAGAAGGTGGGAACATTATGTTATAGAGAAGGTGGGGACATTATGTTATAGAGAAGGTGGGGACATTATGCTATAGAGAAGGTGGGGACATTATGTTATAGAGAAGGTGGGGACATTATGTTATAGAGAAGGTGGGGACATTATGTTATAGAGAAGATGGGGACATTATGTTATAGAGAAGGTGGGGACATTATGTTATAGAGAAGGTGGGGACATTATGTTATAGAGAAGGTGGGGACATTATGTTATAGAGAAGGTGGGGACATTATGTTATAGAGAAGGTGGGGACATTATGTTATAGAGAAGGTGGGGACATTATGTTATAGAGAAGGTGGGGACATTATGTTATAGAGAAGATGGGGACATTATGTTATAGAGAAGGTGGGGACATTATGTTATAGAGAAGGTGGGGACATTATGTTATAGAGAAGATGGGGACATTATGTTATAGAGAAGGTGGGGACATTATGTTATAGAGAAGGTGGGGACATTATGTTATAGAGAAGGTGGGGACATTATCATGTTATAGAGAAGGTGGGGACATTATCATGTTATAGAGAAGGTGGGGACATTATGTTATAGAGAAGGTGGGGACATTATGTTATAGAGAAGGTGGGGACATTATGTTATAGAGAAGGTGGGGACATTATGCTATAGAGAAGGTGGGGACATTATGTTATAGAGAAGGTGGGGACATTATGTTATAGAGAAGGTGGGGACATTATGTTATAGAGAAGATGGGGACATTATGTTATAGAGAAGGTGGGGACATTATGTTATAGAGAAGGTGGTGACATTATGTTATAGAGAAGGTGGTGACATTATGTTATAGAGAAGGTGGGGACATTATGTTATAGAGAAGATGGGGACATTATGTTATAGAGAAGGTGGGGACATTATGTTATAGAGAAGGTGGGGACATTATGTTATAGAGAAGGTGGGGACATTATGTTATAGAGAAGGTGGGGACATTATGTTATAGAGAAGGTGGGGACATTATGTTATAGAGAAGGTGGGGACATCATGTTATAGAGAAGGTGGGGACATCATGTTATAGAGAAGGTGGGAACATTATGTTATAGAGAAGGTGGGGACATTATGTTATAGAGAAGGTGGGGACATTATGTTATAGAGAAGATGGGGACATTATGTTATAGAGAAGGTGGGGACATTATGTTATAGAGAAGGTGGGGACATTATGTTATAGAGAAGGTGGGGACATTATGTTATAGAGAAGGTGGGGACATTATGTTATAGAGAAGGTGGGGACATTATGTTATAGAGAAGGTGGGGACATCATGTTATAGAGAAGGTGGGGACATCATGTTATAGAGAAGGTGGGGACATTATGTTATAGAGAAGGTGGGGACATTATGTTATAGAGAAGATGGGGACATTATGTTATAGAGAAGGTGGGGACATTATGTTATAGAGAAGGTGGGGACATTATGTTATAGAGAAGGTGGGGACATTATGTTATAGAGAAGGTGGGGACATTATGTTATAGAGAAGGTGGGGACATTATGTTATAGAGAAGGTGGGGACATTATGTTATAGAGAAGGTGGGGACATTATGTTATAGAGAAGATGGGGACATTATGTTATAGAGAAGGTGGGGACATTATGTTATAGAGAAGGTGGGGACATTATGTTATAGAGAAGATGGGGACATTATGTTATAGAGAAGGTGGGGACATTATGTTATAGAGAAGATGGGGACATTATGTTATAGAGAAGGTGGGGACATTATGTTATAGAGAAGGTGGGGACATTATGTTATAGAGAAGGTGGGGACATTATGTTATAGAGAAGGTGGGGACATTATGTTATAGAGAAGATGGGGACATTATGTTATAGAGAAGGTGGGGACATTATGTTATAGAGAAGGTGGGGACATTATGTTATAGAGAAGGTGGGGACATTATGTTATAGAGAACGTGGGGACATTATGTTATAGAGAAGGTGGGGACATTATGTTATAGAGAAGGTGGGGACATTATGTTATAGAGAAGATGGGGACATTATGTTATAGAGAAGGTGGGGACATTATGTTATAGAGAAGGTGGGGACATTATGTTATAGAGAAGGTGGGGACATTATGTTATAGAGAAGGTGGGGACATTATGTTATAGAGAAGGTGGGGACATTATGTTATAGAGAAGGTGGGGACATTATGTTATAGAGAAGATGGGGACATTATGTTATAGAGAAGGTGGGAACATTATGTTATAGAGAAGGTGGGGACATTATGTTATAGAGAAGGTGGGGACATTATCATGTTATAGAGAAGGTGGGAACATTATGTTATAGAGAAGGTGGGGACATTATGTTATAGAGAAGGTGGGGACATTATGTTATAGAGAAGGTGGGGACATTTCCTACTTCAGTTATAGCATTACACCAAGAGCTTATGAATTTGACTTTTATGTTAACATCAACAGAATACTTGCCCAATTCAACATAAACAATAAAATGTGATGTAGATTGTTTTGCATTTAAAATAGTTTTCAAAATGTTTAATGCGTTCGTTTATAAACGAGTGTATGTAAATACCCATTTTATATTTTAATCTAATTGAATTGTAAGGATTACCAACACATACAAAGAGATAACTATCTTCTGTTAATCAAAAACATATTCTCCCTTAACCGTTATTATAATTTAATAAAAGAAAACGCATCATATTTCATCAGAACGCGTACTTCACGAGATTTCTGTCAAAGATACATGATAAATATTTGTTTCAGGTGCTATAGGACTCACAGATTTTCTCTATGTACAGTGTCATGAGTTATTCATGAATATACACGTACATAACTGACTATTAGCTGTAAATCATATTGATTGTAGTTGTTTCAAATTCATGTGTAAAGGAAAATCTATCACCGACCTGATTCAGACATAGCAAAGGTAATATTCCCAAAGTACCCAATAACTGACTGTGTGGGTTTGCGAACTGATATTTACAAATCTTCTGCGAACTTCCACTCAACTCAACAATTTGTGTTGTAATCATAACTTTCAATAAATCAAAATCTAATTGTCTCTTTGATATACAACTCGAAACAAGTCGATATATGGCAACTCATAATATTCATACCTACGACAACGTCAACGTCAAATACGAGAAGTCAAATGAATACGTTCTTTGCCTACACATTCTTTAGTCGGTGCAGACAATGTTATTGCATTACATTTATTGAATTTCTTTAAATAAAACTTCCCTGATCGGGATATATTAATATTTGATAATTTATCACATGATAAAAGGAAAGCGTAATTAAAGGAGCATCAAAAGGAAACTGATGTGATGTCAAAATATAACATAAACCCTCAAATGTTAAAAACCCTAATGTGGTCTACCTGTGTTCAGGCTGTGTACGTCCATGGCTGATGCCCGTGCAGGTTAAGCACCATAGTCCGACCACTGTGTATCCTGGACCACACCACTGTGACCACTATCTCACTGTCCAGTACCTCACTGTGTATCCACAACCTCACTGTGACCACAGCATCGATGTGACTAGGACCTCCTCTCCGAGTGTATGGATACTCCTACGCAGCTTCTGCCACCTATCTCCTGGACTCTACACGCCTCTATCGATTCTTGTCTATGTACTGCTGCTATGGTTAAAGATTGGAGTTACTTGCATTAAACATCAGGAGCGCCTGGAGCTCCGAGTTTCTCTTGCATTGTGGTCCGAATAAGGCGATAGAACTGAACACAGTTGATAATATTGGGCTCATATAATAACCATGGCAAATATAAATTGATTTGATATAAATCTTGTAAGATCATTATTTTGGACAGATAATTATTTCGGAGAGTAACAATCTGCCTGACGGCGTTCAAGTAATTGGCACAGGTGAGATAAGTTCTCACATGGAAAACTTCAACACGAAGTTCTGCACTACTGCAACAAATAATAATTATAACGAATACTGAAAGGTAAAACCATTTCGAACAATTCAAATTGCATACATAACTTAGTTTCCCACTGTCTTTATCAATTAACAATATTCATGTTTTTATCTCCCACAATGTTTGGTATATAAGTTTGAAAAAATCAAAAAGTAGAAATGTAATCAATAAACGATATAGTAGACATAAATAAACGTCTTGGATTTAAATTCAGGGACGTTTCTTTTACACGTGAGTTTAGTTATCACTATTCATATACCTGGATATAAATGAACAAACGTTGTTGTTTTGTCTTGTACTAGAACCGCTATTTATAAGATGTTCATTTTACCTTGCGTTGGTTATGATTAAAAATACTTTCATCACAACAACGACACACGTTATAAGTAAGCCTAAAAGGCGCTGTAGCACGTTCTGCATACTGAAATAAAATGATCTCACGACAAGGTAAATAAGTTTTACCAATGGCCAGATGATATTCCTCAATCAATAAAGAGAGTTCTAAAATGGATGTACGTTTCTCGGTTAAGCTATGCGAGTCCATTTCCTTTCGAGTGGCCATTTCAATGTGTCCACATTAAAATGGCCGCTTGATGGTAGTTCACTGATCTGACTGATGTAGCGATACCATAAAACTCCGAGTCAAATTGTAATTATGTCACCATGTTGGAATGGTCATTCATCTTGCTCTCTCAAATGTGCTTGAGACCTACAAATTTACCTCTCACACTTAAGAGTTTCACACCCCTGTTGCTTTTTACGTCGCACTATTTTCTTCCAGTACGGATAACCATGTTTCTATTGATACGGTTTATCGGGTCGTGTAATGAGATGTTTGACACTCTAACGTAACAATATATTGTATAACCTTTAATAATAAACGAACAATATATTGTATAACCTTTAAAATTAAACGAACAATATATTGTATAACCTTTAATAATAAACGAACAATATATTGTATAACCTTTAAAATTAAACGAACAATTTGAGAAAACAAATTTCCAAAAAACGTGCCACAGCGCCTTTAACACATGCATATTTTCATTTTATGCATCTGACATGTTATAAACATGTATTTAAACATGCATATTTTCATTTTATGCATCTGACATGTTATAAACATGTATTTAAACATGCAAATACATTTTATTCTTTGCATCTGACATGTTATAAGTAAGGATTTAAACATGCAAATACATTTTATTCTTTGCATCTGACATGTTATAAGTAAGGATTTAAACATGCAAATACATTTTATTCTTTGCATCTGACATGTTATAAGTAAGGATTTAAACATGCATACACAATTCATTATACGCATCTTAAATAAATGTTATAAGTATACCTTAAAATGTGCATATACATTTCATTATCATGGAGAGTAATTGTAATAAGGAAATATGGGAATACAAAAAACCACAAAGAATATTTGGCAATAAAAGGGCGCAGTTTATTCAAGTAAGAAAAATTGTAGCGACACCCCTCCCAAAGTACCTAACCTCCTTATCTGAAAAGGACCTAGAATATAAGTAAACCCCCTCCCCCCTTTAGCTTAATTAGAAGGGACTAGCTAGGGGAACCATAGACAAGCCCCTCCCCCTGTTCCCCCTATCCAAGAAAGAGGCTTACTAGGGGAACAATAGGTAAGCTCCCTTCCTTATATGTATCTAAGCAAGAAGATACTAGTAGCCCACACCATTGTGGGCTACCACACTGACATGCGGTCAGTGCAACCAGATCACATGACAATGAGAGATGAAGTGCGAGGGCCTCCACATCGACACTCCATTCTCTCGGCCAAGCCCCCCCCCCCCCCCCCCCCGTATACAGCAGAAAACATAGCGAGGGCCTCCACATCGGCTAAGAAACTGCTTGTATTCCTGTACCCACTTGCTTGTATTTCTCTAACCCGCTAAGATGAATACAATTAATCTGTGGGGGTGATCCTAGCGATACAGCAGAAAAGTAGCGAGGGCCTCCACATCGGCTAACAGACTGCTTGTATTGCCGTAACCCGTTAAAACGTTAAAACCCATTAAATTAATCTGCGCGGGAAACCGCAGCGACAGATTCCTGACCTTAAACCAATAACATATTAACCATTTGGGTTAAGGATGCCGCCACTACATACAGAAAATGAAAGAAACTGCACCGGCAGTGCTTAGAAAGAACAGTAAGGCAGGTCTTATAGGAAATTAGCCGGTCCAACTGATAAATATGGACCTAAGGTCATAAGAGTGAGTCCATACAACTTGCCTACATTAGCAGAAAGTTCCATTTTCCTTTTAACAAATGCTGTTTTATAACACTAGTACTTGCTCAGACTGTCCTTTCCATCAGTTTTACTTCAGCCGATAATCCTCCGAAGTTTCGTCACTGCTCAGGAGTACAACGTCAGCACTACCCTGGCCTTACTTAGGCTCCGCAGGATGGGCACTGAAACATATGAAACAAACCCGAACAAACCGAACCAACAGCTGGAGAATGTTATGTAACTACAGTATAAGAAATGAAATGCATACCAATAGGAAATTAGCTAAAAAAGGGGGGGGGGGGGGGTGGGTGGGATGTGATCGCTGTGACGTAAACCGCTAAAAGAGGTTGAAGTTCGACTGACCCCGGCTTATATAGGGAAGATCACGTGACCGGGTGAAAGGAGGGAGAGTTATCTCCCTTAGACCATAAACCGGCGAAAGTTGCCTCCTGCTAAATCATTTTATGTTGAACAAGTAAACATAAAATTTATTATATGCATCTTAAATGTTATAAGTATACCTTAAACCATGCATATACATTATATTCTATATATCTTACTCATGGTTACATAATGCTCATATTCACCTCAAGCCGACACGTCTGTCTGATTTAAACTGCCAGGCAAAATAAAGTACTCATCTCCGTTGATTTTATCATATGTATGATTTTTAATTACAAATATCTCAAATTTTCGATGTTTTAATCTAAAACTGAAAAGTACATTTGTTTAGTCGGAGATAAAAGAATACTTCTACATGTTTTTGTTTTGTTGCTTTTTGGGTTTTTTTGGGTTTTTTTTTTATTTAAAATTAAATTTCTTCACAAATTATATTTGATGATAAACAACTGTTCATCGAAAAATAAGACATATTCTATGTGAAAATTAATAAATTTGACCGATTCTTCACACATTTACAACATTTTGAACATTGTAGTTGTCATGTTGGTTTAACTTTATTTTAAACCCATGTCTTCATTAAACAAAGATATTAATTCATTCAAACTCCTGCGGATATTGTATCGTGGGATAGTCAAATGCATCTGGTTTCTTTTAAACATGTGTGATGGGACGTAACGAGGGAACCGGAACAGCAAGCTTCAGAATACAAATTGATACAGAAAATGGTGACAATACGAAAAGTTGTGCTGTCAGAAGTGACACTGACATGTACGCTGTTGCTGTGAAAGTTGAAATCCTGAGTGGGAGGTATTGCCGCAACCAGTTAGACGTGTGTGTCCCAACATTGTACTCTCTGACTGATATGTCAACAACCTGCACCGTTCAGTCAGTAAGACGTGTGTGTCCCAACATTGTACTCTCTGACTGATATGTCAACAACCTGCACCGTTCAGTCAGTAAGACGTGTGTGTCCCAACATTGTACCCTCTGACTGACATGTCAACCCCCTGCACCGTTCAGTCAGTAAGACGTGTGTGTCCCAACATTGTACCCTCTGACTGATATGTCAACCCCCTGCACCGCTCAGTCAGAAAGACGTGTGTGTCCCAACATTGTACCCTCTGACTGACATGTCAACCCCCTGCACCGCTCAGTCAGTAAGACGTGTGTGTCCCTACATTGTACCCTCTGACTGATATGTCAACCCCCTGCACCGCTCAGTCAGTAAGACGTGTGTGTCCCAACATTCTACACTCTGACTGATATGTCAACCCCCTGCACCGCTCAGTCAGTTAGACTCGTGTGTCCAAACATTGTACACGCTGACTGGCATGTCAACCCCATGCATCACTCAGTATGTAAGACGTGTGTGTCCCAACATAGTACACTCTGAATGATATGTCAACACCCTGCACCACTCAGTCAGTAAGACGTGTGTGTCCCAACATTCTACACTCTGACTGATATGTCAACCCCCTGCACCGCTCAGTCAGTTAGACTCGTGTGTCCAAACATTGTACACGCTGACTGGCATGTCAACCCCCTGCACCACTCAGTCAGTTAGACGCGTGTGTCCCAATATTGTACACTCTGACTGACATGTCAGCCCCCTGCACCGCTCAGTCAGTTAGACGCGTGTGTCCCAACATTGTACACTCTGACTGACATGTCAACCCCCTGCTGCGCTCAGTCAGTAAGACGTGTGTGTCCCAACACTGTACACTCTGACTGACATGTCAACCCCCTGCACCGCTCAGTCAGTAAGACGTGTGTGTCCCAACATTGTACACTCTGACTGACATGTCAACCCCCTGCACCACTCAGTCAGTAATACGCGTGTGTCCAAACATTGTACACTCTGACTGACATGTCAACCCCCTGCACCGCTCAGTCAGTAAGACGCATGTGTCCCAACATTGAACACTCTGACTGACATGTCAACCCCCTGCACAGCTCAGTCAGTTAGACGCATGTGTCCCAACATTGAACACTCTGACTGACATGTCAGCCCCCTGCACCGCTCAGTATGTAAGACGTGTGTGTCCCAACATAGTACACTCTGAATGATATGTCAACCCCCTGCACCACTCAGTCAGTAAGACGTGTGTGTCCCAACATTCTACACTCTGACTGATATGTCAACCCCTGCACCGCTCAGTCAGTTAGACTCGTGTGTCCAAACATTGTACACGCTGACTGGCATGTCAACCCCCTGCATCGCTCAGTATGTAAGACGTGTGTGTCCCAACATAGTACACTCTGAATGATATGTCAACCCCCTGCACCACTCAGTCAGTTAGACGCGTGTGTCAAAATATTGTAAACTCTGAATGATATGTCAACCCCCTGCACCACTCAGTCAGTTAGACGCGTGTGTCCCAATATTGTACACTCTGACTGACATGTCAACCCCCTGCACCACTCAGTCAGTTAGACGTGTGTGTCCCAACATTGTACACTCTGACTGACATGTCAGCCCCCTGCACCGCTCAGTCAGTAAGACGTGTGTGTCCCAACATTGTACACTCTGACTGACATGTCAACCCCCTGCACCGCTCAGTCAGTAAGACGTGTGTGTCCAAACATTGTACCGTCTGACTGACCTTTCAACCCCCTGCTACGCTCAGTATGTAAGAGGTGTGTGTCCCAACATAGTACACTCTGAATGATATGTCACCCCCGGCACCACTCAGTCAGTTAGACGCGTGTGTCCAAACATTGTACACTCTGACTGACATGTCAACCCCCTGCAACGCTCAGTATGTAAGACGCGTGTGTCCCAACATTGTACACTCTGACTGACATGTCAACCCCCTGCACCGCTCAGTCAGTAAGACGTGTGTGTCCCAACATTGTACACTCTGACTGACATGTCAACCACCTGCACCGTTCAGTATGTAAGACGCGTGTGTCCCAACATAGTACACTCTGAATGATATGTCACCCCCTGCACCACTCAGTCAGTTAGACGTGTGTGTCCCAACATTGTACACTCTGACTGACATGTCAACCCCCTGCACCGCTCAGTATGTAAGACGTGTGTGTCCCAACATTGTACACTCTGACTGACATGTTAACCCCCTGCACCACTCAGTCAGTTAGACGTGTGTGTCCCAACATTGTACCCTCTGACTGACATGTCAAACCCCTGCACCGCTCAGTCATTTAGACGTGTGTGTCCCAACATTGTACACTCTGACTGACATGTCAACCCCCTGCACCGCTCAGTCAGTAAGACGTGTGTGTCCCAACATTGTACACTCTGACTGGCATGTCAACCCTCTGCACCCCTCAGTCAGTTAGACGTGTGTGTCCCAACATTGTACACTCTGACTGACATATCAACCCCCTGCACCCGTCAGTCAGTTAGACGTGTGTGTCCCAACACTCTGACTGACATGTCGACCCCCTGCAGCGCTCAGTCAGTAAGACGTGTGTGCACCAACATTTTACCCTCTGACTGACATGTCAACCCCCTGCACCGCTCAGTATGTAAGACGTGTGTGTCCAAACATAGTACACTCTGAATGATATGTCACCCCCGGCACCACTCAGTCAGTTAGACGCGTGTGTCCCAATATTGTACACTCTGACTGACATGTCAACCCCCTGCACCGCTCAGTCAGTTAGACGCGTGTGTCCCAATATTGTACACTCTGACTGACATGTCAACCCCCTGCACCGCTCAGTCAGTTAGACGTGTGTGTCCCAACATTGTACACTCTGACTGACATGTCAACCCCCTACACCGCTCAGTATGTAAGACGTGTGTGTCCAAACATAGTACACTCTGACTGACATGTCAACCCCCTGCACCACTCAGTCAGTTAGACGTGTGTGTCCCAACATTGTACACTCTGAATGATATGTCACCCCCTGCACCACTCAGTCAGTTAGACGTGTGTGTCCCAACATTGTACACTCTGACTGACATATCAACCCCCTGCACCCCTCAGTCAGTTAGACGTGTGTGTCCCAACACTCTGACTGACATGTCGACCCCCTGCATCGCTCAGTCAGTAAGACGTGTGTTTCCCAACATTTTACCCTCTGACTGACATGTCAACCCCCTGCACCGCTCAGTATGTAAGACGTGTGTGTCCAAACATAGTACACTCTGAATGATATGTCACCCCCGGCACCACTCAGTCAGTTAGACGCGTGTGTCCCAATATTGTACACTCTGACTGACATGTCAACCCCCTGCACCGCTCAGTCAGTTAGACGCGTGTGTCCCAATATTGTACACTCTGACTGACATGTCAACCCCCTGCACCGCTCAGTCAGTTAGACGTGTGTGTCCCAACATTGTACACTCTGACTGACATGTCAACCCCCTGCACCGCTCAGTCAGTAAGACGTGTGTGTCCCAAAATTGTACACTCTGACTGACATGTCAACCCCCTGCACCATTCAATCAGGTTGACACGTGTGTCCCAACATTGTACACGCTGACTGACATGTCAACCCCCTGCACCGCTCAGTATGTAAGACGTGTGTGTCCCAACATAGTATACTCTGAATGATATGTCAACCCCCTGCACCAATCAGTCAGTTAGACGCGTGTGTCCCAATATTTTACACGCTGACTGACATGTCAACCCCCTGCACCACTCAGTCAGTTAGACGTGTGTTTCCAAACATAGTTAACTCTGACGGACATGTCAACCCCCTCCACTGCTCAATCATTTAGACGCGTGTGTCCCAACATTGTACACTCTGATTAACATGTCAACCCCCTGCACCGCTCAGTCAGTTAGACGTGTGTGTCCCAACATTGTACACTCTGACTGACATGTCAACCCCCTGCACCGCTCTGTCATTAAGACGTGTGTGTCCCAACATTGTACACTCTGACTGACATGTCAACCCCCTGCACCGCTCAGTCAGTTAGACGTGTGTGTCCCTACATTGTACACTCTGAATGATATGTCAACCCCTTTCATCGCTCAGTCAGTAAGACGTGTGTGTCCCAAAATTGTACACTCTGACTGACATGTCAACCCCATGCAATGCTCAGTCAGTAAGACGCATGTGTCCCAACATTGTACACTCTGACTGACATGTCAACCCCCTGCACCACTCAGTCAGTTAGACGCGTGTGTCCCAACATTGTACTCCCTGACTGACATGTCAACCCCCTGAACCGCTCAGTCAGTTAGACGCGTATTCCAACATTGTACACTCTGACTGACATGTCAACCGCCTGTACTGCTCAGTCAGTTAGACGTGTGTCCCAAAATTGTACACTCTGACTGACATGTCAACCGCCTGCACCGCTCAGTCAGTTAGACGCGTGTGTCCCAACATTGTACTCCCTGACTGACATGTCAACCCCTGCACCACTCAGTCAGTAAGACGTGTGTATCCCAACATTGTACACTCTGACTGACATGTCAACCCCCTGCACCCCTCAGTCAGTTAGACGTGTGTGTCCCAACACTCTGACTGACATGTCGACCCCCTGCAGCGCCCAGTCAGTAACACGTGTGTGTCCCAACATTGTACACTCTGACTGACATGTCAACCCCCTGCACCGCTCAGTCAGTAAGACGTGTGTGTCCCAACATTTTACCCTCTGACTGACATGTCAACCCCCTGCGACGCTCAGTATGTAATACGTGTGTGTCCAAACATAGTACACTCTGAATGATATGTCACCCCCGGCACCACTCAGTCAGTTAGACGCGTGTGTCCCAATATTGTACACTCTGACTGACATGTCAACCCCCTGCACCGCTCAGTCAGTTAGACGCGTGTGTCCCAATATTGTACACTCTGACTGACATGTCAACCCCCTGCACCGCTCAGTCAGTTAGACGTGTGTGTCCCAACATTGTACACTCTGACTGACATGTCAAACCCCTGCACCGCTCAGTCAGTTAGACGTGTGTGTCCCAACATTGTACACTCTGACTGACATGTCAACCCCCTGCACCATTCAATCAGGTTGACACGTGTGTCTCAACATTGTACACGCTGACTGACATGTCAACCCCCTCCACCGCTCAGTATGTAGGACGTGTGTGTCCCAACATAGTATACTCTGAATGATATGTCAACCCCCTGCACCAATCAGTCAGTTAGACGCGTGTGTCCCAATATTTTACACGCTGACTGACATGTCAACCCCCTGCACCGCTCAGTCAGTTAGACGCGTATTCCAACATTGTACACTCTGACTGACATGTCAACCGCCTGTACTGCTCAGTCAGTTAGACGTGTGTCCCAACATTGTACACTCTGACTGACATGTCAACCGCCTGCACCGCTCAGTCAGTTAGACGCGTGTGTCCCAACATTGTACTCCCTGACTGACATGTCAACCCATGCACCACTCAGTCAGTAAGACGTGTGTGTCCCAACATTGTACACTCTGACTGACATGTCAACCCCCTGCACCACTCAGTCAGTTCGACGTGTGTGTCCCAACATTGTACTCCCTGCCTGACATGTCAACCCCCTGCACCACTCAGTCAGTAAGACGTGTGTGTCCCAACATTGTACACTCTGACTGATGTGTCAACCCCTTGCACCGATCAGTCAGTTAGACGCTTGTGTCTCAACATTGTACTCCCTCACTGACATATCAACCCCCTGCACCACTCAGTTAGTTAGACGCGTGTGTCCCAACATTGTACTCCCTGACTGACATGTCAACCCCCTGCACCACTCAGTCAGTTAGATGCGTGTGTCCCAACATTGTACACTCTGACTGATATGTCAACCCCCTTCATCTCTCAGTCAGTAAAACGTGTGTGTCCCAAAAGTGGACACTCTGACTGACATGTCAACCCCTTGCACCGCTCAGTCAGTTAAACGTGTGTGTCCCAACATTGTACACTCTGAATGATATGTCAACCCCTGCACCGCTCAGTCAGTTAGACGATTGTGTCCCAACATTGTACACTCTGACTGACATGTCAACCCCCTGCACCACTCAGTCAGTAAGACGTGTGTGTCCCAACAATGTACACTCTGACTGACATGACAACCCCCTGCACCAATCAGTCAGGTTGACTCGTGTGTCCCAACATTGTACACGCTGACTGACATGTCAACCCCCTGCACCACTCAGTATGTAAGACGTGTGTGTCCCAACATATTACACTCTGAATGATATGTCAACAACCTGCACCAATCAGTCAGTTAGACGCGTGTGTCCCAATATTGTACACGCTGACTGACATGTCAACCCCCTGCACCATTCAGTCAGTTAGACGTGTGTGTCCCAACATAGTAAAATCTGACTGACATGTCAACCCCCTGTACTGCTCAATCAGTTAGACGCGTGTGTCCCAACATTGTACACTCTGAATGATATGTCAACCCCCTTCACCGCTCAGTCAGTAAGACGTGTGTGTCCCAACATTGTACACTCTGACTGACATGTCAACCCCCTGCACCGCTCAGTCAGTTAGACGTGTGTCCCAACATTGTACACTCTGAATGATATGTCAACCCCTTTCAACGCTCATTCAGTAAGACGCGTGTGTCCCAACATTGTACACTCTGACTGATATGTCAACCCCCTGCACCGCCAGGTCAGTTAGACGATTGTGTCCCAACATTGTACACTCTGAATGATATGGCAACCCCCTGCACCGCTCAGTCAGCTAGACGTGTGTGTCCCTACATTGTACACTCTGAATGATATGTCAACCCCTTTCATCGCTCATTCAGTAAGACGCGTGTGTCCCAACATTGTACACTCTGACTGATATGTCAACCCCCTGCACCACTCAGTATGTAAGACGTGTGTGTCCCAACATTGTACACTCTGAATGATATGTCAACCCCTTGCACCGATCAGTCAGTTAGACGCTTGTGTCTCAACATTGAACGCTCTGACTGACATGTCAACCCCCTGCACTGCTCAGTCAGTTAGACGTGTGTCCCAACATTATAAACTCTGACTGACATGTCAACACCCTGCACCGCTCAGTCAGTTAGACGCGTGTGTCCGAACATTGTACACTCTGAATGATATGTCAACCCCCTTCACCACTCAGTCAGAAAGACGTGTGTGTCCCAACATTGTACACTCTGACTAACATGTCAACACCCTTTACCACTGAGTCAGTTAGACGCTTGTGTCCCAACATTGTACACTCTGACTGACATGTCAAACCCCAGCATCGCTCAGTCAGTTAGAGGCCTGTGTCCCAACATTGTACACTCTGACTGACATGTCAACCGCCTGCACCGCTCAGTCAGTTAGACGCGTGTGTCCCAATATTGTACACTCTGACTGACATGTCAACCGCCTGCACCGCTCAGTCAGTTAGACGCGTGTGTCCCAACATTGTACACTCTGACTGACCTGTCAACCCCCTGCACTGCTCAGTCAGTTAGACGCATGTGTCCAAACATTGTACACTCTGACTGACATGTCAACCCCCTGCACTGCTCAGTCAGTTAGACTCGTGTGTCCAAACATTGTACACTCTGACTGACATGTCAACCCCCTGCACTGCTCAGTCAGTTAGACGCATGTGTCCAAACATTGTACACTCTGACTGACATGTCAACCCCCTGCACCACTCAGTCAGTTAGACGCGTGTGTCCCAACATTGTACTCCCTGACTGACATGTCAACCCCCTGCACTGCTCAGTCAGTTAGACGCATGTGTCCAAACATTGTACACTCTGACTGACATGTCAACCCCCTGCACCACTCAGTCAGTTAGACGCGTGTGTCCAAACATTGTACACTCTGACTGACATGTCAACCCCCTGCACTGCTCAGTCAGTTAGACGCATGTGTCCAAACATTGTACACTCTGACTGACATGTCAACCCCCTGCACTGCTCAGTCAGTTAGACGCATGTGTCCAAACATTGTACACTCTGACTGACATGTCAACCCCCTGCACTGCTCAGTCAGTTAGACGCATGTGTCCAAACATTGTACACTCTGACTGACATGTCAACCCCCTGCACCACTCAGTCAGTTAGACGCGTGTGTCCGAACATTGTACTCCCTGACTGACATGTCAACCCCCTGCACCGCTCAGTCAGTTAGACGTGTGTCCCAAAATTGTACACTCTGACTGACATGTCAACCGCCTGCACCGCTCAGTCAGTTAGACGCGTGTGTCCCAACATTGTACTCCCTGACTGACATGTCAACCCCTGCACCACTCAGTCAGTAAGACGTGTGTATCCCAACATTGTACACTCTGACTGACATGTCAACCCCCTGCACCCCTCAGTCAGTTAGACGTGTGTGTCCCAACACTCTGACTGACATGTCGACCCCCTGCAGCGCCCAGTCAGTAACACGTGTGTGTCCCAACATTGTACACTCTGACTGACATGTCAACCCCCTGCACCGCTCAGTCAGTAAGACGTGTGTGTCCCAACATTTTACCCTCTGACTGACATGTCAACCCCCTGCGACGCTCAGTATGTAATACGTGTGTGTCCAAACATAGTACACTCTGAATGATATGTCACCCCCGGCACCACTCAGTCAGTTAGACGCGTGTGTCCCAATATTGTACACTCTGACTGACATGTCAACCCCCTGCACCGCTCAGTCAGTTAGACGCGTGTGTCCCAATAGTGTACACTCTGACTGACATGTCAACCCCCTGCACCGCTCAGTCAGTTAGACGTGTGTGTCCCAACATTGTACACTCTGACTGACATGTCAAACCCCTGCACCGCTCAGTCAGTTAGACGTGTGTGTCCCAACATTGTACACTCTGACTGACATGTCAACCCCCTGCACCATTCAATCAGGTTGACACGTGTGTCTCAACATTGTACACGCTGACTGACATGTCAACCCCCTCCACCGCTCAGTATGTAAGACGTGTGTGTCCCAACATAGTATACTCTGAATGATATGTCAACCCCCTGCACCAATCAGTCAGTTAGACGCGTGTGTCCCAATATTTTACACGCTGACTGACATGTCAACCCCCTGCACCGCTCAGTCAGTTAGACGCGTATTCCAACATTGTACACTCTGACTGACATGTCAACCGCCTGTACTGCTCAGTCAGTTAGACGTGTGTCCCAACATTGTACACTCTGACTGACATGTCAACCGCCTGCACCGCTCAGTCAGTTAGACGCGTGTGTCCCAACATTGTACTCCCTGACTGACATGTCAACCCATGCACCACTCAGTCAGTAAGACGTGTGTGTCCCAACATTGTACACTCTGACTGACATGTCAACCCCCTGCACCACTCAGTCAGTTCGACGTGTGTGTCCCAACATTGTACTCCCTGCCTGACATGTCAACCCCCTGCACCACTCAGTCAGTAAGACGTGTGTGTCCCAACATTGTACACTCTGACTGATGTGTCAACCCCTTGCACCGATCAGTCAGTTAGACGCTTGTGTCTCAACATTGTACTCCCTCACTGACATATCAACCCCCTGCACCACTCAGTTAGTTAGACGCGTGTGTCCCAACATTGTACTCCCTGACTGACATGTCAACCCCCTGCACCACTCAGTCAGTTAGATGCGTGTGTCCCAACATTGTACACTCTGACTGATATGTCAACCCCCTTCATCTCTCAGTCAGTAAAACGTGTGTGTCCCAAAAGTGGACACTCTGACTGACATGTCAACCCCTTGCACCGCTCAGTCAGTTAAACGTGTGTGTCCCAACATTGTACACTCTGAATGATATGTCAACCCCTGCACCGCTCAGTCAGTTAGACGATTGTGTCCCAACATTGTACACTCTGACTGACATGTCAACCCCCTGCACCACTCAGTCAGTAAGACGTGTGTGTCCCAACAATGTACACTCTGACTGACATGACAACCCCCTGCACCAATCAGTCAGGTTGACTCGTGTGTCCCAACATTGTACACGCTGACTGACATGTCAACCCCCTGCACCACTCAGTATGTAAGACGTGTGTGTCCCAACATATTACACTCTGAATGATATGTCAACAACCTGCACCAATCAGTCAGTTAGACGCGTGTGTCCCAATATTGTACACGCTGACTGACATGTCAACCCCCTGCACCATTCAGTCAGTTAGACGTGTGTGTCCCAACATAGTAAAATCTGACTGACATGTCAACCCCCTGTACTGCTCAATCAGTTAGACGCGTGTGTCCCAACATTGTACACTCTGAATGATATGTCAACCCCCTTCACCGCTCAGTCAGTAAGACGTGTGTGTCCCAACATTGTACACTCTGACTGACATGTCAACCCCCTGCACCGCTCAGTCAGTTAGACGTGTGTCCCAACATTGTACACTCTGAATGATATGTCAACCCCTTTCATCGCTCATTCAGTAAGACGCGTGTGTCCCAACATTGTACACTCTGACTGATATGTCAACCCCCTGCACCGCCAGGTCAGTTAGACGATTGTGTCCCAACATTGTACACTCTGAATGATATGTCAACCCCTTGCACCATTCAGTCAGTTAGACGTGTGTGTCCCAACATAGTAAAATCTGACTGACATGTCAACCCCCTGTACTGCTCAATCAGTTAGACGCGTGTGTCCCAACATTGTACACTCTGAATGATATGTCAACCCCCTTCACCGCTCAGTCAGTAAGACGTGTGTGTCCCAACATTGTACACTCTGACTGACATGTCAACCCCCTGCACCGCTCAGTCAGTTAGACGTGTGTCCCAACATTGTACACTCTGAATGATATGTCAACCCCTTTCATCGCTCATTCAGTAAGACGCGTGTGTCCCAACATTGTACACTCTGACTGATATGTCAACCCCCTGCACCGCCAGGTCAGTTAGACGATTGTGTCCCAACATTGTACACTCTGAATGATATGGCAACCCCCTGCACCGCTCAGTCAGCTAGACGTGTGTGTCCCTACATTGTACACTCTGAATGATATGTCAACCCCTTTCATCGCTCATTCAGTAAGACGCGTGTGTCCCAACATTGTACACTCTGACTGATATGTCAACCCCCTGCACCACTCAGTATGTAAGACGTGTGTGTCCCAACATTGTACACTCTGAATGATATGTCAACCCCTTGCACCGATCAGTCAGTTAGACGCTTGTGTCTCAACATTGAACGCTCTGACTGACATGTCAACCCCCTGCACTGCTCAGTCAGTTAGACGTGTGTCCCAACATTATAAACTCTGACTGACATGTCAACACCCTGCACCGCTCAGTCAGTTAGACGCGTGTGTCCGAACATTGTACACTCTGAATGATATGTCAACCCCCTTCACCACTCAGTCAGAAAGACGTGTGTGTCCCAACATTGTACACTCTGACTAACATGTCAACACCCTTTACCACTGAGTCAGTTAGACGCTTGTGTCCCAACATTGTACACTCTGACTGACATGTCAAACCCCAGCATCGCTCAGTCAGTTAGAGGCCTGTGTCCCAACATTGTACACTCTGACTGACATGTCAACCGCCTGCACCGCTCAGTCAGTTAGACATGTGTCCCAACATTGTACACTCTGACCGACATGTCAACCCCCTGCACCACTCAGTCAGTTAGACGCGTGTGTCCCAATATTGTACACTCTGACTGACATGTCAACCGCCTGCACCGCTCAGTCAGTTAGACGCGTGTGTCCCAACATTGTACACTCTGACTGACCTGTCAACCCCCTGCACTGCTCAGTCAGTTAGACGCATGTGTCCAAACATTGTACACTCTGACTGACATGTCAACCCCCTGCACTGCTCAGTCAGTTAGACTCGTGTGTCCAAACATTGTACACTCTGACTGACATGTCAACCCCCTGCACTGCTCAGTCAGTTAGACGCATGTGTCCAAACATTGTACACTCTGACTGACATGTCAACCCCCTGCACCACTCAGTCAGTTAGACGCGTGTGTCCCAACATTGTACTCCCTGACTGACATGTCAACCCCCTGCACTGCTCAGTCAGTTAGACGCATGTGTCCAAACATTGTACACTCTGACTGACATGTCAACCCCCTGCACCACTCAGTCAGTTAGACGCGTGTGTCCAAACATTGTACACTCTGACTGACATGTCAACCCCCTGCACTGCTCAGTCAGTTAGACGCATGTGTCCAAACATTGTACACTCTGACTGACATGTCAACCCCCTGCACTGCTCAGTCAGTTAGACGCATGTGTCCAAACATTGTACACTCTGACTGACATGTCAACCCCCTGCACTGCTCAGTCAGTTAGACGCATGTGTCCAAACATTGTACACTCTGACTGACATGTCAACCCCCTGCACCACTCAGTCAGTTAGACGCGTGTGTCCGAACATTGTACTCCCTGACTGACATGTCAACCCCCTGCACCGCTCAGTCAGTTAGACGCGTATTCCAACATTGTACACTCTGACTGACATGTCAACCGCCTGCACTGCTCAGTCAGAAAGACATGTGTCCCAACATTGTACACTCTGACTGAAATGTCAACCGCCTGCACCGCTCAGTCAGTAAGACGTGTGTGTCCCAACATTGTACTCCCTGACTGACATGTCAACCCCCTGCACCACTCAGTCAGTAAGACGCGTGTGTCCCAACATTGTACTCCCTGACTGACATGTCAACCCCCTGCACCCATCAGTCAGTTAGACTCGTGTCTCCCAACATTGTACACTCTGAATGATATGTCAACCCCCTGCACCACTCAGTCAGTTAGACGTGTGTGTCCCAACATTGTACTCCCTGACTGACAAGTCAACCCCCTGCACCCCTCAGTCAGTTAGACGTGTGTGTCCCAACATTGTAGACTCTGACTGACATGTCAACCCCCTGCACCACTCAGTCAGTTAGACGTGTCTCCCAACATTGTACTCCCTGACTGACATGTCAACCCCCTGCACCACTCAGTCAGTTAGACGTGTCTCCCAACATTGTACTCCCTGACTGACATGTCAACCCCCTGCACCACTCAGTCAGTAAGACGCCTGTGTCCCAACATTGTACACTTTGACTGACTGACATGTCAACACCCTGCACCGCTCAGTCAGTTAGACGTGTGTGTCCCAACATTGTACACTTTGACTGACATGTCAACCCCCTGCACCACTCAGTCAGTTAGACGCGTGTGTCCCAACATTGTACATGCTGACTGACATGTCAACCCCCTGCACCGCTCAGTCAGTTAGACGCGTGTGTCCCAACATTGTACACTTTGACTGACATGTCAACCCCCTGCAACACTCAGTCAGTTAGACGCGTGTGTCCCAACATTGTACACGCTGACTGACATGTCAACCCCCTTCACCGCTCAGTCAGTTAGACGCGTGTGTCCCAACATTGTACACTCTGAATGATATGTCAACCACCTGCACCGCTCAGTCAGTTAGACGCGTGCGTCCCAACATTGTACATGCTAACTGACATGTCAACCCCTTTCATCGCTCAGTCAGTAAGACGTGTGTGTCCCAAAATTGTACACTCTGACTGACATGTCAACCCCCTGCACCGCTCAGTCAGTTAGACGCGTGTGTCCCAACATTGTACACTTTGACTGACATGTCAACCCCCTGCACTGATCATTCAGTAAGACTCGGTGTCCCAACATTGTACACTCTGACTGACATGTCAACCCCCTGCACCGCTCAGTCAGTTAGACGTGTGTGTCCCAACATTGTACACTCTGACTGACATGTCAACCCCCTGCACCGCTCAGTCAGTTAGACGCATGTGTCCCAACATTGTAAACTCTGACTGACATGTCAACCCCCTGCACCGCTCAGTCAGTTTGATATGTTTGTCCCAACATTGTACACTCTGACTGATATGTCAACCCCCTGCATCGCTCTGTCAGTAAGACGTGTGTGTCCCAACTTTGTACACTCGTACTGACATGTCAACCACCTGCACCACTCAGTCAGTTAGACGCGTGTGTCCCAACATTGTACACTCTGACTGACATGTCAACCCCCTGCACCACTCAGTCAGTTAGACGCGTGTGTCCCAACATTGTACACTCTGACTGACATGTCAACCCCCTGCACCACTCAGTCAGTTAGAGGCCTGTGTCCCAACATTGTACACTCTGACTGACATGTCAACCGCCTGCACTGCTCAGTCAGAAAGACATGTGTCCCAACATTGTACACTCTGACTGACATGTCAACCCCCTGCACCGCTCAGTCAGTAAGACGTGTGTGTCCCAACATTGTACTCCCTGACTGACATGTCAACCCCCTGCACCACTCAGTCAGTAAGACGCGTGTGTCCCAACATTGTACTCCCTGACTGACATGTCAACCCCCTGCACCCCTCAGTCAGTTAGACTCGTGTCTCCCAACATTGTACACTCTGAATGATATGTCAACCCCCTGCACCACTCAGTCAGTTAGACGTGTGTGTCCCAACATTGTACTCCCTGACTGACAAGTCAACCCCCTGCACCCCTCAGTCAGTTAGACGTGTGTGTCCCAACATTGTACACTCTGACTGACATGTCAACCCCCTGCACCACTCAGTCAGTTAGACGTGTCTCCCAACATTGTACTCCCTGACTGACATGTCAACCCCCTGCACCACTCAGTCAGTTAGACGCGTGTGTCCCAACATTGTACTCCCTGACTGACATGTCAACCCCCTGCACCACTCAGTCAGTAAGACGCGTGTGTCCCAACATTGTACACTTTGACTGACTGACATGTCAACCCCCTGCACCGCTCAGTCAGTTAGACGTGTGTGTCCCAACATTGTACTCCCTGACTGACAAGTCAACCCCCTGCACCCCTCAGTCAGTTAGACGTGTGTGTCCCAACATTGTACTCCCTGACTGACATGTCAACCCCCTGCACCACTCAGTCAGTAAGACGCGTGTGTCCCAACATTGTACTCCCTGACTGACATGTCAACCCCCTGCACCCCTCAGTCAGTTAGACTCGTGTCTCCCAACATTGTACACTCTGAATGATATGTCAACCCCCTGCACCACTCAGTCAGTTAGACGTGTGTGTCCCAACATTGTACTCACTGACTGACAAGTCAACCCCCTGCACCCCTCAGTCAGTTAGACGTGTGTGTCCCAACATTGTACACTCTGACTGACATGTCAACCCCCTGCACCACTCAGTCAGTTAGACGTGTCTCCCAACATTGTACTCCCTGACTGACATGTCAACCCCCTGCACCACTCAGTCAGTTAGACGCGTGTGTCCCAACATTGTACTCCCTGACTGACATGTCAACCCCCTGCACCACTCAGTCAGTAAGACGCGTGTGTCCCAACATTGTACACTTTGACTGACTGACATGTCAACCCCCTGCACCGCTCAGTCAGTTAGACGTGTGTGTCCCAACATTGTACACTTTGACTGACATGTCAACCCCCTGCACCACTCAGTCAGTTAGACGCGTGTGTCCCAACATTGTACATGCTGACTGACATGTCAACCCCCTGCACCGCTCAGTCAGTTAGACGCGTGTGTCCCAACATTGTACACTTTGACTGACATGTCAACCCCCTGCAACACTCAGTCAGTTAGACGCGTGTGTCCCAACATTGTACACGCTGACTGACATGTCAACCCCCTTCACCGCTCAGTCAGTTAGACGTGTGTGTCCCAACATTGTACACTCTGAATGATATGTCAACCACCTGCACCGCTCAGTCAGTTAGACGCGTGTGTCCCAACATTGTACATGCTGACTGACATGTCAACCCCTTTCATCGCTCAGTCAGTAAGACGTGTGTGTCCCAAAATTGTACACTCTGACTGACATGTCAACCCCCTGCACCACTCAGTCAGTTAGACGCGTGTGTCCCAACATTGTACACTCTGACTGACATGTCAACCCCCTGCACCGCTCAGTCAGTTAGACGTGTGTGTCCCAACATTGTACACTCTGACTGACATGTCAACCCCCTGCACCGCTAAGTCAGTTAGACGCATGTGTCCCAACATTGTAAATTCTGACTGACATGTCAACCCCCTGCACCGCTCAGTCAGTTTGATATGTTTGTCCCAACATTGTACACTCTGACTGATATGTCAACCCCCTGCATCGCTCTGTCAGTAAGACGTGTGTGTCCCAACTTTGTACACTCGTACTGACATGTCAACCCCCTGCACCACTCAGTCAGTTAGACGCGTGTGTCCCAACATTGTACACTCTGACTGACATGTTAACCCCCTGCACCGCTCAGTCAGTTTGACTTATGTGTCCCAAAATTGTACACTCTGACTGACATGTCAACCCCCTGCACCGCTCAGTCAGACGCGTGTGTCCAAACATTGTACACTCTGAATGATATGTCAACCCCCTGCACCGCTCAATCAGTTTGACTTGTGTGTCCAAACATTGTACACTCTGACTGACATGTCAACCCCCTGCACCGCTCAGTCAGTTAGACGCGTGTGTCCCAACATTGTACACGCTGACTGACATGTTAACCCCCTTCATCACTCAGTCAGTTAGACATGTGTCCCAACATTGTTCACTCTGACTGATATGTCAACCCCCTGCACCGCTCAGTCAGTTAGACATTTGTGCCACATCTACAGGACAAACGCATCCTCCAAATTTTGGGAGAATCCGGAAGGATTTGGCAAATTGATTCCACCACATTTTGTCCTGAGATCATTGTTCACTCTGACTGATATGTCAACCCCTGCGCCACTCAGTCTCAAATGCTCTGTAATGGACAGGACGTTTAGAATACTAAAGACGGCTTTAGAGGTGTATATCATTTAACGATGACTTGATGCGTTTGCAGTACATCAAACACAGCCCGATATCATGTTTTGATGGGTTGTGCAGATAAACACTGAAGTCTAGCGGCAATGTCAGCAATAACATATCGTGTATATCATGTCAATGAGGGAGTCGCAGGCACTCACAAAGAGTGATTCCATCAAACACAGTTTCATCAAGATATGCTCTTTGTTGACCGAACACATCTTCATAGGGAAGCCAGCTGTTTTTCTTGTAGATGGGGTCGACTGTCATCTAGTTTAGGTAGAAGGGTGGACTTGGCAAAATGTGGAAGTCTTTATGTATCCTGTTTGTCAATGCTTTAATATAATAAAACCTAACTCCGTTCTTGATGATTCTCCTCCAGGAATCATATCTCTGGATTATAGTAATTATATACTAATCGGCAACATGATTGAGAGAGTAGTTTTGTAAAAGTCTTTTTGAAGTGCATTTATAAGTGGTATACAACAGAAGAGGAAGATTTTCTGGTTAACAACTTCTTTAATGTGAAAATGCACGACGTTATACACGGAGTAAGTGACCTGATGAAGGAGTGAGCATATACTCCGAAACGTCGTCTATTTACACATAAAAGAAGTTGTTAACCAGATTGTTTTTCCATGGAGCGTGATCCGAATTTGAAATTAACAAATACCCTTGACTATTTTTTTGTCATTCTTGTTGAAACAGTATCTAGCAATATAGATATGTTTCCCTTGAGGCCTCATTAAGTGAAAGACAGCGTCTCGCATTCTAATCCTCCTCCAAAGCCGCATTTAAATCTCATTTAACACTTCCTCACCTTTTTTCTATCAACGTCCCTCCCACATGTCATGGATGTTTGTCAATGTTGATAATTGTTATTGACACTATATCTTGTTTGTGTACTGCCGCAATCGTCTAGCAACAGTTCTAGAAATGATGGTTGTTACTCTGGTACAGTTCTGAAAAGTATGTCCTAGATTACTTTGCTGATTTTTCAGGATAGAAAGTATAAAATGGAAAATGTATGCAGTCAATAAGTAATAACAATATTTCCAGATGGATTTCGTGCAAATGTAAACAATGTATATTTGCTTTCCGGTATCAAATTGTATCGATGTCACTAATTATTTGTGTTCTTTAACGAACAATTTCTAAGGGGGGAGACAAACATGCTAAAAAATAAGACAGTGCTCATTCACCATATTTACAAGTTATTATCCACATTGGTTGCAATTTGTCAACAGAAGACTTACTTATTTACTTTCCATTCCGAGGAAGAAGAAACACGTTTTGAATGGAAATTGGGTACGTTTGAAAGCTCGCGAACATTCTATTTTATCGTTGCACTTACAGTGGTAAACCACTTCAAATTGCACCCCTGTCACCCCCATATTTGTGGGGGTAGGATAACTAAATTTACAACTCTTATTCTCTCTCCCCCCCCCCCCCCCCCCCCCCCCCCCCCCCCCCCCCCTCCCAACAGAGATTTGAGTCCCTAGTGTAACTAGGGACTACCACTTCCAGATGGGAGGACAGATAAAGTTATCATAAATAAAATCTCCCTTGTAACAAACAACTTATTTTGTAAATTCAAGTTCCCTATGCCAACGAAGAAGAGGTCGTTTGAAGTTGGACAACAGCCAATAACTTCATGCATCGATCAGATGGACTACACTAAAAGTTACGGGCATGGCCCCAGTGACCCTTATTTAAGGCATGATCTAACATGTATTATTTCCTTTAACAACACGATATGTACAATAATAAATCTTTAAATGCAATCCGTTTTGGACAACAATTTAAAGTCCTAGCCCCTGTGGTCCCCGTCGCTCCAATTGGTTTCTCAGAGCCACCAAATCGAGATCTGCAATTTAGGATCCTCATAATTATCGAACACTGTTTAATCCCCAGTGGTGAAGGAGTGTGTAGACATGCTTTCAGCTGTCTTAAACCAGTAGTTCTTGAGGCGACAGGATTACAGACGGATGAACGGACGCCATGCCGTCCCATAATCCCATCGGGCCGTTGATGAGCAAATAACTGAATGATGACATGGTCAAACACCATGCAGAGAGAGGGGGAGCGTCGGCCAACCAGAGCGCTGGCTCCACACACCTGCACGAAGTATATCCATTGCATGTCATAAACATGACATTGTTATCAAACGGGACCGAGTTAAGTATTTTATTTATTACTCAATGATGTAAATAGCGCTGAATTGCAAGAAAATCGTTGTTTGTGACGCCCACTTGCAAATAGGTCACCTGCTATTGCAGTCGCGCGATTAACATTGTGACGTCAACCAAAAACGACTATGAAGTCACGCGCCGTTAATGACGTTACGGCAGCAAGCGGTGGTATCACACAGGTGTGTAACAAACTCGTTGTGATCTCACCAAGGTTGAGCAATGAAGTAAAATAAGTGTTGTACCCCTTACATTTATACCTAAAATGTGATGCTCTGGTGATGTTCGGATACTTTGATTGAATTGAACATTAACTGTATAACATTTGATATTTTGTGACTAATTTCTTCAGAGCAATAGGATTCAAACCTGTTAAGAAATTACGCCTGCAGTTATCTAAAGAATTTGTGGTTGCTGTGCCGACACTATGAGATAAACATTAGGTTTCAGATGACGAAAAGGAACAATGATGTTACCAAGTTGAATTCACACATCAAAACATCTTTTATCATGCAAAATATGGAAATGAATGTTTCTTGAAATTTCATCTCCTTTTAAACATTTATTGACAATTAATGGGAAAAAGGTCAGAATCATACGATTGTGGAATTAATCTGAGATCTTTTTAGTACAGTTTGTTTGCCAAACACTTATCTATGATAAAGAGGCGTCATTTCAGTAATACACACCGGACTTCGTCAGTAAGTAATTTTCAAATTTGTCTTTATCCAACATTCGGATTTCGACGGATCATACTGCTTATGGCAGGTTAGCTGGTGTTAAAAGGCACTTACTAAGGGTTCGCCAGTTCACTTGAAAGAATGGAATTACTCATATTACAACAACCAATATTGACTTTCGTTTCTCAGTATAATGTTCCTGGACACCAAAATAGCAGAACCATATGAATGCAAATATTACAAACTACTGAAACAATATCTGAATGAAATGTGTTTTGTTAAAGTGGTAGATCATGCTTTTGTCATATCACAAGGTGACCTTTACAGATAAAAAAGTTACGGAATTGTTTTTATTGAATTGTATTTATATTTTATGTATATACATCTTTATTCCGTGTTGGCGTCGTTCTGACAAAGATACTAATGTCGTTGTTAAGCAAGTGATACATTTGGAAATATGCTGGGGATTATAGGCATGAAATGTTTACACAAGAAGATTTTAGTTGTTTTTTCCGTAGATGTATCATCATCCTGAGTTTTCTTATTGGGATATTCTGATATGAGACAACTTTTACCTTTTGAATATTCATTATAGCGTGTACAGCGGTATTTCTCATATTGAAGATCACGGACGACATCACAAATCAGCCAAAACTAGTACTTATCATACTATATGTGAGATGCAATGACAATTTCAAGTGCAATAGAACTGTACAGAACAGTTATGAATTGGTCCATGGTTATAGCAGTCAAATGTATTGGGAAACATTCTTAAACATGACCAGTGTTACCCTGCCTCTCCAGATTAGTCTTAGGAAACACCCATCATATGTTATATCTGACACCAAATGGGTTAGGGTTAGGAAACATCCATCATATGTTATATCTGACATCAAATGGGTTAGGGTTAGGAAACACCCATCATATGTTATATCTGACACCAAATCGGTTAGGGTTAGGAAACACCCATCATATGTTATATCTGACACCAAATGGGTTAGGGTTAGGAAACACCCATCATATTTTATATCTGACACCAAATGGGTTAGGGTTACTAAACACCAATCATATGTTCTATCTGACATCAAATGGGTTAAGATTAGGGTTAGGAGCCACCCATCATATGTTATATCTGACACCAAATGGGTTAGGGTTAGGGTTAGGAAACACCCATCATATTTTATATCTGAAACCAAATGGGTTAGGGTTAGGAAACACCCATCATATGTTATATCTGACACCAAATTGGTTAGGGTTAGGAAACACCCATCATATGTTATATCTGACACCAAATGGGTTAGGGTTAGGAAACACCCATCATATGTTATATCTGACACCAAATGGGTTAGGGTTAGGGTTAGGAAACACCCATCATATGTTATATCTGACACCAAATGGGTTAGAGTTAGGAGATACCGATCATATGATATATCTGACACCAAATGGGTTAGGGTTAGGAAACACCAATCATATGTTATATCTGACATCAAATGGGTTAGTCTTAGGAAACACCCATCATATGTTATATCTGACACCAAATGGGTAAGGGTTAGGGTTAGGAAACACCTATCATATGTTATATCTGACACCAAATGGGTTAGTATTAGGAAACACCCATCATATGTTATATTTGACACCAAATGGGTTAGGGTTAGGGTTAGGAGAAACCCATCATATGTTATATCTGACACCAAATGGGTTAGGTTTAGCGTTAGGAGACACCCATCATATGTTATATCTGACACCAAATGGGTTAGGGTTAGGAAACACCCATCATATGTTATATCTGACACCAAATGGGTTCGGGTTAGGGTTAGGGTTAGGGTTAGGAAACACCCATCATATGTTATATCTGACACCAAATGGGTTAGGGTTAGGAAAAACCCATCATATGTTATATCTGACACCAAATGGGTTAGTATTAGGAAACACCCATCATATGTTATATCTGACACCAAATGGGTAAGGGTTAGGGTTAGGAAACACCTATCATATGTTATATCTGACACCAAATGGGTTAGTATTAGGAAACACCCATCATATGTTATATCTGACATGAAATGGGTTAGGTTAGGGTTAGGAAATACCAATCATATGTTATATCTGACACCAAATGGGTAAGGGTTAGGGTTAGGAAACACCCATCATATGTTATATCTGACACCAAATGGGTTAGGGTTAGGAAACACCAATCATATGTTATATCTGACATCAAATGGGTTAGGGTTAGGAAACACCCATCATATGTTATATCTGACACCAAATGGGTAAGGGTTAGGGTTAGGAAACACCTATCATATGTTATATCTGACACCAAATGGGTTAGTATTAGGAAACACCCATCATATGTTATATTTGACACCAAATGGGTTAGGGTTAGGGTTAGGAGAAACCCATCATATGTTATATCTGACACCAAATGGGTTAGGTTTAGGGTTAGGAGACACCCATCATATGTTATATCTGACACCAAATGGGTTAGGGTTAGGAAACACCCATCATATGCTATATCTGACACCAAATGGGTTCGGGTTAGGGTTAGGGTTAGGGTTAGGGTTGAGAAACACCCATCATATGTTATATCTGACACCAAATGGGTTAGGGTTAGGAAAAACCCATCACATGTTATATCTGACACCAAATGGGTTAGTATTAGGAAACACCCATCATATGTTATATCTGACACCAATCGGTAAGGGTTAGGGTTAGGAAACACCTATCATATGTTATATCTAACACCAAATGGGTTAGTATTAGGAAACACCCATCATATGTTATATCTGACATGAAATGGGTTAGGTTAGGGTTAGGAAACACCAATCATATGTTATATCTGACACCAAATGGGTAAGGGTTAGGGTTAGGAAACACCCATCATATGTTATATCTGACACCAAATGGGTTAGGGTTAGGAAACACCCATCATATGTTATATCTGACACCAAATGGGTTATGGTTATGGTTTAGGAAACACCCATCATATGTTATATCTGACACCAAATGGGTTAAGGTTTAGGGTTAGGAAACACCCATCATATGTTATATCTGACACCAAATGTGGCTTTACATTCTCCAACATTCGTAATAGCATACCATAAATCGTTTGGTAAAACGGGAATCAGACATACTGACAAGTTGTAACCATAATAAGTGAATAATATGGGACTTTTTTGACGTTGGTGACTTAACATCCGTGACACAGTTTACATGGTAGAACGTGTGTAGTGCCCCAAATTGTAATACCTGATCCAAATTGTAATAAAAACTGCTCCAAATTGTAATAAAAAGTGCTCCAAATTGTAATAACTGCTCCAAATTGTAATAACACAGATCATGTAAGCTTAAACATCTTTCTGATTATTTGATTTTTGTTTTACGGTGATCATTGATCCGGTGTTCGTTTTGATAATGGTAATTACATTGTTTATGAAGATTGTTATTATCCCCCGCCTGAACGAAGTTGTCAAGGGATATGGAAATGACTCCGTCCGTACGTCCGTCCGTCCGTCCGTCCATCCGTGCGTCCGGGTTTCGTTTCGAGCCAGAACTCAAAAACCGTAAGGCCCAGCTCAATGAAAATAGGAATATGGAATAGTCATCATTTATAGATGTGCCTTTTGGAGTTTTTGACTTCTTTGGAATTATACTTTTTAGCTGTTGCGATGGGATTTTCGTTTCCGGAACAAAACAAAACTAAAAAACTAAAAGGGTTTTCAACTTCTTTGGGGTTTTATTTTACAGTCGAAACCAAGGAAACATAACTGAAACCAGAACTAAAAAGTTGTAAGACTTAACTCAGTGAACTTCATGTGTGGAGCAATCATCATATGATGTACCTTTTGGGGTTGTTAACTTATTTGGCTTTTGTTTTTTAGCCATGGAAAAAGATCTACATCTTGATTCCCGAGCAAAATACGAAATGCGTTCTACAATATCGCTTCCGGAACAAAACTTTTTTTTAGATAGACATTAATCTATTCTAAGTACATTTTCTTCTGTAGCATGAATTATTGACTAATTAGTGATTTAGGATATATTATAGCACAAAACTCCATAATCATTGTTCAATATGTATTTCTGTAACAGGTTTCCACTTGCCGAGTATACTCTGTCTGCATGTATTAATTTTAAGATTGATTTTCAAAAACATTTGTGTAAACAGTAAGGAAGATATACACGAAAGTTGTATCTATATGCATGTAAATGTTGATGTTGATTACGATTTATATATTTAAGTTGACATATACGTATTAATGAAGTTGTAGATGAAGATGTATATGTTAATGTAGACGTAGACGTAGCCATGTTAACGTCGAAGGACATGAAGATGTAAAATGTCCTGATTATCAAGCTGAATATGGAGATGTAGATGTCTGTATATCACGATGTAAATGTTCATGTAGACATGACGGGGATGAAGATGTACGTGTCAATGTATAACTGCTCCAAATTTTAATAATGCTCATAAATTCAATATCATGTGACCAAAAATTGAAATGCTGTAGCCATAAAAACAAACTTTATTGATATGAGATGTACCTGTGTGACTATCATCATCAAAATACTTACACGGTTTAGTGCAATTTGGAGCTATTATAACAATTTGCTCCAAATCTTAATAATGCTCATCGATCGAATGTGACCAAAAATATCTATCTGATTTTCATGTCATTATTTGAAAATTAATGACATTACCAGGTTGATGACAGTATGAATTCATTTCAGTCGCAGTAGGTCTTTATTTCGTTGTGCAAAACGAAATGCTGTATGCATAAACAAAAGTCTATTGATATCAGATGTACCATTGTGACTGTCATCATCAAAACACTACTACCAAGTTTCGGGTATTGACACTGTTGCAATTTGGAGCTGTTATTACAATTTGAAGCAGTCATTACAATTTGGAGCAAAAGTTTGCTCCAAATTGTACTAACTGCTATATAATTGTGATAATGCTCATTTATTCAATATCATGTTACCAAATATAGAAATGCTGTAGGCATAAAAAATACCACACTATTAATATCAGATGGACCATTGTGACAATCATCATCAATATACTGCAACCAAAAGTGGGGTATTTACACTGTTTAGTGCAATTGGAGCTGTTATTACAATTTAGACCAGTTATTACAATTTGGAGCATTTATTACAATTTGGAGCAAAAGCTTCCTCCAAATTGTAATAACTGCTCAAAAACCAAAGGCTGTAGGCGTAAATATATCTCTATTGATATTATATGTACCATTTTGACTGTCATCATCAAAACATTACACCTAGTTTTCAGGTATTTGCACTTGAAATTGCTATTTGGAGCTGTTATGACAATTTGAGCATTTATTACAATTTGGTGCAAAGGATTGCTCCAAATTGTAATACTTGCTCCAAATTGTAATCAACAACCTTACTAACTGAATATTTATTGTAGTTTGTTTTTGATGACAGTATACATATACGACAATCAGGACTAGTACACTATCCATCTGCCATGATACAATGATTAGTAAATAATATAGTGATAAAATATAACTAATATAATATAATTGGGTGACATGAATGAGACTTTCATCTTTCATCAAACGTGTCAAACATAAAACGTGACATTTTATTTTTAAATAAATTGTATGTACAACTAGAATCAACTCAACCATAACATCAAGATTAAATTTACACTAACATATACAATGAAATCTCCAAATGGCATATACACTTGTATCTGAATCTGTATCTACACATGCAGTTACATTTACAGATACATCTACCTCTCCACCAAAACCTTGATCTACGCTACATCTGCGTTTACCTTTACATCTACATCATCATATCTTACACTTACACTTATATATACATTTAAATGAAGATCTAAATCTGTATTTAGATTTAGATACACGTATGCATCTATATGTATGTATATTATATTTATCTTCATATACTTCTGCATCATCTCTTATATTTACGTTAACTCTCATATATAAATCTACATCTCTGTAAACGTCTATACCTTCGTCTAAATCATCACCTCGATCTTCAGATTTACACATACAACTGCATTTGCATCTGGATAACCATCTACATCTTATTATCATCTCTTATATTTACGTTAACTCTCATATATAAATCTACATCTCTGTAAACGTCTATACCTTCGTCTAAATCATCACCTCGATCTTCATCTACATCGATCTATATCTGCATCTATATACACATTTTCGCATACATATTTACCTACATCTTCATCGACATCGACATCGACATTGCCACCCAGATCAATATATACATCTACATATTAAGCTATCTCTACCGGTACGTCTACACCTAGATTTACACATACAACTGCATTTGCATCTGGATAACCATCTACATCTTCGCATAAGTTGTTCCTACAGTTGCATCTAAAGTAACACTTATATTATATCTTATTCATTTGTAACTATGTCTGCCTCGACATCTATATCTACGACAACTCATGTCAACTCATATATACATCTACATTATATCTTATATCTATTTCTATGTCAAGTCCTATATCTACATTTACTCTTTCTTTATCTTGATCAGCTATTATGTTTACCTCACATCAACACGTACATCTTAATCTACATCAACTCTTACATCTACATCAATTCTCTCTATGTCTGTCCACTCTTACATCTACATCTACATCTACATCACCGCTCACATCTACATCTACATCAATTCTTACCTCTACATCTACATCAAATCTTACATCTACATTTACATCATATCATACACATACATCTACATCAACTCCTACGTCTATATCTACATCAACTCTTATATCCATATCTCAATCAACTTTTATATATCCGCATCTCATTCAACTCTTACATTAACATCTACATCTACGTCAACTTTTACATCTACATCTACATCACCGCTTACATCAACATCATCACATCAACATCTACATCTATTCTTACATTTACATCAACGTTCATATCAACATCTACATCAACTGTCACATCTACATCAAAGCTTACATGTACATCTACACCAACCCTTGCATCTATATCTACATCGATTCTTTCGATTCAAAAGTTACATCTTTGCATGTATATAGCACTGCTACTTCGACTACTTCACACCTACATCTTCATTCAAAACACCACGAAGATCTACATCTACAACCGTTCATTTTCAACTAAATATATTTCTTAACCAACGTCAACCGTTGCTTCTTAATCTCTATTTATACATACACCCACATCTTGTTCATTTACATCTGTATATACATCTATCTGTGTCTACATCTGCATCTATGCATCAACTTTTATATCGATATCCATATCAGCACTTCAGTTCAATTATTCTCAACATGAGATGTAGCTTTACTCATGTTATTACAATTTGGGATTTCTCTTTAAAAAAATAACCCCGTATGAGCTTTGCTTTCGGTCCTACTTCCCGCTAAACTTTCTTACCTCAGTTTTTAAAATCCCAAGCATAACCTCTGTAACCTTTGTCTTATCGTACATATACATCTACAAAAAATACAACTAAAATTAATATCAACAATTACGTCAAGATCACATCTACATTTACACCTACAATAACATATAAAATGGCATATACAGTAGTATAGGGAATGGTGGTTCTGGACCACCACCCCTGGTGGTAGTTTTTGAACCCAGATCACTTACTATACAACACTAGGTTTTTCCCGTTTGCATTTTGTAACCCCAAGGATTCAACGCCCTAGAGTGTTGAATCCCCTTATATCACTAACAAGGCTGAAGCACTAATACTGAACAGATTCAAATCTTCCATTTTCTATAATGAGTTGACCATCTAATATAACATAGGTGTAAATATGTATTGGACCCGCTGTTTCCTGCTCCTTGGTAATAGCAATAGTCATTCCTTCGCTTCCATTTTCAATTCGTCTGCCAGACCCATGTAGTTCATCATCGTCAGTTGTCCTAAGATCTAGCCACAAAGCGTACTTGCATTCAAGAATTTACCAATGGTCATATCGGTCAGACATAATTCTTTCGCAACCATATTTGTCAATGGATTACGTTTTATTGTCGGGATTTTCTTAATTTCATCCCATAAGTTATGTTTACGCATATTTTGACTGTACAGTTGATTTGGAACTCCTTCAATGGTCATTTGTACTGCTGTAATTTTGGGATTATAAAATGATTCAGTTATTCTATCAAACCCATTACTAGGAATTTTGAATAGCATGAGCACTCCTTTCATCGATTTAGCTGGTACATTTATGTTAATATTCCAAACAGTGTCATTTTTATTCACGGGTATCATTCTGTGGCGAAGTATACGGTCATACTGAATAGCCAATGAGCCAGTATATTGAGCACGGATTTCCCTTGCCAAGTCTGCCTCTGTGACTTTGTCAAATTCTAATGCAATATTCTTTATTTCATATTTCATATTTGTTGTACCTATAATGACCTCCTTATATTGATTAAATGTCAGCTCATATTCCAATCTATCGCCTAATGCTGCTTGGTAAAATGGCATATGACTTTCTAGCAATTCGAAATCCAAAGGAATATAAAAACGATTTCCTAAATTATCGGCTATTGCTTTATCTTCAACTTTGAAATCATTTCCGAGTGCAGATCCCATCCGTATTCTAGTTACATTTTGGTTTTCACTCATGTCAATGCCCTGATAATGTGAGTTTTTTCTTTCCTGTGTAGTTCTCCATAGATCCATATATATATATATGATAAATATCACTATCATCAATAGACAAAACTTCGTTACTACTAATTTTAACAACGGTTTTATTTATAATAGCCCGACCTATGTTTTGTACAATGGTACAGTTTGTATCGACCTCTCCATCCGAGGGTACCAACAATAAATCAAAAGCAAGCCGCGCTGTCCCCGGAACAATGACATCGATAGATCCAAGATTAGGAAACCGCACCAAAAGCTGTTCATTTTGATCAATAGTGCTGGGATTATTAGTAACACTTACAGATGTTCGAACACCCTTGACGCCGAGTCTTTCTCTTAATTTACGAAAAGGGTTTAATTTATGCCCGAATTGTGCCATATTGTAATTATATGTATATATATATATATATATTTATATTTTCAATATGGATGAACCCGGATTCCGTGACGATGAGGAGGATACTGAAATGAGTCATCTAGATGATGAAGTAACGAGGGATTATGGACTTTCACAGAGTGGGCTCAATCTTCAGCAAGAATTGCTTAACCCAACTGTGAACGATTTTTACCAAAGAGTTGACACTATCTATACACCTATTATTGATTATACAAAATTTAAAATAGATGAACGCACAGGAAGACTCAGATTGAAAAGTCACCCACGAGTGGATTTGATATATGTAAGAGGTGATAAAAGTGGGCAACCTCTCCCTCTAAGAACTTTGCAAAATAAAATAGGCATAGATGCTATTCGTAATGAATTGGGATTCATAGATTACATAAGTCAATCGAACAGACCAAAACTTCCAGCAATAACTGAGAGAAGACTACAAAACACAGTGCAACATCTTCGTGAAGCGGAAACATCTTTCAGTAATGACCCAGTGCAAGCTTCTCATGAGTCAGTTGAGGTAATAGATCGAGCTATACAAACGATAAACGATACACCATTAAATACAAGTGGATTAGATGTAAGTATTAGAGAATTGCGTGGACTTGATGAGGCAATGCGAACTCAAAGAGGTGAGTTAGTTAATAATTTAGCTAAATTATCTCGTCTGGATAATCATCTTAATATGGAAAAAAAGAAAATTAACTGAGACGAATGACCCAGAAATGATTGAACGTGTTAAGAAAAGAATAAGGAATTTAGAAGAAGAGAGGTCTTTAAGATTGGAAGCGGCTTCCACGAATAAAAGTATACTTCGATCACAAATTGAACGGATTAAACAAACAATATATACAATATTAAATGAGGAAACAACCTTACTCGATCGCTTGAGAACTTTATTTCGTGAACAGGGAATAACCATTGCGAGTATATTGACAGCGATTGGATTCATCGTATCCACATTGGTTCTCAGTATAAAAGGTCCTGCTGGTAATAATAATTTCCCTCCCTCAAAACCGATAGGTTGGTTGAAATCAATAGCCAAAAAATTATCACAAGTTGCATCAAAAGCTGCATCAGCATTACCAGGCATCATTGGAAGTATAATTTCCTGGCTTCTCAACTTTTTATCTAAAACAGCGAGCTGGTTAAGTCAAAATATCTGGGCTTTAATTGTAGCTGTTGCTGGAATGTTGTTAATAGCTGTGAAAAAATACATCTGAAAAAAACATGGGAATCGAACCAGGATCAGCTGAATGTTCGGAAGGCAGCGCTCTTATCCATTCGGCCACGAGACAGCTCTATCTAAAGAGAACTTTTAACAAGGCATTCTTTGTAACTGACTTGGTTACATTGACCCAGACAGTGGTTATAGGTTTTTATTGTTGTGTTTCAGGCATATCCTCCACATTGGTTCTCAGTATAAAAGATGCTGGTAATAATTCCCCTCCCTCCCTCAAGCGATAGCCAAAAAATTATCACAAATTGCATTACGAGTTGCATCATTGGAAGTTTAATTTCATGGCTTCTCAATTTTTTTATCTAAAACAGTGGCTGGTTAAGTCAAAATATTTGGGCTTTAATTGTAGCTGTTGCTGGAATTTTGTTAATAGCTGTGAAAAATTACATCTGAAAAAACAACAACATCAAAACCTGGGAATCGAACCCAGGATGTGAGGATTTGAGAGCGAACAGTCTATCCACTAGGCCACGAGACAGCTCTATCCACGAGACAGCACTTTTAACAAGGCAGTCTTTGTAGCTGAGTAGGTCACATTGACCCAGACAGTCCAGCATAGCTTGACAGTGGAAAATATAGGCTTTTATTGTTGTGTTTTACATCAAAATTAGGCTTGTATTGTATTTGTATAGTGTAATATCATCAGTTAAAGCCAAAAATCTCCAATATGATATATAAATATACGAAATTTACATCTACTTCTTGTCTGTCCCAGTGGCTCAAAGGCTAAATGAGCAAAAGTATCGAGACGATTAGCTACCGGCTCGATACTCAAATAGTGAGTTCAAACCTCACATTCATCACAAGGTCAATAGTGATGTGCTGGGAAATGTTTAAAGACTACAGCAAATTTAGACTGTTAGGAATACCATTTTCCGAACTTTTCCACCGAATTTAGTGTGTGCGGTTGCTAGTTGTCAAGTTTGTGTTTATATTACCTCTGACCTTTGAATGCATAGTTACGGTGTTCCTACCAGAAACGCGGTTGCTAGTTGTCAAGTTTGTGTTTATATTACCTCTGACCTTTGAATGCATAGTTACGGTGTTCCTACCAGAAACGCGGTTGCTAGGTGCCAAGTTTGTGTTTATATTACCTCTGACCTTTGAATGCATAGTTACGGTGTTCCTACCAGAAACGCGGTTGCTAGTTGTCAAGTTTGTGTTTATATTACCTCTGACCTTTGAATGCATAGTTACGGTGTTCCTACCAGAAACGCGGTTGCTAGGTGCCAAGTTTGTGTTTATATTACCTCTGACCTTTGAATGCATAGTAACGGTGTTCCTACCAGAAACGCGGTTGCTAGTTGTCAAGTTTGTGTTTATATTACCTTCGACCTTTGAATGCTTGATACAGTTGAGAAAGGGGCAGTTTTGCAAAAGAAATATTTTACCATATTAAATTAAGAGACTTATTTCCAAATAATAAATAAACCAATTAATATACTCCCCAATAGAATTATATTTTTGGTTTTTATGGGTTCTTTATTTGGTATCTTTTTGGTATTTACCTGTTCTTTATTTGGAAGTACCATCTGTTCAGAGGCATTAATTTTGATATTGACACCTAAATTTCTATCATCAGAGGCAATGATGATCTTATTATTGTAACCCTCAATTTTACCTACTCTCAGTTTCATATCACTGGGAGCCATATACAGTCCTATACCAAAGACGTAATCAACTTTTGAACTGGCATATTGTAATACATCTTGATATCTTTTAATAGAAGCGGGAAGATCAACTGGACTGGATATGGCATCTTCTACATTTGCTAAAAATTGTTTCTCAGCATCGAATGATGTTCCTACAGACTCGATGTTTGTTCTAGTTTGAGCCTGTGCTCCCACTAATGCCCACACATAAGTTCTTATGGAATCGTTTAGTCTTTGAACACCCTGTTTTGTAAATCCATGCGACTGATCCAGAATAAAGGAGGGCCAGTGTTGATGAATTTGTTTTATAAACACAACTTGCTGCTTACCAGATGAAATATATTTGTGTTTGATATGTCGACTAAGGCCTCCGTATTTCATGGCATACGCATCTCGTAAATCAATTTTTAGTTTTGGTTTTGGTTGTGCTGTAAATGACCATTTAGCGGGATCGTAATTATCTGAGACATAGGAGGTATGGGGGTTATTATCAAAACCGGTGCTGTTGACAAACATGTGACCCATTCCAGTATTTTTTCCACGCGAACGCCAGTCAGTCTTAGGATCTACACCAAACTCATTACATATTCTTTCATACTCACTTACATTACAGGCGTTATTATGGGAATTCCATGATTTATCTTGTGGTAAAGGTACTTGCATTACGTTTAAAATGCGCCTGGCTTGATAGTATGTGTGAAATATAAACATTGCCTTTGCTAACCCTATCTTTGAAGATAAATGATCATTGAAAGAAATTCCACAACCGGAAGTAGCGCACCATATTGCGAAATGAAGCTGATTTTGCCAAAAATGCGTTTGGTTCTTATTCCAGTTTTCCATTTCTTGATCATTATGTATAGTCACCTGATATTTTTCAAAAATATCGGGAAACTTAACTTTAAAATTAGAGCCTTTATAATCTACCCATATTGATTGATCAATAAGGTGTATTTCTTTATTAGCTCTGGTGAATTCAGATTTATAATTAGGATGATGACTAAGAAAGTCATAACTGCGTTGGATTATTTTACCACCGGGAGTAAAAGATTTATACACACCACCAGCAACATAGTTTGCTTTTTTATTATATCTATGAGATGACATTTTTTTTTCAGATCTACTATTTAAATAATCATACTTTTAAATGTATATGAAAAATGTATATAACAATTCCCGAGTTTAAGAATGGCGAAACAGTTGAGCTTCTTAGGTCATTAGATAACACCAACGGAAATTTGGAAATAGCGTTATGTGAAATATTATATTATCCTAGATGGTTTAATATTAGCGAAGAACTCAATAACAATACATTAAATAGAAATGGAGATATAATTACTTTTCCAAATGGTTATTATAATGTTTGCATGCTAAACGAATTTTTCAAAGATCATGGTTGTAAAGTAGCTATAAATTTGGCAAATAGTAAATTAAAAATTGAAATAATTGATGACGATACAGAAATAGTTCTCACACCATTACTAGCTGAAACATTAGGATTTGATGCGGATCTAAGACTCAATAGACTTCATCACGCAAACTCATTACCTAACTTGGTAACGTATAAAGAAATCTGTGTTCATTTAGATTGTATCAGCTCAACTGAGAATTTTATGGGAGAAACACCCTCAACACTGTTGCGATCAATTTTTGTGGGAGATGAACAGTATAATAGCGGCAGATACGAATCATTTAGTAATTTTCAATATAAAAAAATAAAAACAGGATGTATACCAAACTTGACAATTTCGATTTTAGATACCAGAAATCAATTGATAAATATAGGCTATACAAGTTTAACTTTACATTTAAAAAAATAGATAATTAGATATTATAAAAGATGACTGAGTCAAGTGGTCCTGGCAGCCGTAAAAGGTGTTTCAATGTGGGAATTGTGGATTTAGGGGATGTTGAAGGTTTTGATGTTCTCCCCCAAGAAAATGCGGTTGATGGGTTTCAGTTCCATGCTGGTATTTACAAACGAAAAGCAGTTCCCTCTTCTTCTGAACAACCAGACATAAAAGCTGTAAACTAAGAGGATTTAGGTAATGTTAACATTCCCGAAGAAACCAATGTAGTATATAGCATATTAAGAAATGATGAAGGAATATGGGTATTGTTCAAAAAACCTAATTGGATAATCGATATTAGCGTTACTCCAATGAATGTAATGTCTGGAAAACTGCATAGCGTGAAAAAAATTATCAATAATGGGTCTGCTTTGGTATCGTATATCCCATCGAAAAAGAGAGGTGTATTAATTTCTGAGGAATATTACTTAACTCGTAATACGGAACTTGTGGACCAAATTTTCTTGAGCATGATAGAGGAATTTCCTGTAGAGAAATTTAGGGTAAGTCAAGATTCTACACTTTATATTGAACTAGTCTTACAAGACCCACCAGATGATTTTGTTGAAATATTGCCTGGACTGAGCATTAAGTGGACTGCAAATGAAAAGGGTAAAAAGTGTGTAATATATTTAAAAGGTACTCAGAAAATGACTCTATCAGCTGGAATTACATTTAAAACTCCTCCGGAAAGGATTACAATGAATAAGATAATGTTTTACGACAATGTTTTCTATAAGAAATTGCTATTTACTGACTATAGAGTACCTGAGGATTATTTAATTAGTATGATGAAATATTAGAAATGAATACTAATTTCAGCAAATGTTAGCAAATAATTAGCAAAAATGTAGCAAATATAATTTATCAGAAATGGAAATCAAATATTAAAGAAAAATACTATGAATTTACTTCAGCAAATGTTAGCAAATAATTAGCAAAAATAAGCAAATATAATTTTTTTGAGCAATATTATTAGCAAACTTTATAAAAGTTTGGATGATCGGTGCAGAGTATTAATTTCGAGTATTTCTTTTCATCTAATTTTTTTCGAACCTCTTCTCTCTCCGCTTTGGTCTTGATCACATAATTTTCGCGTAGGCAATCATCGAAGTTATCTCTATCCTTGCATTTGAATAAAGCAATCCAGCGAGTTTGTTCTCTGAAATCAGTCAGTATCGAATTATATTTTTGTGAAAGGATCCACACGCTGTGACCGGTGTGTCGACCCGAGAAAGCTAATTTTGATAATTCTTGTCTCTTAGTAGCAATATCTTTAATAGCGCTACAATCATCGATAAGAAATAGCGTAGTCTCATTCTTGAATTTTTGGTGAAAGTATTTCAAACACTCATTGATACGATCTCCTGGAAGAATTGGGTGTACTTCCGGGTCATTTTCTATCCAAAATCTAGCCTGATAAGTTGCATTATCTCTGATAGTGGGACATAATATTACTATGTGCTCGAAAACGTCGCGGTAATAACTTTCTAATAAATCTAATACAAACTGTGTTTTGCCACAATTCGTTTTACCACAGATCATTGCGCAATGCGCATCTCTAGGTAGCTCCATTTTGAATATTTATAATAATTATTATTATAATTAGAAATGGAAGTCGATGAAATTTTGGGATCGATTGAAGACCCTCGGAATGAGGCTAAACGAGAAACGCTGAAAAGCGTGGTTTTGGGTGGAGGAAAATATATTGATAAGTCTTTAGATAGAATAAGTCACAGTCATGACTGATGAAGAAATAAACGTTGAATATGAGAACTACGAACGTAGACTTGGAGCAGTTATGGTTAAGACATTAGGGAAATCTTTTCTGTCATTGTATTATAATTTAGTCAGTTACTTTATAAATATAGACGATAAAACAAAATTAATAGAAGAGCTGAATGAGGATCCTTTTATCGACCATGCCATAAACAAGTCATGTTGTGAGCTTTATCACAAGTACGGTATGTACTTAGCACCGCTTACAACTATCATTACCACTGTTAAGCATTGTGATTTTAAAGAAAAAATTATTGGTAATAATATAGATCATGTCGGAGGAGAAAACGGAGGAACTTCCTCTGCCGCCGGAGGAAGAGAAGATTACCAGAGTAACGAAAAACCCTAGGAAAGTAGAGGCAGGCAGAAAAGGAGCCATTGTTAAGAAATTGAAAAATACCGATAAGAAATTAAAAAATGTGGATGAACCTACTGTCAGCTTAAAGATTATCATTTCGCTCAGTATAGGATTAGGTTTGGGGATTATATGCGGACGATTTTTACCCAACAAAAAATTGGAAGATTCTCAATTGAAGAATAATAACAGAGCATATTATAATATGAAATAAAATGTCGGAACCTAAAAATATTACCAACACGATTTACCATGCCGCGGTAGTATCCTGCATTGCAGTAGGATCCAATAGAGTCAGCAAAATGATTTTTAAAACTAATACTCCAAAATTAGACTTCAATATGTACGATATTGGAATGGTCATACTAAACATTGGAGGAGCTATGTTTATCAAAGATTATCTCGTAAAGAATAAACTTATTCCAGATAATATTATAAGCTAACATTTTGAAAATACAATACATTAATTTTGTACAAATATGGCAGGAACATTCCTTATGATGTTGGGTGGTGCAGTAGTGAATGCTTTGGCATTTTCAGGAAGTAATTATTTGTTTTCACATTTGGATAAGTCGAGACACGAGAAAGCTTTAGAAAAACTCACGGCCGCCAAAAATGATTGGGAAAAGAAAAGAACCCAAAGATTAGATTTTTTAAACGAGCAACTGAAAAAACAAAATCATTCTGTCAAAACTTTCGCCGATGTAAGTCGAGCAATGCACGAATATAGCATTGTGTTTGGCAAGACATTAAGTCCATTAACACCCGAGCCCACTTTTGCTGAATTTTATGCTCCTTCCGAACAGGGTGAAATATTGTTTATCGTGCTCGGTATGTGTGCGGTCACTGGCATCGTTTATAAATTAAAGGATTAATATTTTTTACTATTATAATTATGGACAAAATTTATTACAGTCCAAAAGGATATTGGAAAGGTCTGTCAGCTATTGACAAACTCGCGGATGCCGCGAGGGTAAGTAAAGTAGAAGCCAGAAACTGGTTAAAGAAGCAAGCCATTTGGCAAATATATTTACCTCCACCTAAATATGTCCCAAGACAAAAATTTGATATATCCAAACCGAATGAAGTTCATCAAGCGGACTTATTATTTCTACCACACGACAGAATCAGAAGAAAAACTTACAAATATGCATTGACAATAGTTGATGTAGCCAGTAGGTACAAAGAAGCCGAACCATTGTCTACAAAAAACTCTACAGAGGTAGCGAGAGCTTTGGAGAAAATCTATAAAAGAAGTCCTTTAACATGGCCGGAAGTATTTCAAATCGATGCCGGGCGGGAGTTTATGGGTGATGTTACTGTTATCTTAACGAAAAAACATGATGTTAAAATCAGGCGCGGTGAAAAAGGGGCTCATCGGAGTCAAGCTCTGGTGGAGAGATTTAATAGAACGCTATCGGAGCGTTTATTTGGACATCAGTATGCCGAAGAATTAAAAAATCCTAAGCTGAGATCCACTGAATGGGTAATAAGACTACCATCGGTTATATCTGCATTGAATAATGAGCAAAGTCGACTCATTAACAAGAAACCTATCAATGCTATCAAATTGAAATTTGTTACATCGGAGTCTGCTGCACCTCGGTTACCGGGGAAAAAAGATAAACCTTTGCCGGATAGAGTAAGCGTTAGGTTTTTATATCAACCGGGCGAGCTAGAAGGAGGTCAAACATTTAGGGCTACAGATCCAATTTGGTCTCTTAAAACCTATGAAATTAGTAAATATGTTTCAAAAAAAGATGAACCCACCTTGTATTATTTAAAAGACGGACCCCAAAGAGGATTCGTAAGAGAAGAGCTAATGATAGTTCCAGCCGATACAACATATTGAAGAAATGTTAACTTAAGTGTATAATTATACATAAAACAATGGCTTTTGGTGTAAATAATTGCAAGTGGGTTTTGATCGGTAAGGCTGTTCAGTGCGGGAAAGGTTGTATGACTGAATACTGTGGTAAACATGCAAAACGTATTAGAAATGGACACATCAATTACACATGTTCTGTTTGTGGTATTGGTGTGAAAGGTAAATATAGACTATGCATTGCTCATGGTCGAGATAGAGAGCGTATGAAGCTATATAGCGAAAGAAGAAGGTTAGCTAGAATCAATATTCAATAAGAATTCATATACTACACAAAAAGTCACCCAATTAAACAAAAGATTTACATATAAGTATAGCCAGCATGTGCTGTGCTGGGCTAACACAAAAAGTCACCCAATTGAACAAAAGATTTACATATAAGTATAGCCAGCATGTGCTGTGCTGGGCTAACACAAAAAGTCACCCAATTGAACAAAAGATTTACATATAAGTATAGCCAGCATGTGCTGTGTTGGGCTTACACAAAAAGTCACCCAATTGAACAAAAGATTTACATATAAGTATAGCCAGCATGTGCTGTGTTGGGCTAACACAAAAAGTCACCCAATTGAACAAAAGATTTACATATAAGTATAGCCAGCATGTGCTGTGTTGGGCTTACACAAAAAGTCACCCAATTAAACAAAAAATTTACATATAAGTATAGCCAGCATGTGCTGTGTTGGGCTTACACAAAAAGTCACCCAATTAAACAAAAAATTTACATATAAGTATAGACAATGCCTACCGTGCGTGAACTCAAAGCTATTGCTAAACAACGTGCATTGAGAGGTTATTCTCGCATGAACAAAAATGAGTTGATGACTGTCCTCGAAATAAAAGAAACTAAATTTACAGTGAGACAGCTAAAAAATGAAGCAAAACAGCGTGGATTTAGAGGTTATTCTCGTTTGCGAAAATCTGAGCTGAATGATTTAATTAATGGTAATTTAACATTACCGAAAAGGAAAACGTTAAAAGAATTAAAAAATGAAGCAAAAGATCTTGGGTTAACGAGGTATTCTAAACTAAAAAAAACAGATTTGATTCATTTACTTAAAGCCGGCATTCCAAAAAATGGTAAACTTGAGGATTTGGTCTTTATCCCTTCAGGCTTTAAAGTAGGTAATTATTTAAGAAGTTGGACTATGAATGTGGAGGTTGATGCTAAAGATCAATCAGCTTTACTCGATGATATTAAACCAATCATAACGAATAAACTCAACGAGGAACTGGAAGAAATAGGAAGTATGAAGTACCAATTAGTAGTGAAAACAAAATTAAGCAAGAGTAATTCAGAAGATGTAGTTGAACCTTATTTCAGAAGTAAACAACAGGTAATAACTGAATCGAGTGACATAAGTTCATCTTTAGACAATTCTTTTCAGGTAATGCAGGAAACTTTAGAAAGATTTACTCATAGAGGTTCGGGATTTTCTGTAGATAATGTAGAAGCATTATGGTTAGATATAGCTAATTATGTTCCTTTGAAAGGTGGATCATATATCGAATTACCACCATATTTCAAGAATAAAAAAGCCATAGTTAATGTTAAAAATAATGATGATAATTGTTTGAGGTGGGCTTTGAGATCTGCCTTATTTCCAGCTGATCAACATGTGGATAGGCCTTCCAATTATCCCAATCATGATGGACTTAATTTTGATGGAGTTGATTCTCCCACTCCTCTTTCTCAAATACAAAAGGTGGAAAAGCAAAATAACTTAGCTATAAATGTATTTGGAAATTCTAAAGAAACAAAAGGAGTCATAGTGCACAAGATAAGTGCTAATCAAGGCCGCCTCGTCAATCTTTTTCTTATACAGGAGGATGATAAATATCATTATACATGGGTTAAGAACTTCAATAGATTAATGTATGATCAAACATCTCATTGTGGAAAGAAATTCTTCTGCGAAAGATGCCTTCACGGATATTGTAGAGCCGATCTATTAGATGCACATAAAGAGGACTGTAGAGGGGTTGGTCAAAATGCTGTCAGGGTTGATATGCCTAAAGAAGGCAAAAACATCCTTTCTTTTAATAATCACCAGAATAAAATGCCCGCGCCTTACATAATATACGCGGATTTTGAGTCGCTTAACTTAAAAGTTAAACCTACTACAGCACCTAGTCCGGATAAAAGTTTTACAGTTGCTACCCAAAAGCACGAAGCTTGCGGGTATGGATATGTGGTTGTGAGATCTGATGGGGAAACCAATTCACCCGTAATCTATAGAGGTAAAAATGCAGCTGCGAATTTCTTGGAAGCATTACAAAAAGAAGAAAAAATCATAAGGACTGAGTTGGAAGAACCAAAACCTATGCTTTTGACCAATGATGATCGGGTAGCTTACAAGAAAGCTGAGACATGTTGGATATGTACAAAACCATTAAAAGGTCAAAAGTTTAAAAATGGTAAAACAGATTTTAAAGTAAGAGATCATGATCATATTACGGGTCGGTACCGCGGTGCGGCCCATAGTTCCTGTAATTTGAACCTTAGAATAAAACCGAAGGAACTCATCATACCAGTTGTGTTTCACAATCTTAGAGGCTATGACTCTCACATAATAATGCAAGCTATTTCTAAATTTGAAGGTAACATCAACTGTATACCAAATAATATGGAGAAGTATCTCTCATTCTCGCTCGGTAAATTAAGGTTTATCGATAGCGCTCAGTTCTTGTTGTCTTCCCTCGTTGATTTGGTCAAAGATAATAAACCCGAAGACTTTAAAATAACTATCCAATATACCGAAAAGCCTACTAGACATTTACTCTTGAAAAAGGGTATATACCCATACGATTATATGGATAATTGGGATCGATTTAACGAAGGGCGTTTACCTTCTAAAGATTCCTTTAAGAACAATCTTACCGATACCGATGTGTCCGATGCTGATTACTCTCACGCTGAAGATGTGTGGGATAAATTTAAATGTAAAAACTTGGGTGATTATCACGATCTTTACTTAAAAACCGATGTACTTCTACTAGCTGACGTTTTCGAAATATTCAGGAAGACCTGTATGACTCAGTATGAGCTAGATCCTGCTCATTATTATACGAGTCCCGGTCTTTCTTGGGACGCTTTACTTAAGAATGCGTCAGTAAAATTGGAATTATTAACGGATTATGATATGCATTTATTTATAGAGAAAGGTTTAAGAGGTGGTATATCTATGTCATCTCGTAGGCACAAACGGGTCAACAATCCTCTGGTAAAAGGATACAATTCCAAGAGACCTAACGATTATATTCTATATTTAGATGCTAATAATCTCTACGGATGGGCTATGAGTCAGGCTTTACCTACTGGGGGTTTTGAGTGGGTCGACGGCGTTGATGATATAATGAAAGTACCTGAAGATTCTAGTGTGGGATATATATTAGAGGTTGATCTCGAATATCCTAAGGAGTTACACGATTCTCACGATAGCTATCCTCTCGCTCCCGAAAGATTAATGGTAAAAACGGAATGGCTATCTAAATATCAAACCGATATACTCGGTAAGAATAACTTAATGAAGATCGAAAAGCTTGTTCCGAATTTAATGGATAAACATAAGTATGTAATTCACTATAGGAATCTGCAGTTATATTTGTCCCTCGGTATGAAACTCAAGAAGATACATAGGGCTCTAAAATTTAAGCAAAGTTGTTGGATGGAACCGTACATTCGACTTAATACTAATCTTAGGAAAAAAGCTACCAGTGACTTCGAGAAAAACCTCTACAAATTGATGAACAACTCGGTCTTCGGTAAAACTATGGAAAATATACGTAAGAGAGTTGACGTCAAACTTGTGAGGTCGTCTGAGGACGAGAGGCTAAGGAAACTGATCGCTGCTCCGTCCTTCAACCGGGCTAAGATATTCGATGATGACTTGGCCGCTTTACATATAAATAAGTGTAATTTAAAGTTCAACAGACCCGTGTACGTCGGTATGAGTATACTCGATCTTTCGAAATTTTTAATGTACGATTTCTACTATAACGATCTTAAAAAACAATACGGGAATAAATGTGAAGTTATGTATACGGATACAGATTCCCTACTTTTAAGTATCGAAACCGACGATGTTTACGAGGATATGGGAAAACATATGGATTTGTACGATACTAGTGATTATCCAGAAACTCATCCCCTTCATAGTTTAGATAATAAAAAAGTATTAGGTAAAATGAAAGACGAGTTCAACGGAACTCCCATCATTGAGTATGTGGGATTAAGATCTAAAATGTACTCGGTAAAAACATATGATACAAATAAGTATAAAAAGGTTGATAGAGAAAAGACTACTAAAAAGGCTAAGGGAGTAAAGAAATACGTAGTAGAGAAACATATAAAGCACGAACAATATAAGGAATCCTTATTTAGTAGACAAACGTTTAAACACGAAATGAATACGATAAGAAGTGTGGGGCATCAAATATATAGTTTAAATATAAATAAAATATCACTAAGCCCCCTAGATACTAAAAGGTGGATAGCCAGCAATGGTATTACTACACACGCATATGGATACTCTGGAAATGGAACTAGCGATATATCCGGATTCAGTGAATGCAGACACTGAATTACCGGATTATGGGCTTAGTGATATAAGGGGATTCAACGCCCTAGAGCGTTGAATCCTTGGGGTTACAAAATGCAAATGGGAAAAACCTAGTGTGGTATAGTAAGTGATCTGGGTTCAAAAACTACCACCAGGGGTGGTGGTCCAGAACCACCATTCCCTATACTACTTATACCATTGTATCTGCAACTACAGCTACGCATATATCTCGATCTAAGCAAACATTTACATTTCAAGATACATCTATATCTCTATCACCATCTTTATTTCATCTCTATTTCATCTACAGCTACACTTATTCCTGCATCTACATCTTCGTATAAATCTACATCTACAACTATATCTAAATGAAGATCAGAATCCAGATTTAGATCTACATCTACAACTTCATCTATCGTCTAAACCTACATCTACATCGACACTTACATCTATAACTACAATTACATCTAAATCATCATCGCGATCAAAATCTATATATTCATTTAAATCATTCATTGACGTCTATTTTTATATCTTCATTTACGTATATATTTACAACTATACATGAACATATGTATCTACATACCGTATGTATGGTAACATGCTCCTGCGTGTCAATCTACCAATTATATCTAAATCAACTATTGTATATACATCAAGTCATATATCTACATCTTCATCTTTGCAAACATCTTTACCTACATCTACATATAAATCATCACCTAGATCTTCAACTTCATCTACATGTTCCTTTACATATGTAACTACACCAACACCTATGTCTACAATCAACTCATGATATATCTACACCAACTCTTCTATCTATATGTAAATGTACTCTCAATTATTATATTTACATCCACATCAACTGTTATATCTACACGTACATTATTATATCATCAACTCTTTCTGTTCACACAGCTATTTTATCTAATGTGCATCAACTGTTATATATACATCAACCGTTATATCTACATCTACATCTTCGCATAGCTGTACACCTACATCTACATCTACATTTAAATCACATCTCAGATCTACATCTACATCTACATATTCATTTGAATCTCAATTTATATCTTTACCAACGTCTATCGTTGCTTCTACATGTACATCTACATTTACACATACAGCTACACGTAACCTACATCTACTTATCTATACCTTTATATCTTCATCTACGTCAACATCTTCGCATACTTGTACATCTACATCCACATTTAAATCTCCACCAAGATCGACACCTACACTACATCTACGTCAACATATTTGCAAACATCAACACCTACATCTACATCTACACCAACTCTCATATCTACATCTTTATCTGCATCTTAACATACATAGCACACAAAAAGTCATCTATTTCTACATTGAAATGGAAACAATATTGTAACAGAACATAATCTGCATTGTTATCTACTCATGATTGTACTACAGGCCCGTGGCCTTCTAAATATCGTAATTAAGATTTACATATCTACATTTACATATATATGTTCATTACCATCTCAATCTATATATTTACTTACGTCTCCCGTTACGTCTACATTTACATTTACACACACAACTACACGTACATCTAGATCTACAACTGCGCCTGTGTCTGCATTTGTATCCACGTATCTGCATCTGCATCCAATTTTATATTTATGTCTACATATTGGCATTCATCTATACATACATCTAAATTACCATCTACAGCTACACCTAAATCTAAATCATCATCGCGTTCAACATCTACATATCAATTTACATTCATTTGTATCTACATTTAAATGTTATTTGCATGTGTATATCCATCTACATCTACATCAACATCTACATGTACATCCACATCAAGTCTGTTATCTACATCACGTTGTCTACCGCTACATCAACTCTTATATCTAAATCTACATCAACGCCTATATTTACATCTCCATCAACGCCTATATCTACATCTACATCAACGCCTATATTTACATCTACATCAACGCCTATATTTACATCAACATCGTGCCATACATCTATACATACATCTAGATCGAAAACATCACCTACATGTGCATGTCGATTTACATGTGAATCTATATATACATAATTTGTTTCTACATCTACATAAACTCTTATATCTTCATCTGTATCAGCTCTTCTTTTCATCAACTCTATATATTTTCCTTTTCATGAACACGAGATGTAGCTTCACCACAGTTATTACAATTTGGAGCAGTTATTACAATTTGGAACACTTTTTATTACAATTTGGAACAGTTTGACAGTATGTTTTACGAAAATCGAGTTATTACTATTTGAAGCAGTTTTTAGTACAATTTGGAGCAGGTATTACAATTTGGAGCAGTTTTTATTACAATTTGGAGCACTTTTTATTACAATTTGGAGCAGGTATTACAATTTGGAGCACTTTTTATTACAATTTGGAGCACTTTTTATTACAATTTGGAACGGTTTGACAGAATGTTTTACGAAAATCGAGTTATTACAATTTGAAGCAGTTTTTAGTACAATTTGGAGCAGGTATTACAATTTGGAGCAGTTTTTATTACAATTTGGAGCACTTTTTATTACAATTTGGAGCAGGTATTACAATTTGGAGCACTTTTTATTACAATTTGGAGGACTTTATATTACAATTTGGAACAGTTTGACAGTATGTTTTACGAAAATCGAGTTATTACTATTTGAAGCAGTTTTTAGTACAATTTGGAGCAGGTATTACAATTTAGAGCAGTTTTTATTACAATTTGGAGCACTTTTTATTACAATTTGGAGCAGGTATTACAATTTGGAGCACTTTTTATTACAATTTGGAGCACTTTGTATTACAATTTGGAGCACTTTTTATTACAATTTGGAACGGTTTGACAGTATGTTTTACGAAAATCGAGTTATTACTATTTGAAGCAGTTTTTAGTACAATTTGGAGCAGGTTTTACAATTTGGAGCAGTTTTTATTACAATTTGGAGCACTTTTTATTACAATTTGGAGCAGGTATTACAATTTGGAGCACTTTTTATTACAATTTGGAGGACTTTATATTACAATTTGGAACGGTTTGACAGTATGTTTTACGAAAATCGAGTTATTACAATTTGAAGCAGTTTTTAGTACAATTTGGAGCAGTTTTTATTACAATTTGGAGCAGTTTTTATTACAATTTGGAGCACAGCAACGTGCACTGTTCCACTGATACACTGAATCTATTTAGAGAAGACCACACTGAATACAAAGCAACATGGCATATACACGTAGAGGCTTAACTATGAAGCCAGTACGTCTTTATATCGATCAATGTAACAGGTGAACTCGTGACTGCAGTTCTTCCGATAGATTATATTGAATAATAGTACTGTGATCCTGTTGCAAGTTTAATATCGATCAATGTAACAGGTGAACTCGTGACTGCAGTCCTCTCGATAGATTATATTGAATAATAGTACTGTGATCCTGTTGCAAGTTTAATATCGATCAATGTAACAGGTGAACTCGTGACTGCAGTCCTCTCGATAGATTATATTGAATAATAGTACTGTGATCCTGTTGCAAGTTTAATATCGATCAATGTAACAGGTGAACTCGTGACTGCAGTCCTCTCGATAGATTATATTGAATAATAGTACTGTGATCCTGTTGCAAGTTTAATATCGATCAATGTAACAGGTGAACTCGTGACTGCAGTCCTTCCGATAGATTATATTGAATAATAGTACTGTGATCCTGTTGCAAGTTTAATATCGATCAATGTAACAGGTGAACTCGTGACTGCAGTCCTCTCGATAGATTATATTGAATAATAGTACTGTGATCCTGTTGCAAGTTTAATATCGATCAATGTAACAGGTGAACTCGTGACTGCAGTCCTCTCGATAGATTATATTGAATAATAGTACTGTGATCCTGTTGCAAGTTTAATATCGATCAATGTAACAGGTGAACTCGTGACTGCAGTCCTCTCGATAGATTATATTGAATAATAGTACTGTGATCCTGTTGCAAGTTTAATATCGATCAATGTAACAGGTGAACTCGTGACTGCAGTCCTTCTGATAGATTATATTGAATAATAGTACTGTGATCCTGTTGCAAGTTTAATATCGATCAATGTAACATGTGAACTCGTGACTGCAGTCCTCTCGATAGATTATATTGAATAATAGTACTATGATCCTGTTGCAAGTTTAATATCGATCAATGTAACAGGTGAACTCGTGACTGCAGTCCTCTCGATAGATTATATTGAATAATAGTACTGTGATCCTGTTGCAAGTTTAATATCGATCAATGTAACAGGTGAACTCGTGACTGCAGTCCTTCCGATAGATTATATTGAATAATAGTACTGTGATCCTGTTGCAAGTTTAATATCGATCAATGTAACAGGTGAACTCGTGACTGCAGTCCTTCCGATAGATTATATTGAATAATAGTACTGTGATCCTGTTGCAAGTTTAATATCGATCAATGTAACAGGTGAACTCGTGACTGCAGTCCTTCCGATAGATTATATTGAATAATAGTACTGTGATCCTGTTGCAAGTTTAATATCGATCAATGTAACAGGTGAACTCGTGACTGTAGTCCTCTCGATAGATTATATTGAATAATAGTACTGTGATCCTGTTGCAAGTTTAATATCGATCAATGTAACAGGTGAACTCGTGACTGCAGTCCTCTCGATAGATTATATTGAATAATAGTACTGTGATCCTGTTGCAAGTTTAATATCGATCAATGTAACAGGTGAACTCGTGACTGCAGTCCTCTCGATAGATTATATTGAATAATAGTACTGTGATCCTGTTGCAAGTTTAATATCGATCAATGTAACAGGTGAACTCGTGACTGCAGTTCTCTCGATAGATTATTTTGAATAATAGTACTGTGATCCTGTTGCAAGTTTAATATCGATCAATGTAACAGGTGAACTCGTGACTGCAGTCCTTCCGATAGATTATATTGAATAATAGTACTGTGATCCTGTTGCAAGTTTAATATCGATCAATGTAACAGGTGAACTCGTGACTGCAGTCCTCTCGATAGATTATATTGAATAATAGTACTGTGATCCTGTTGCAAGTTTAATATCGATCAATGTAACAGGTGAACTCGTGACTGCAGTCCTTCTGATAGATTATATTGAATAATAGTACTGTGATCCTGTTGCAAGTTTAATATCGATCAATGTAACAGGTGAACTCGTGACTGCAGTCCTCTCGATAGATTATATTGAATAATAGTACTGTGATCCTGTTGCAAGTTTAATATCGATCAATGTAACAGGTGAACTCGTGACTGCAGTCCTCTCGATAGATTATATTGAATAATAGTACTGTGATCCTGTTGCAAGTTTAATATTGATCAATGTAACAGGTGAACTCGTGACTGCAGTCCTCTCGATAGATTATATTGAATAATAGTACTGTGATCCTGTTGCAAGTTTAATATCGATCAATGTAACAGGTGAACTCGTGACTGCAGTCCTCTCGATAGATTATATTGAATAATAGTTCTGTGATCCTGTTGCAAGTTTAATATCGATCAATGTAACAGGTGAACTCGTGACTGCAGTCCTTCCGATAGATTATATTGAATAATAGTACTGTGATCCTGTTGCAAGTTTAATATCGATCAATGTAACAGGTGAACTCGTGACTGCAGTCCTCTCGATAGATTATATTGAATAATAGTACTGTGATCCTGTTGCAAGTTCAATATCGATCAATGTAACAGGTGAACTCGTGACTGCAGTCCTCTCGATAGATTATATTGAATAATAGTACTGTGATCCTGTTGCAAGTTTAATATCGATCAATGTAACAGGTGAACTCGTGACTGCAGTCCTCTCGATAGATTATATTGAATAATAGTACTGTGATCCTGTTGCAAGTTTAATATCGATCAATGTAACAGGTGAACTCGTGACTGCAGTCCTTCTGATAGATTATATTGAATAATAGTACTGTGATCCTGTTGCAAGTTTAATATCGATCAATGTAACAGGTGAACTCGTGACTGCAGTCTTCTCGATAGATTATATTGAATAATAGTACGGTGATCCTGTTGCAAGTTTAATATCGATCAATGTAACAGGTGAACTCGTGACTGCAATCCTTCCGATAGATTATATTGAATAATAGTACTGTGATCCTGTTGCAAGTTTAATATCGATCAATGTAACAGGTGAACTCGTGACTGCAGTCCTCTCGATAGATTATATTGAATAATAGTACTGTGATCCTGTTGCAAGTTTAATATCGATCAATGTAACAGGTGAACTCGAGACTGCAGTCCTCTCGATAGATTATATTGAATAATAGTACTGTGAACCTGTTGCAAGTTTAATATCGATCAATGTAACAGGTGAACTCGTGACTGCAGTCCTCTCGATAGATTATATTGAATAATAGTACTGTGATCCTGTTGCAAGTTTAATATCGATCAATGTAACAGGTGAACTCGTGACTGCAGTCCTCTCGATAGATTATATTGAATAATAGTACTGTGATCCTGTTGCAAGTTTAATATCGATCAATGTAACAGGTGAACTCGTGACTGCAGTCCTCTCGATAGATTATATTGAATAATAGTACTGTGATCCTGTTGCAAGTCTAATATCGATCAATGTAACAGGTGAACTCGTGACTGCAGTCCTTCTGATAGATTATATTGAATAATAGTACTGTGATCCTGTTGCAAGTTTAATATCGATCAATGTAACAGGTGAACTCGTGACTGCAGTCCTCTCGATAGATTATATTGAATAATAGTACTGTGATCCTGTTGCAAGTTTAATATCGATCAATGTAACAGGTGAACTCGTGACTGCAGTCCTCTCGATAGATTATATTGAATAATAGTACTGTGATCCTGTTGCAAGTTTAATATCGATCAATGTAACAGGTGAACTCGTGACTGCAGTCCTCTCGATAGATTATATTGAATAATAGTACTGTGATCCTGTTGCAAGTTTAATATCGATCAATGTAACAGGTGAACTCGTGACTGCAGTCCTCTCGATAGATTATATTGAATAATAGTAGTGTGATCCTGTTGCAAGTTTAATATCGATCAATGTAACAGGTGAACTCGTGACTGCAGTCCTTCCGATAGATTATATTGAATAATAGTACTGTGATCCTGTTGCAAGTTTAATATCGATCAATGTAACAGGTGAACTCGTGACTGCAGTCCTCTCGATAGATTATATTGAATAATAGTACTGTGATCCTGTTGCAAGTTTAATATCGATCAATGTAACAGGTGAACTCGTGACTGCAGTCCTCTCGATAGATTATATTGAATAATAGTACTGTGATCCTGTTGCAAGTTTAATATCGATCAATGTAACAGGTGAACTCGTGACTGCAGTCCTCTCGATAGATTATATTGAATAATAGTACTGTGATCCTGTTGCAAGTTTAATATCGATCAATGTAACAGGTGAACTCGTGACTGCAGTCCTTCTGATAGATTATATTGAATAATAGTACTGTGATCCTGTTGCAAGTTTAATATCGATCAATGTAACAGGTGAACTCGTGACTGCAGTCTTCTAGATAGATTATATTGAATAATAGTACTGTGATCCTGTTGCAAGTTTAATATCGATCAATGTAACAGGTGAACTCGTGACTGCAATCCTTCCGATAGATTATATTGAATAATAGTACTGTGATCCTGTTGCAAGTTTAATATCGATCAATGTAACAGGTGAACTCGTGACTGCAGTCCTCTCGATAGATTATATTGAATAATGGTACTGTGATCCTGTTGCAAGTTTAATATCGATCAATGTAACAGGTGAACTCGTGACTGCAGTCCTTCCGATAGATTATATTGAATAATGGTACTGTGATCCTGTTGCAAGTTTAATATCGATCAATGTAACAGGTGAACTCGTGACTGCAGTCCTCTCGATAGATTATATTGAATAATAGTACTGTGATCCTGTTGCAAGTTTAATATCGATCAATGTAACAGGTGAACTCGTGACTGCAGTCCTTCTGATAGATTATATTGAATAATAGTACTGTGATCCTGTTGCAAGTTTAATATCGATCAATGTAACAGGTGAATTCGTGACTGCAGTCTTCTAGATAGATTATATTGAATAATAGTACTGTGATCCTGTTGCAAGTTTAATATCGATCAATGTAACAGGTGAACTCGTGACTGCAATCCTTCCGATAGATTATATTGAATAATAGTACTGTGATCCTGTTGCAAGTTTAATATCGATCAATGTAACAGGTGAACTCGTGACTGCAGTCCTCTCGATAGATTATATTGAATAATGGTACTGTGATCCTGTTGCAAGTTTAATATCGATCAATGTAACAGGTGAACTCGTGACTGCAGTCCTTCCGATAGATTATATTGAATAATGGTACTGTGATCCTGTTGCAAGTTTAATATCGATCAATGTAACAGGTGAACTCGTGACTGCAGTCCTCTCGATAGATTATATTGAATAATAGTACTGTGATCCTGTTGCAAGTTTAATATCGATCAATGTAACAGGTGAACTCGTGACTGCAGTCCTTCTGATAGATTATATTGAATAATAGTACTGTGATCCTGTTGCAAGTTTAATATCGATCAATGTAACAGGTGAACTCGTGACTGCAGTCCTCTCGATAGATTATATTGAATAATAGTACTGTGATCCTGTTGCAAGTTTAATATCGATCAATGTAACAGGTGAACTCGTGACTGCAGTCCTCTCGATAGATTATATTGAATAATAGTACTGTGATCCTGTTGCAAGTTTAATATCGATCAATGTAACAGGTGAACTCGTGACTGCAGTCCTCTCGATAGATTATATTGAATAATAGTACTGTGATCCTGTTGCAAGTTTAATATCGATCAATGTAACAGGTGAACTCGTGACTGCAGTCCTCTCGATAGATTATATTGAATAATAGTACTGTGATCCTGTTGCAAGTTTAATATCGATCAATGTAACAGGTGAACTCGTGACTGCAGTCCTTCCGATAGATTATATTGAATAATAGTACTGTGATCCTGTTGCAAGTTTAATATCGATCAATGTAACAGGTGAACTCGTGACTGCAGTCCTCTCGATAGATTATATTGAATAATAGTACTGTGATCCTGTTGCAAGTTTAATATCGATCAATGTAACAGGTGAACTCGTGACTGCAGTCCTCTCGATAGATTATATTGAATAATAGTACTGTGATCCTGTTGCAAGTTTAATATCGATCAATGTAACAGGTGAACTCGTGACTGCAGTCCTTCCGATAGATTATATTGAATAATAGTACTGTGATCCTGTTGCAAGTTTAATATCGATCAATGTAACAGGTGAACTCGTGACTGCAGTCCTCTCGATAGATTATATTGAATAATAGTACTGTGATCCTGTTGCAAGTTTAATATCGATCAATGTAACAGGTGAACTCGTGACTGCAGTCCTCTCGATAGATTATATTGAATAATAGTACTGTGATCCTGTTGCAAGTTTAATATCGATCAATGTAACAGGTGAACTCGTGACTGCAGTCCTCTCGATAGATTATATTGAATAATAGTACTGTGATCCTGTTGCAAGTTTAATATCGATCAATGTAACAGGTGAACTCGTGACTGCAGTCCTTCTGATAGATTATATTGAATAATAGTACTGTGATCCTGTTGCAAGTTTAATATCGATCAATGTAACAGGTGAACTCGTGACTGCAGTCTTCTCGATAGATTATATTGAATAATAGTACTGTGATCCTGTTGCAAGTTTAATATCGATCAATGTAACAGGTGAACTCGTGACTGCAATCCTTCCGATAGATTATATTGAATAATAGTACTGTGATCCTGTTGCAAGTTTAATATCGATCAATGTAACAGGTGAACTCGTGACTGCAGTCCTCTCGATAGATTATATTGAATAATAGTACTGTGATCCTGTTGCAAGTTTAATATCGATCAATGTAACAGGTGAACTCGAGACTGCAGTCCTCTCGATAGATTATATTGAATAATAGTACTGTGAACCTGTTGCAAGTTTAATATCGATCAATGTAACAGGTGAACTCGTGACTGCAGTCCTCTCGATAGATTATATTGAATAATAGTACTGTGATCCTGTTGCAAGTTTAATATCGATCAATGTAACAGGTGAACTCGTGACTGCAGTCCTCTCGATAGATTATATTGAATAATAGTACTGTGATCCTGTTGCAAGTTTAATATCGATCAATGTAACAGGTGAACTCGTGACTGCAGTCCTCTCGATAGATTATATTGAATAATAGTACTGTGATCCTGTTGCAAGTTTAATATCGATCAATGTAACAGGTGAACTCGTGACTGCAGTCCTTCTGATAGATTATATTGAATAATAGTACTGTGATCCTGTTGCAAGTTTAATATCGATCAATGTAACAGGTGAACTCGTGACTGCAGTCCTCTCGATAGATTATATTGAATAATAGTACTGTGATCCTGTTGCAAGTTTAATATCGATCAATGTAACAGGTGAATTCGTGACTGCAGTCCTCTCGATAGATTATATTGAATAATAGTACTGTGATCCTGTTGCAAGTTTAATATCGATCAATGTAACAGGTGAACTCGTGACTGCAGTCCTCTCGATAGATTATATTGAATAATAGTACTGTGATCCTGTTGCAAGTTTAATATCGATCAATGTAACAGGTGAACTCGTGACTGCAGTCCTCTCGATAGATTATATTGAATAATAGTACTGTGATCCTGTTGCAAGTTTAATATCGATCAATGTAACAGGTGAACTCGTGACTGCAGTCCTTCCGATAGATTATATTGAATAATAGTACTGTGATCCTGTTGCAAGTTTAATATCGATCAATGTAACAGGTGAACTCGTGACTGCAGTCCTCTCGATAGATTATATTGAATAATAGTACTGTGATCCTGTTGCAAGTTTAATATCGATCAATGTAACAGGTGAACTCGAGACTGCAGTCCTCTCGATAGATTATATTGAATAATAGTACTGTGAACCTGTTGCAAGTTTAATATCGATCAATGTAACAGGTGAACTCGTGACTGCAGTCCTCTCGATAGATTATATTGAATAATAGTACTGTGATCCTGTTGCAAGTTTAATATCGATCAATGTAACAGGTGAACTCGTGACTGCAGTCCTCTCGATAGATTATATTGAATAATAGTACTGTGATCCTGTTGCAAGTTTAATATCGATCAATGTAACAGGTGAACTCGTGACTGCAGTCCTTCTGATAGATTATATTGAATAATAGTACTGTGATCCTGTTGCAAGTTTAATATCGATCAATGTAACAGGTGAACTCGTGACTGCAGTCCTCTCGATAGATTATATTGAATAATAGTACTGTGATCCTGTTGCAAGTTTAATATCGATCAATGTAACAGGTGAACTCGTGACTGCAGTCCTCTCGATAGATTATATTGAATAATAGTACTGTGATCCTGTTGCAAGTTTAATATCGATCAATGTAACAGGTGAACTCGTGACTGCAGTCCTTCTGATAGATTATATTGAATAATAGTACTGTGATCCTGTTGCAAGTTTAATATCGATCAATGTAACAGGTGAACTCGTGACTGCAGTCTTCTCGATAGATTATATTGAATAATAGTACTGTGATCCTGTTGCAAGTTTAATATCGATCAATGTAACAGGTGAACTCGTGACTGCAATCCTTCCGATAGATTATATTGAATAATAGTACTGTGATCCTGTTGCAAGTTTAATATCGATCAATGTAACAGGTGAACTCGTGACTGCAGTCCTCTCGATAGATTATATTGAATAATAGTACTGTGATCCTGTTGCAAGTTTAATATCGATCAATGTAACAGGTGAACTCGAGACTGCAGTCCTCTCGATAGATTATATTGAATAATAGTACTGTGAACCTGTTGCAAGTTTAATATCGATCAATGTAACAGGTGAACTCGTGACTGCAGTCCTCTCGATAGATTATATTGAATAATAGTACTGTGATCCTGTTGCAAGTTTAATATCGATCAATGTAACAGGTGAACTCGTGACTGCAGTCCTCTCGATAGATTATATTGAATAATAGTACTGTGATCCTGTTGCAAGTTTAATATCGATCAATGTAACAGGTGAACTCGTGACTGCAGTCCTTCCTATAGATTATATTGAATAATAGTACTGTGATCCTGTTGCAAGTTTAATATCGATCAATGTAACAGGTGAACTCGTGACTGCAGTCCTTCCTATAGATTATATTGAATAATGTTACTGTGAACCTGTTGCAAGTTGTAGTCCTAATGAGATCAACTCGTACTTGCCACATTATACCATTACCTTTGATCCACAGTGTGTGTGGGATTTGCATACAAGGCTAAGGGTTTCACATCTGTTACATGAGAGTAAATAACAAGGTATTAATATTGACGATCTTTTCAGAAGCATTACACATTACAAATTATGAAATAGGAGCTTAATTAGCATCTGGAAATGATGTTTCATCTGAAAATTTTTTTGAGCTTTTTGCACAAGGAGATAATAACATTATATCAAGTTATATCTTATACAGTTTGATTTGATATATTCCTTACTTCACTATATGGTTTGATTTGATATACTCCTTTCTTCGCTATACAGTTAAATTTGATATACTCATTACTTCGCTATACGGTTTGATTCGATATACTTCTTACTTCTCTATATGGTTTGTTTTGATATACTCCTTACTTGGCTATTCAGTTTGATTTGATATACTCCTTACTTCGCTATTCAGTTTGATTTGATATACTCCTTACTTCGCTATTCAGTTTATAAGTTCGCATTTGATAATGATAATCGTTTAAACCATCACGCTTCCAATAAGGCTTAAGATAGGGTCTGAATGTTCCAGAAGGAATACAATGAGAACTGGCAGAAATAAGGGCATTGCTAATACGTTCATTATATACCTCTATATCTGCAGGTTGGGCTTCATGACAAGAAACACATATATCAGAGAGTAGTCTCTCAGTCTCCTCAGTGTAAGCATTTATTTCAGTGGAGACAGCTTTGTGCCATTTTGGAATAGATGTTTTATGAGTTGGGGTTGTAGGTTTGGGCTGAACCTTAATTTTTATTGAACAGGGAAAGTGGTCAGAGACCGCGTAGTCACTTTGATCAAACACACAACACTGAAGTAAATTGCTTACAGCATGAGAAGGTATTAGAATATAGTCAATTAGAGACTTGTACATATCGTCCTTACTTCTCCATGTATAGCTCGGACCATGTGTGCGAGAAGTGTGTAACACATGTACAAGATTTCTATACTTGATAAGCTTTTCAAGTGTCTTTTCACGTGAGGAAAAGACAGCTTTACACACATCTGAATTGAGATCTCCAACTATATACGTATCTCCTTCTTCACTGAGCACATCATATATATCAGTCAACTCATCAATAGCATTTATATATGTTGAATGCAGTACATTATTATTGTCCGGTAGAAGTGCAACTAGAAACCAAGTCAACCTACCATATTGTCCGGTAGAAGTGCAACTAGAAACCAAGTCAACCTACCATATTGTCCGGTAGAAGTGGAACTTGAAACCAAGTGAACCTAGCTTATTGTCCGGTAGAAGTGCAACTAGACAACAAGTCAACCTACCATATTGTCCAGTAGAAGTACAACTAGAAACCAAGGAAACCTAGCATATTGTCCGGTAGAAGTGCAACTAGAAACCAAGTCAACCTAGCTTGTTGTCCGGTAGAAGTGCAACTAGACAACAAGTCAACCTACCATATTGTCCAGTAGAAGTGCAACTAGAAACCAATTAAAACTAGCTAGAGAATATGAAATCAAACTGTATAGCGAAGTAAGGAGTATATCAAATCAAACTGAATAGCGAAGTAAGGAGTATATCAAAACAGTATACAGTTTGATTTGATATACCACTTACTTCTCTATACAGTGTGATTCGATATACTCCTTACTTTTCTATACAGTTTGAATCGATATACTCCTTACTTCGCTATACAGTTTGTTTTGATATACTCCTTACTTCGCCATTCAGTTTGATTTGATATACTCCTTACTTCGCTATTCAGTTTGATTTGATATACTCCTTACTTCGCTATTCAGTTTGATTTGATATACTCCTTACTTCGCTATACAGTTTGAATTGATATACTCCTTACTTCGCTATACAGTTTGATTTGATATACTCCTTACTTCGCTATACAGTTTGAATTGATATACTCCTTACTTCGCTATACAGTTTGATTTGATATACTCCTTACTTCGCTATACAGTTTGAATTGATATACTCCTTACTTCGCTATACAGTTTGATTTGATATACTCCTTACTTCGCTATACAGTGTGATTTGATATACTCCTTACTTCGCTATACAGTGTGATTTGATATACTCCTTACTTCGCTATACAGTTTGAATTGATATACTCCTTACTTCGCTATACAGTTTGAATTGATATACTCCTTACTTCGCTATACAGTGTGATTCGATATACTCCTTACTTCGCTATACAGTTTGTTTTGATATACTCCTTACTTCGCTATTCAGTTTGATTTGATATACTCCTTACTTCGCTATACAGTTTGATTTCATATTCTCTAGCTAGTTTTAATTGGTTTCTAGTTGCACTTCTACTGGACAATATGGTAGGTTGACTTGTTGTCTAGTTGCACTTCTACCGGACAACAAGCTAGGTTGACTTGGTTTCTAGTTGCACTTCTACCGGACAATATGCTAGGTTTCCTTGGTTTCTAGTTGTACTTCTACTGGACAATATGGTAGGTTGACTTGTTGTCTAGTTGCACTTCTACCGGACAATAAGCTAGGTTCACTTGGTTTCAAGTTCCACTTCTACCGGACAATATGGTAGGTTGACTTGGTTTCTAGTTGCACTTCTACCGGACAATATGGTAGGTTGACTTGGTTTCTAGTTGCACTTCTACCGGACAATAATAATGTACTGCATTCAACATATATAAATGCTATTGATGAGTTGACTGATATATATGATGTGCTCAGTGAAGAAGGAGATACGTATATAGTTGGAGATCTCAATTCAGATGTGTGTAAAGCTGTCTTTTCCTCACGTGAAAAGACACTTGAAAAGCTTATCAAGTATAGAAATCTTGTACATGTGTTACACACTTCTCGCACACATGGTCCGAGCTATACATGGAGAAGTAAGGACGATATGTACAAGTCTCTAATTGACTATATTCTAATACCTTCTCATGCTGTAAGCAATTTACTTCAGTGTTGTGTGTTTGATCAAAGTGACTACGCGGTCTCTGACCACTTTCCCTGTTCAATAAAAATTAAGGTTCAGCCCAAACCTACAACCCCAACTCATAAAACATCTATTCCAAAATGGCACAAAGCTGTCTCCACTGAAATAAATGCTTACACTGAGGAGACTGAGAGACTACTCTCTGATATATGTGTTTCTTGTCATGAAGCCCAACCTGCAGATATAGAGGTATATAATGAACGTATTAGCAATGCCCTTATTTCTGCCAGTTCTCATTGTATTCCTTCTGGAACATTCAGACCCTATCTTAAGCCTTATTGGAAGCGTGATGGTTTAAACGATTATCATTATCAAATGCGAACTTCGCGGAGAACCTGGTTAGCAGACGGCAAACCAAGGGGTGATAACGCATCTACATACCGAGACTATAAACGAGCTAAGTGTAATTTCCGTCGGCTACAGCGGCAAGCAAAACGAAAAATGCACAAAGACATATCACATGAGCTTGAAACTACCGCAGAAACTGATATTAATACCTTTTTTAAATCGGTGCGTAAGCTAAGACGCCCGCAGTCAACAATCGACAAACTTGTATATAACAATATCCAAGCGGACTCATCAAAGGCTATCTGTAACCTGTGGGGGGAATATTATGCTAACCTCGCCATACCACATTGCTCTGATACTTTCGATGATGAATTTAAAGCATCTGTGGAAAGTAAGCTGGCAGATATAACATCACATCCTAATATATTTACAGCTGCGGACACTGCACTATATGCCGATATTCAACCATCAGAGCTTAAAGAACACATCGGCAAACTCAAACATAACAAATCACCCGGACCGGATCACATTAACAATGAACACATAATCCACGGCGGTGACGCGTTAGTAGATAAGCTTTGTTCCTTGTACAACGCGATTATGAAAGCTGTGTACTTTCCCAATATTCTGAGATTGGGTATGGTTGTTCCACTCTACAAAGGAAAGGGTTCAAAATGTGATCCTAAAAATTACAGAGGTATCACACTTACCTCCTGTTTAGGTAAACTCTTTGAAAAACTATTACTCTCACGACTAGAATATTATATAAGCAATACTAATAATTGTTTTCCAGACCCCCTACAATTTGGATTTAGAAAAGAACATGGTGCAGTTATGTCAGCGTTTATGCTTAATGATTGTGTAACACATTATGTTGAGCGTGGCTCACAAGTCTTTACAGCCTTTCTCGATAATGAGAAAGCTTTTGACCGTATTTGGCAGGATGGCCTTTTCTTAAAACTTCACAATCTAGGTATAACAGGTAAAATGTGGGACCTTCTGTATCACAGTTACACCCGTAGCTCTTCTTTTGTGATGTATGACGGACATAGTTCCGATACTTTTGCTGTAAAACAAGGTGTTGGACAAGGTAGAGTCCTGTCTGCTTGGTTCTTCCTTGTCTTTATAAATGACTTACTAACAGAACTAAGATCTGGTAACAATGGTATATGTGTATATGGTATTGATGTACCTTCAGTCTTGTTAGCAGATGATACCACACTTTTAAGTACCACCCCATCTGGACTCCAAAGTTCACTAAATACTGTTTCTGAATATGCTTCTCGGTGGCGCTTAACATACAATGCATCTAAAAGCACTGTGTTAGTTTTTCGGAAAGGTAAACAACTATGCCCTGATATTTCATTCTTCTTTTGCAACACCTTTATAACTTTAAGTCCATCAGTAAAATATGGCGGTATTCTACTTTCATGTGATCTGTCTTGTAAAGACAAAGTTTTTGCTAATTGTCAAAAGGCAAGACAAACTATAAATTCCCTACGCTCACTTGGTTTTAACAAAACTGATTTACGTTCAACTACCTGTGTCAATATATGGAAAAGAATGATTCTACCTACAAGTTTCTATGGTTGTGAAATTTTGCCAACGTTGTATGGTAAAGATATTTATTTAGTGGAACATACCCAAAGATATTTTGCATGTCTCATCCAAGGATTCAACAGACGTATGTCAACAGATTCTGTTTGTGCTAACTTAGGTCTCTGGACAATGGTTGGTTATATTGACAAGTGTAAGTTATTGTTCCTTGGAATACTTTGTAACAATGGCTGTAACTCATCAACGAAAACGCTCTTCTGTGCCTTTTTATCACTCAATTTGTATGTATGTAATAACTCACGCAGTATTTGCAACACTCTTTTATGTACAGCACAAAAGTATAACTTGCTCAAATATATAGAACATTATGTACAAGCTGGTATTTTTCCATCAAAGGCAGTGTGGCGCAGAATAGTTATAAACTCTATCTGTTCTTATGAAGAAACTCAGTGGAAATTTAAACTCTCTATAAGAGAAGATATGTCTAGATATGCACGAATTCATCAACGTTTAAGTATGCACAGACTCTACAATCTAATAGACATTTACCCAGAATATAAAGCCCACATTCAACTAAATGTACAACTCAGTTCAAAAGCAAAATTTTCAAAGGAATGTACACTCTGTAATAAGCACTGCTTTGATCACGACTCCCATATAGTTTTACACTGTGAATCTCTAATATGTCAAAGAAATGAATTCTATTCAACTTTACTTGATGAACTTGATGTAGATTTATATGTACATATTGAATTGTTAGATGATGAAGATGCCCTTTCACTATTTTGTGGTGCACACTTAAACATACCCGGGCTCGATGCAACATCATGGCAAACCATTGTACTTCAATTTTGTAAATATATATATTCCTTAAAGAATTATCTGAGGAATCATTTCTGAAGCACCATTGTTGTTAATATTGTAAAGAATGTATTTTGTGAATTCCTTTTGTACATGTATGTAATTGATTAATGTCTATGTAATCTTCGATTATCATTGGAGGAAATAAAGAAATTCATTCATTCATTCATTCATTCGATATACTCCTTACTTCTCTATTCAGTTTGATTTATACCCATTACTTCGCTATACAGTTTGTTTTGATATACTCCTTACTTTGCTATACAGTTTGAATTGATATACTGCTTACTTCTCTATACGGTTTGATTTGATATACCACTTACTTCTCTATACAGTGTGATTCGATATACTCCTTACTTTTCTATACAGTTTGAATCGATATACTCCTTACTTCGCTATACAGTTTGTTTTGATATACTCCTTACTTCGCCATTCAGTTTGATTTGATATACTCCTTACTTCGCTATTAAGTTTGATTTGATATACTCCTTACTTCGCTATTCAGTTTGATTTGATATACTCCTTACTTCGCTATACAGTTTGAATTGATATACTCCTTACTTCGCTATACAGTTTGATTTGATATACTCCTTACTTCGCTATACAGTTTGAATTGATATACTCCTTACTTCGCTATACAGTTTGATTTGATATACTCCTTACTTCGCTATACAGTGTGATTTGATATACTCCTTACTTCGCTATACAGTGTGATTTGATATACTCCTTACTTCGCTATACAATTTGAATTGATATACTCCTTACTTCGCTATACAGTTTGAATTGATATACTCCTTACTTCGCTATACAGTGTGATTCGATATACTCCTTACTTCGCTATACAGTTTGTTTTGATATACTCCTTACTTCGCTATTCAGTTTGATTTGATATACTCCTTACTTCGCTATACAGTTTGATTTCATATTCTCTAGCTAGTTTTAATTGGTTTCTAGTTGCACTTCTACTGGACAATATGGTAGGTTGACTTGTTGTCTAGTTGCACTTCTACCGGACAACAAGCTAGGTTGACTTGGTTTCTAGTTGCACTTCTACCGGACAATATGCTAGGTTTCCTTGGTTTCTAGTTGTACTTCTACTGGACAATATGGTAGGTTGACTTGTTGTCTAGTTGCACTTCTACCGGACAATAAGCTAGGTTCACTTGGTTTCAAGTTCCACTTCTACCGGACAATATGGTAGGTTGACTTGGTTTCTAGTTGCACTTCTACCGGACAATATGGTAGGTTGACTTGGTTTCTAGTTGCACTTCTACCGGACAATAAGCTAGGTTGGCTTGGTTTCTAGTTGCACTTCTACCGGACAATATGCTAGGTTGACTTGGTTTCTAGTTGCACTTCTACCGGACAATATGCTAGGTTTCCTTGGTTTCTAGTTGCACTTCTACCGGACAATAAGCTAGGTTGACTTGGTTTCTAGTTGCACTTCTACCGGACAATATGCTAGGTTTCCTTGGTTTCTAGTTGCACTTCTACCGGACAATAAGCTAGGTTGACTTGGTTTCTAGTTGCACTTCTACCGGACAATATGCTAGGTTGACTTGGTTTCTAGTTGCACTTCTACCGGACAATATGCTAGGTTTCCTTGGTTTCTAGTTGCACTTCTACCGGACAATAAGCTAGGTTGACTTGGTTTCTAGTTGCACTTCTACCGGACAATATGCTAGGTTTCCTTGGTTTCTAGTTGCACTTCTACCGGACAATAAGCTAGGTTTCCTTGGTTTCAAGTTCCACTTCTACCGGACAATATGCTAGGTTTCCTTGGTTTCTAGTTGCACTTCTACCGGACAATATGCTAGGTTTCCTTGGTTTCTAGTTGCACTTCTACCGGACAATATGCTAGGTTTCCTTGGTTTCTAGTTGCACTTCTACCTGACAATAAGCTAGGTTTCCTTGGTTTCAAGTTCCACTTCTACCGGACAATATGCTAGGTTTCCTTGGTTTCTAGTTGCACTTCTACCGGACAATAAGCTAGGTTGACTTGGTTTCTAGTTGCACTTCTACCGGACAATATGCTAGGTTTCCTTGGTTTCTAGTTGCACTTCTACCGGACAATAAGCTAGGTTTCCTTGGTTTCAAGTTCCACTTCTACCGGACAATATGCTAGGTTTCCTTGGTTTCTAGTTGCACTTCTACCGGACAATATGCTAGGTTTCCTTGGTTTCTAGTTGCACTTCTACCGGACAATATGCTAGGTTTCCTTGGTTTCTAGTTGCACTTCTACCGGACAATAAGCTAGGTTTCCTTGGTTTCAAGTTCCACTTCTACCGGACAATATGCTAGGTTTCCTTGGTTTCTAGTTGCACTTCTACCGGACAATATGCTAGGTTTCCTTGGTTTCTAGTTGCACTTCTACCGGACAATATGCTAGGTTTCCTTGGTTTCTAGTTGCACTTCTACCGGACAATATGGTAGGTTGACTTGGTTTCTAGTTGCACTTCTACCGGACAATATGCTAGGTTGACTTGGTTTCTAGTTGCACTTCTACCAGACAATATGGTAGGTTGACTTGGTTTCTAGTTGCACTTCTACCGGACAATATGGTAGGTTTCCTTGGTTTCTGGTTGCACTTCTACCGGACAATAAGCTAGGTTTCCTTGGTTTCTAGTTGCACTTCTACCAGACAATATGGTAGGTTTCCTTGGTTTCTAGTTGCACTTCTACCGGACAATATGGTAGGTTGACTTGGTTTCTGGTTGCACTTCTACCGGACAATAAGCTAGGTTGACTTGTTGTCTAGTTGCACTTCTACCGGACAATATGGTAGGTTGAATTGTTGTCTAGTTGCACTTCTACCGGACAATAAGCTAGGTTGACTTGTTGTCTAGTTGCACTTCTACCGGACAATATGGTAGGTTGAATTGTTGTCTAGTTGCACTTCTACCGGACAATAAGCTAGGTTGACTTGTTGTCTAGTTGCACTTCTACCGGACAATATGGTAGGTTGAATTGTTGTCTAGTTGCACTTCTACCGGACAATAACATAGGTTGACTTATTGTCTAGTTGCACTTCTACCTGACAATATGGTAGGTTGACTTGTTGTCTAGTTGCACTTCTACCGGACAATATGGTAGGTTTCCTTGGTTTCTGGTTGCACTTCTAGCGGACAATATGGTAGGTTTCCTTGGTTTCTAGTTGCACTTCTACTGGACAATATGGTAGGTTGACTTGGTTTCTAGTTGCACTTCTACCAGACAATATGGTAGGTTGACTTGGTTTCTAGTTGCACTTCTACCGGACAATATGCTAGGTTTCCTTGGTTTCTGGTTGCACTTCTACTGGACAATAAGCTAGGTTTCCTTGGTTTCTAGTTGCACTTCTACCGGACATTAAGCTAGGTTGACTTGGTTTCTAGTTGCACTTCTACCGGACAATATGCTAGGTTTCCTTGGTTTCTAGTTGCACTTCTACCGGACAATATGCTAGGTTTCCTTGTTGTCTAGTTGCACTTCTACCGGACAATATGGTAGGTTGAATTGTTATCTAGTTGCACTTCTACCGGACAATAAGCTAGGTTGACTTGTTGTCTAGTTGCACTTCTACCGGACAATATATGGTAGGTTGAATTGTTGTCTAGTTGCACTTCTACCGGACAATAAGCTAGGTTGACTTGTTGTCTAGTTGCACTTCTACCTGACAATATGGTAGGTTGACTTGTTGTCTAGTTGCACTTCTACCGGACAATATGGTAGGTTTCCTTGGTTTCTGGTTGCACTTCTACCGGACAATAAGCTAGGTTTCCTTGGTTTCTAGTTGCACTTCTACTGGACAATATGGTAGGTTGACTTGGTTTCTAGTTGCACTTCTACCGGACAATATGCTAGGTTTCCTTGGTTTCTAGTTGCACTTCTACCGGACAATAAGCTAGGTTTCCTTGGTTTCTAGTTGCACTTCTACCAGACAATATGGTAGGTTGACTTGGTTTCTAGTTGCACTTCTACCGGACAATATGGTAGGTTTCCTTGGTTTCTGGTTGCACTTCTACCGGACAATAAGCTAGGTTTCCTTGGTTTCTAGTTGCACTTCTACCGGACAATAAGCTAGGTTGACTTGGTTTCTAGTTGCACTTCTACCGGACACTATGCTAGGTTTCCTTGGTTTCTAGTTGCACTTCTACCTGATAATTTACTTAACATTGATGATTAACCTACTGTTAATAAATAGGTATATGACAAACCATACTTTGATAAAAACGTTTTGATGTTTTAAACTAATATCATATCATATGTAAGACGTAGATATACACTACCCAAACAAAGAAACGCATAGCTGAATATAGTTATATACATGTAACTTTAAGGGATGGAGGCCGCAGATAACGAAACATTGGTGAATGTGTATCGCTCAATGGAAGCAGTGTTTTGATTTAGGAAATGGCAGGAGTCAAAATGTCAAGGACACATATCTAGTCGATATCATGTGTGACCTGGTTTCCTCGCATCAACGTCTAATAGACTGAATCAGAGGTCCAATTAACCTTTTACGTAAACATCACACACTGGTAAGCCTATCTCAGAAGGTGTGGACACAGGGGTCTTCCTTATTAAGGTCAATCAAGGGTTCTTTCATGCTACTGCTATCCATGTCAAAGACTTCCCAAGGTCCTCTTGAACACAAGATATTATATTATTAGATATCATTCAAACCCTAGCACTCCTCGTGGTGACTGATCGCATTGAACCTCAGCTGCTCCAGACATGATAATTCTTAAGAAATAAATACGCTTAAGATTAATATATATTATTGTTGTATATATTGTCCCCGTGACCACCAGAAACCCTGGGTTGTTATTGCAAAGGTTCTGTGGATTATGCATGCAATACAAAGCACGTGAATCACTGCACATTTTCGCTTGATTATCTTTATTGGACAACAATGATTTATTTGTGTTGCGGCGACAGAGGAAACAAACTCGAAAATGTTTGGAGAGAACCTCCACCATAATAAGATGCAGAAGTACACTACATGTTAGAAACACCACATGGAACACGCTTACAATGCGTTTCTTGTTGTGAGTAGTATACATAAAATTAATAAAATCTTACTTGGTATCGCTTAAATTAAGATTTCCGAAATATTGTGGAAGTGTCTTATTATCAATGTTGTCTGGAGAATAATGTTTTAATGTTATTTCAACAATCGCAACAGGGAATATTCCACTCCAGTAAATTCAATTTGTTCAGACACAATACGAATGGTTTACATTTAAGGGAAAGTAGCAGGTTTGTTCAGACACAATACGAATGGTATACATTTAAGGGACAGTAGCAGGTTTTTTCGCTCACTGTCCCTTTTATGCCAGATAAATATTGACCAGATTAGGAAATCCAGACAAGCTCAGTCGAAACAATTCCCTTCGTAAAATGACATATCGTAACTTAAGAAGTAGCCGCCAGTTAATGTTAAACTGATTTTAAGACTTGTCCGTGCTCTCAATCAATCCTAGAAAAATTTAACACAATATGATATCAAAGCCAACAGAAAAGGTCATGTCAAACATTTCAGCGTGAGTAGATGGCAAGAGGACATTAACCCCCAAACGTAATTTTTTTTCAATCCTATTCAGTACACAATTGATATCCAAGGTCTTCTCATACAAAATGCTAATAGGTGACAATGTGTTTATAAGGCGACCCGATTTTAGTATGGAAAACTGAGATTCCATAAACGACCTACATGAAATACTTTAGTTTGAGCTTTGCAAACTTATCATTGCAAGTTTTCCAAACGTAACTAAGACTTTGGTGAACGTTGTACCTCTCGCCGTTAACGAGATAAGGATACCCTCTCCCATGGGATATCCACTTTTTAAAACGGGTGTTAACAAAAAACATGCAATTTTCTTTTAACTTGAGAAACATTTTAACATATTTTGGGTATTTTTGAAGTTTTCTCCCATGGGTTTTTTCTCCCATTGGATATATCCCCCCATGGTTTTTTTCCAATGGGGTTTATTATTGGAACTTTAGAGAATTTTTTAAGCAACCATTTTTCATTATTTTCAGTACATAGTGTGAGAATCAATTAACTGAATTTAACCATGCATATATTAATAAGTAATATTAATTAATTTCGCATTATCAGTTCGGTTTTCCACTTATGTGTGATTGTGGATGGGGAGGTTTTTTTTCACTTACTCATGGTTTTATATAGCTGTCGTATCTAATAAACCACAATATATTTGTTACCACACTGTACTTTATGTTATAGTATTGTGTGATATCGAATTTGATCTCTCTTGTTGTAAAATCTTCATTTACTTCGGTCATATGTTATGTAAACGTTTACATAAAATTAAGTAAGGAGGTCTGACCATTTGAGGATCACTAGGCAGGTTTTAAGCTACGGTTTTCGAAAAAAAATTGCATTGCAATGGGAAAAACACAGTAATCCGTGTAATACGGCCGTGCAGATAGCAAACATGTTATATTGGTCTCTTGTGATATCCATTTCAGCCATCTATATCTATGCAAATATGTTTCTAATATAAACACCGATACATATCTGTCATGAATTAACTTATTTATAAATTGATAAGTGATAAGTTGATATTGAAATAGACACACTGAAAAATTTTAAAATTTGCATATGACTAGGGTGTGATCCTTATTCATTTCATCTCATCTCATTCATCTCCTTTTTCTCATCTAAATCGAAATGGCATGCTGCATTTAGGCGTCTTTATATGGCAGTTATGCTGTGAACAACGAACAAAATGAGTCACCGGTTACTACACACTTAAGTTGTATTTGTCAACACTTGATACGGCTAATTAGTTACGGTTATGGTTAAGGTTATGGTTATGGTTAATTAGTTAGGGTTATGGTTAATTAGTTAGGGTTAGGGTTATGGTTAATAAGTTATTTCAGTGACGATCACCTAACACAATAGGTTGGTTGACAAATATGGGAAGGTGTGTATTTCCTTTCGGACACCTGCACAAAATCATTTTAATGCAATAACGCATTAATTGTATTTGATATACATTTATAAACAATTAAGACATCTGTCCAATGTTAATGCGCATATTTTTAAAACAAGTTGCAATTTTCTAGCATGTGTCTATGATAAGTGATACCCAAATTGTACATGTCAAAATCAAAGAATTGTAAAGAAAATCACAATGGCGTTAACAACAATTTCGTCATGATTTATTTTTTGCTCGTATTGTTATTAGACATCTTTTGAAAAAAGTTTCATGTCTCTTTGTTATTTTTTTTAATTCTTAACTATGACTGTTAGTGACTGTTTGCGAGCAATTTTATTATTGATTCATAAAAAAAAACATCTATCCTGAACAAAAACTAGTTAAATTCGGTGGGTAGTTTTCCTGAAAGTTTGCGTTTTCAAAAATTGCCTTACTTTGAATGTTTACTGTGAAACAAGTATTAGGATTTCGCAAATGTATTTGACCCTCGTTTAATCGCCAAAGCTTCAGCTGTCCAACCATGCAAGTTTCGGCTCCTAGATTCAAGTAGCATCAGGGGAGAAGATCGTCAAAGGTCCATTAGGGCCGGACAATTCTAAAAAGTGTCTTAATTCAAAATGGCGGCTAAACCATGTGATTCACCATCATTTATTTGTTATTCGTTATTGTGTTTCTTTTCGAAAACCTTTCTCTAAATGTCTCTAAATGCACTTTGAAAATTGTCCCATGTTAAAAAATCAAAATTTACAATCGAACTGGACCTTTAATGAGAATAAATCTACCATCTCTGTATGTTTCTTGAAAATCGGTCCAGCCGTTAGTAAAGAAAGTGTTACGTTTACGATGTTTGAAGCTTACCTGTATTTTTTTAATGAAAGGGTTCACATAGAAGTAGTTGATCTAGAATACCTTGTGAATACCTTAGAGCAAATCAAGTTTGAAGAGCGTAAGTAGTTAAGCAGTTATTATGCTTTGAAAAATGACAATGTTCTGTGACCAGTCACACGTATACTGTTTCAGATACATGCTTGAAAGTCCTTAATCAAATTATATCTCTACTTGAGCTGTGAGCTATTAAACATAACGGCATCGTCAGTGATTTACGATCGAAATTCTCCAAAGAAAATACCACTCGAAACGTCTCAAAATCTCAAAATTTTACATTTTACATTATTCGATGAGGTATGTTGTTGTCCACATTTTGGTGAAGGTTTTGTGAAATAATCTAGAATAGTTTTCGAGGTATTAGGTTTGAATTTTCAACTTCAAGGGTAGATAACTCACGCGCAAATTAAAGAATCAGCTGAGGTAGTGAACCAGTCCAGGCTAACCCTGAACATTTCGTGTCAAATGAATGCGTGGAACATTGTTATCCATGTTTGAAACTTAACTGTCAACTTTTTAAATAAGGTGACGCACAAAAACATTTTGTTTTTGTGTTGACATTTAGCATGTTTAAACTTTAATTCAATTATTTATTTTGTTTATTATTTGTTGAAAATTTCGATTTCTCAGAAAAGGCATTTTTAAGCGGCCTGTCACACGTAAAAGAAGTGAGGCGCATGTTTGAGATATTTTGTCGAAATTTGATTTTTTTAATTTTTTTGTTTTGTATTCCACATTTTTTTGATACACAGGTTTACAAATATTCACCCTTCGTTGGTTTCACAGATTGGGTACAGGGTACATTTGATACAAAACATTTGTTAGGAAAATTCGGATGGACATAAGGTAAAGTATTATGTAACAAAACATTACGTAAATAAGTGGTGGCAACTCGACCAAAATTTCACAAATGTGTCGTGCTGACATGAGGAATAAGCTATAGCCTTTGTTATATCATAATAGTGTGATAACTCTTTTTGGATTCTATCCATAGTGAGGTTAGAGTTTTTATTATGACAATTCAAGATAAGTTTCTTGGTTACAAGAATAATTACATTTAAAGGGTCATTGTTTTTGGCTAGATATCCAAGTAAAATAGTTTTCTTGGTGAATATTATTTTTAGATGTGCATTTGAATTTATCCACTGTTGGATATCTTTCCAAAGAGAGTTTATATGTGAGGACTCCCAAAATAAATGATCAATATCACAAATGCCATCTTTACAGAATAGGCACATAGGAGAGTCAATGTATCTGATTTTGTAGAGATATGAATATACAGGTAAAATTCTATGCATAAGTCTATATTGGAACCACCGTAATTCGGTGCATTCGGTACATCTGAAAGGCATTTCATTAATTGTTCTCCACTCAGAATCAGAGTAAGTTTCGTTCAAAATCTCTTCCCATTTCTAGTGATATTTAAGTTTTTTAAAGGAATTGTCTAGTAGGATGTCGTAATAATGTTTTGATCCTTTAAGATCAGGCCGAAGTTGACGGTGATTGTAGGGCATTAAGGGAATTTCTGGTATATGACCCTCCTCGTTTTCAAACGTATTCAAGTACTCCTTAACTGCATTTTTGAGCCCTAAGAAGGTCACCGGATCACATTTAACTTTATAAATATTTATAAATTGTTCGTATGATAACAAAATGCCTTGATCATTCACCAGGTCACTCACAAATTTTACACCAGCTGAGTACATCTTTTTATAAAAAAAAACGGATTGCTTATTAATTTTTATGTTATCATTATACCAAATAAATTGGGAATAAACATCCCTTTTTATAGATTTACATTTTGATAAATACATACTCCATGCTAGTAATGTATCTTTCCAAAACATGTTAGTTACCTTTGGAACAACAAGCTCCTTTAATTTTATATAACTGGAATCCATCTCTAATATATTTGTTGGTAATATTTCATTATTAAAAACAAAGTAGGTTGTTTTGTTAGCTGTGTTGTAAAAACGTTTTAACCATGCTATTGTTTGTGCAGCCATGTAACAGTTTGAAATTTGATTATTATATCAGCTTTAAATGAGCTATTAGTACTAATACTTTCTAAAATGGTTTAGGAACTTGTTTGATCTGCATTCTAGAAGTTGATGTGATGAAGAATAGAGACAAATCTTATGGATATACAACTTCTTTATTCAAATGTCGTTGTCAAGCAAGTATTTTAAGAACATAAATCACCCAAAGAAAATAACCCTCGGAGAGTTGGAAAATCACAAAATTTAAATATTTTCTGAAATTATTCAAACTGTGCCAGAACTATCAACTTTTAATTGTACCAACTACTTCTGTCGGTCGATTGTCTATGTCTTTGAGAGGCACATGTTGTGTAAAGGCGTACTCCCAATGTCTATGTGTTTGAGAGGCACATGTTGTGTAAAGGCCTACTCTCAATGTCTATGTGTTTGAGAGGCACATGTTGTGTAAAGGCGTACTCTCAATGTCTATGTGTTGGAGAGGCACATGTTGTGTAAAGGCGTACTCTCAATGTCTATGTGTTTGAGAGGCACATGTTGTGTAAAGGCGTACTCTCAATGTCTATGTGTTTGAGAGGCACATGTTGTGTAAAGGCGTACTCTCAATGTCTATGTGTTTGAGAGGCACATGTTGTGTAAAGGCGTACTCTCAATGTCTATGTGTTTGAGAGGCACATGTTGTGTAAAGGCGTACTCTCAATGTCTATGTGTTTGAGAGGCACATGTTGTGTAAAGGCGTACTCTCAATGTCTATGTGTTTGAGAGGCACATGTTGTGTAAAGGCGTACTCTCAATGTCTATGTCTTTGAGAGGCACATGTTGTGTAAAGGCCTACTCTCAATGTCTATGTGTTTGAGAGGCACATGTTGTGTAAAGGCGTACTCTCAATGTCTATGTGTTTGAGAGGCACATGTTGTGTAAAGGCGTACTCTCAATGTCTATGTGTTTGAGAGGCACATGTTGTGTAAAGGCGTACTCTCAATGTCTATGTGTTTGAGAGGCACATGTTGTGTAAAGGCGTACTCTCAATGTCTATGTGTTTGAGAGGCACATGTTGTGTAAAGGCGTACTCTCAATGTCTATGTGTTTGAGAGGCACATGTTGTGTAAAGGCGTACTCTCAATGTCTATGTGTTTGAGAGGCACATGTTGTGTAAAGGCGTACTCTCAATGTCTATGTCTTTTAGAGGCACATGTTGTGTAAAGGCGTACTCCCAATGTCTATGTCTCTGAGAGGCACATGTTGTGTAAAGGCGTACTCTCAATGTCTATGTGTTTGAGAGGCACATGTTGTGTAAAGGCGTACTCTCAATGTCTATGTCTTTGAGAGGCACATGTTGTGTAAAGGCCTACTCCCAATGTCTATGTGTTTGAGAGGCACATGTTGTGTAAAGGCGTACTCTCAATGTCTATGTGTTTGAGAGGCACATGTTGTGTAAAGGCGTACTCTCAATGTCTATGTGTTTGAGAGGCACATGTTGTGTAAAGGCCTACTCCCAATGTCTATGTGTTTGAGAGGCACATGTTGTGTAAAGGCCTACTCTCAATGTCTATGTGTTTGAGAGGCACATGTTGTGTAAAGGCGTACTCTCAATGTCTATGTGTTTGAGAGGCACATGTTGTGTAAAGGCGTACTCTCAATGTCTATGTGTTTGAGAGGCACATGTTGTGTAAAGGCGTACTCTCAATGTCTATGTGTTTGAGAGGCACATGTTGTGTAAAGGCGTACTCTCAATGTCTATGTGTTTGAGAGGCACATGTTGTGTAAAGGCGTACTCTCAATGTCTATGTGTTTGAGAGGCACATGTTGTGTAAAGGCGTACTCTCAATGTCTATGTCTTTGAGAGGCACATGTTGTGTAAAGGCGTACTCCCAATGTCTATGTCTCTGAGAGGCACATGTTGTGTAAAGGCGTACTCTCAATGTCTATGTGTTTGAGAGGCACATGTTGTGTAAAGGCGTACTCTCAATGTCTATGTCTTTGAGAGGCACATGTTGTGTAAAGGCCTACTCCCAATGTCTATGTGTTTGAGAGGCACATGTTGTGTAAAGGCGTACTCTCAATGTCTATGTGTTTGAGAGGCACATGTTGTGTAAAGGCGTACTCTCAATGTCTATGTGTTTGAGAGGCACATGTTGTGTAAAGGCCTACTCCCAATGTCTATGTGTTTGAGAGGCACATGTTGTGTAAAGGCGTACTCTCAATGTCTATGTGTTTGAGAGGCACATGTTGTGTAAAGGCGTACTCTCAATGTCTATGTCTTTGAGAGGCACATGTTGTGTAAAGGCCTACTCTCAATGTCTATGTGTTTGAGAGGCACATGTTGTGTAAAGGCGTACTCCCAATGTCTATGTGTTTGAGAGGCACATGTTGTGTAAAGGCGTACTCTCAATGTCTATGTGTTTGAGAGGCACATGTTGTGTAAAGGCGTACTCTCAATGTCTATGTCTTTGAGAGGCACATGTTGTGTAAAGGCGTACTCTCAATGTCTATGTGTTTGAGAGGCACATGTTGTGTAAAGGCGTACTCTCAATGTCTATGTGTTTGAGAGGCACATGTTGTGTACAGGCGTACTCTCAATGTCTATGTGTTTGAGAGGCACATGTTGTGTAAAGGCCTACTCCCAATGTCTATGTGTTTGAGAGGCACATGTTGTGTAAAGGCGTACTCTCAATGTCTATGTCTTTGAGAGGCACATGTTGTGTAAAGGCCTACTCTCAATGTCTATGTGTTTGAGAGGCACATGTTGTGTAAAGGCGTACTCCCAATGTCTATGTGTTTGAGAGGCACATGTTGTGTAAAGGCGTACTCTCAATGTCTATGTGTTTGAGAGGCACATGTTGTGTAAAGGCGTACTCTCAATGTCTATGTCTTTGAGAGGCACATGTTGTGTAAAGGCGTACTCTCAATGTCTATGTGTTTGAGAGGCACATGTTGTGTAAAGGCGTACTCTCAATGTCTATGTGTTTGAGAGGCACATGTTGTGTAAAGGCGTACTCTCAATGTCTATGTGTTTGAGAGGCACATGTTGTGTAAAGGCGTACTCTCAATGTCTATGTGTTTGAGAGGCACATGTTGTGTAAAGGCGTACTCTCAATGTCTATGTGTTTGAGAGGCACATGTTGTGTAAAGGCGTACTCTCAATGTCTATGTGTTTGAGAGGCACATGTTGTGTAAAGGCGTACTCTCAATGTCTATGTGTTTGAGAGGCACATGTTGTGTAAAGGCGTACTCTCAATGTCTATGTGTTTGAGAGGCACATGTTGTGTAAAGGCGTACTCTCAATGTCTATGTGTTTGAGAGGCACATGTTGTGTAAAGGCGTACTCTCAATGTCTATGTGTTTGAGAGGCACATGTTGTGTAAAGGCGTACTCTCAATGTCTATGTGTTTGAGAGGCACATGTTGTGTAAAGGCGTACTCTCAATGTCTTTGTGTTTGAGAGGCACATGTTGTGTAAAGGCGTACTCTCAATGTCTATGTGTTTGAGAGGCACATGTTGTGTAAAGGCGTACTCTCAATGTCTATGTGTTTGAGAGGCACATGTTGTGTAAAGGCGTACTCCCAATGTCTATGTCTCTGAGAGGCACATGTTGTGTAAAGGCGTACTCTCAATGTCTATGTGTTTGAGAGGCACATGTTGTGTAAAGGCGTACTCTCAATGTCTATGTCTTTGAGAGGCACATGTTGTGTAAAGGCCTACTCCCAATGTCTATGTGTTTGAGAGGCACATGTTGTGTAAAGGCGTACTCTCAATGTCTATGTGTTTGAGAGGCACATGTTGTGTAAAGGCGTACTCTCAATGTCTATGTGTTTGAGAGGCACATGTTGTGTAAAGGCCTACTCCCAATGTCTATGTGTTTGAGAGGCACATGTTGTGTAAAGGCGTACTCTCAATGTCTATGTGTTTGAGAGGCACATGTTGTGTAAAGGCGTACTCTCAATGTCTATGTCTTTGAGAGGCACATGTTGTGTAAAGGCCTACTCTCAATGTCTATGTGTTTGAGAGGCACATGTTGTGTAAAGGCGTACTCCCAATGTCTATGTGTTTGAGAGGCACATGTTGTGTAAAGGCGTACTCTCAATGTCTATGTGTTTGAGAGGCACATGTTGTGTAAAGGCGTACTCTCAATGTCTATGTCTTTGAGAGGCACATGTTGTGTAAAGGCGTACTCTCAATGTCTATGTGTTTGAGAGGCACATGTTGTGTAAAGGCGTACTCTCAATGTCTATGTGTTTGAGAGGCACATGTTGTGTAAAGGCGTACTCCCAATGTCTATGTCTCTGAGAGGCACATGTTGTGTAAAGGCGTACTCCCAATGTCTATGTGTTTGAGAGGCACATGTTGTGTAAAGGCGTACTCTCAATGTCTATGTGTTTGAGAGGCACATGTTGTGTAAAGGCGTACTCTCAATGTCTATGTCTTTGAGAGGCACATGTTGTGTAAAGGCGTACTCCCAATGTCTATGTGTTTGAGAGGCACATGTTGTGTAAAGGCGTACTCTCAATGTCTATGTCTTTGAGAGGCACATGTTGTGTAAAGGCGTACTCTCAATGTCTATGTGTTTGAGAGGCACATGTTGTGTAAAGGCGTACTCCCAATGTCTATGTGTTTGAGAGGCACATGTTGTGTAAAGGCGTACTCTCAATGTCTATGTGTTTGAGAGGCACATGTTGTGTAAAGGCGTACTCCCAATGTCTATGTGTTTGAGAGGCACATGTTGTGTAAAGGCGTACTCTCAATGTCTATGTGTTTGAGAGGCACATGTTGTGTAAAGGCGTACTCTCAATGTCTATGTCTCTGAGAGGCACATGTTGTGTAAAGGCGTACTCCCAATGTCTATGTGTTTGAGAGGCACATGTTGTGTAAAGGCGTACTCTCAATGTCTATGTCTCTGAGAGGCACATGTTGTGTAAAGGCGTACTCTCAATGTCTATGTGTTTGAGAGGCACATGTTGTGTAAAGGCGTACTCTCAATGTCTATGTGTTTGAGAGGCACATGTTGTGTAAAGGCGTACTCTCAATGTCTATGTCTTTGAGAGGCACATGTTGTGTAAAGGCGTACTCTCAATGTCTATGTGTTTGAGAGGCACATGTTGTGTAAAGGCGTACTCTCAATGTCTATGTGTTTGAGAGGCACATGTTGTGTAAAGGCGTACTCTCAATGTATATGTGTTTGAGAGGCACATGTTGTGTAAAGGCGTACTCCTAATGTCTATGTGTTTGAGAGGCACATGTTGTGTAAAGGCGTACTCTCAATGTCTATGTGTTTGAGAGGCACATGTTGTGTACAGGCGTACTCTCAATGTCTATGTCTTTGAGAGGCACATGTTGTGTAAAGGCGTACTCCCAATGTCTATGTGTTTGAGAGGCACATGTTGTGTAAAGGCGTACTCTCAATGTCTATGTCTTTGAGAGGCACATGTTGTGTAAAGGCGTACTCTCAATGTCTATGTGTTTGAGAGGCACATGTTGTGTAAAGGCGTACTCTCAATGTCTATGTGTTTGAGAGGCACATGTTGTGTAAAGGCATACTCCCAATGTCTATGTGTTTGAGAGGCACATGTTGTGTAAAGGCGTACTCTCAATGTCTATGTGTTTGAGAGGCACATGTTGTGTAAAGGCGTACTCCCAATGTCTATGTGTTTGAGAGGCACATGTTGTGTAAAGGCGTACTCCTAATGTCTATGTGTTTGAGAGGCACATGTTGTGTAAAGGCGTACTCTCTATGTCTATGTGTTTGAGAGGCACATGTTGTGTAAAGGCGTACTCTCTATGTCTATGTGTTTGAGAGGCACATGTTGTGTAAAGGCGTACTCCCAATGTCTAGTCTTTGAGAGGCACATGTTGTGTAAAGGCGTACTCCCAATGTCTATGTGTTTGAGAGGCACATGTTGTGTAAAGGCGTACTCTCAATGTCTATGTCTCTGAGAGGCACATGTTGTGTAAAGGCGTACTCTCAATGTCTATGTGTTTGAGAGGCACATGTTGTGTAAAGGCGTACTCTCAATGTCTATGTGTTTGAGAGGCACATGTTGTGTAAAGGCGTACTCTCAATGTCTATGTGTTTGAGAGGCACATGTTGTGTAAAGGCGTACTCTCAATGTCTATGTGTTTGAGAGGCACATGTTGTGTAAAGGCGTACTCTCAATGTCTATGTGTTTGAGAGGCACATGTTGTGTAAAGGCGTACTCTCAATGTCTATGTGTTTGAGAGGCACATGTTGTGTAAAGGCGTACTCCTAATGTCTATGTGTTTGAGAGGCACATGTTGTGTAAAGGCGTACTCTCAATGTCTATGTGTTTGAGAGGCACATGTTGTGTACAGGCGTACTCTCAATGTCTATGTCTTTGAGAGGCACATGTTGTGTAAAGGCGTACTCCCAATGTCTATGTGTTTGAGAGGCACATGTTGTGTAAAGGCGTACTCTCAATGTCTATGTCTTTGAGAGGCACATGTTGTGTAAAGGCGTACTCTCAATGTCTATGTGTTTGAGAGGCACATGTTGTGTAAAGGCGTACTCTCAATGTCTATGTGTTTGAGAGGCACATGTTGTGTAAAGGCATACTCCCAATGTCTATGTGTTTGAGAGGCACATGTTGTGTAAAGGCGTACTCTCAATGTCTATGTGTTTGAGAGGCACATGTTGTGTAAAGGCGTACTCCCAATGTCTATGTGTTTGAGAGGCACATGTTGTGTAAAGGCGTACTCCTAATGTCTATGTGTTTGAGAGGCACATGTTGTGTAAAGGCGTACTCTCTATGTCTATGTGTTTGAGAGGCACATGTTGTGTAAAGGCGTACTCTCTATGTCTATGTGTTTGAGAGGCACATGTTGTGTAAAGGCGTACTCCCAATGTCTATGTGTTTGAGAGGCACATGTTGTGTAAAGGCGTACTCTCAATGTCTATGTCTTTGAGAGGCACATGTTGTGTAAAGGCGTACTCTCAATGTCTATGTCTTTGAGAGGCACATGTTGTGTAAAGGCGTACTCCCAATGTCTAGTCTTTGAGAGGCACATGTTGTGTAAAGGCGTACTCCCAATGTCTATGTGTTTGAGAGGCACATGTTGTGTAAAGGCGTACTCTCAATGTCTATGTGTTTGAGAGGCACATGTTGTGTAAAGGCGTACTCTCAATGTCTATGTCTTTGAGAGGCACATGTTGTGTAAAGGCGTACTCTCAATGTCTATGTCTTTGAGAGGCACATGTTGTGTAAAGGCGTACTCTCAATGTCTATGTGTTTGAGAAGCACATGTGTAAAGGCGTACTCTCAATGTCTATGTGTTTGAGAGGCACATGTTGTGTAAAGGCGTACTCTCAATGTCTATGTCTTTGAGAGGCACATGTTGTGTAAAGGCGTACTCTCAATGTCTATGTGTTTGAGAGGCACATGTTGTGTAAAGGCCTACTCTCAATGTCTATGTCTTTGAGAGGCACATGTTGTGTAAAGGCGTACTCTCAAATATTTATGTGTTTGAGAGGCACATGTTGTGTAAAGGCGTACTCTCAATGTCTATGTCTTTGAGAGGCACATGTTGTGTAAAGGCGTACTCCTAATATCTATGTGTTTGAGAGGCACATGTTGTGTAAAGGCCTACTCTCAATGTCTATGTCTTTGAGAGGCACATGTTGTGTAAAGGCGTACTCTCAATGTCTATGTGTTTGAGAGGCACATGTTGTGTAAAGGCGTACTCTCAATGTCTATGTCTTTGAGAGGCACATGTTGTGTAAAGGCGTACTCTCAATGTCTATGTGTTTGAGAGGCACATGTTGTGTAAAGGCGTACTCTCAATGTCTATGTGTTTGAGAGGCACATTTTGTGTAAAGGCGTACTCCTAATGTCTATGTGTTTGAGAGGCACATGTTGTGTAAAGGCGTACTCTCAATGTCTATGTGTTTGAGAGGCACATGTTGTGTAAAGGCGTACTCTCAATGTCTATGTGTTTGAGAGGCACATGTTGTGTAAAGGCGTACTCCTAATGTCTATGTGTTTGAGAGGCACATGTTGTGTAAAGGCGTACTCTCAATGTCTATGTGTTTGAGAGGCACATGTTGTGTAAAGGCGTACTCTCAATGTCTATGTCTTTGAGAGGCACATGTTGTGTAAAGGCGTACTCTCAATGTCTATGTGTTTGAGAGGCACATGTTGTGTAAAGGCGTACTCCCAATGTCTATGTGTTTGAGAGGCACATGTTGTGTAAAGGCGTACTCTCAATGTATATGTCTTTGAGAGGCACATGTTGTGTAAAGGCGTACTCTCAATGTCTATGTGTTTGAGAGGCACATGTTGTGTAAAGGCGTACTCTCAATGTCTATGTCTTTGAGAGGCACATGTTGTGTAAAGGCATACTCCCAATGTCTATGTGTTTGAGAGGCACATGTTGTGTAAAGGCGTACTCCCAATGTCTATGTGTTTGAGAGGCACATGTTGTGTAAAGGCGTACTCTCAATGTCTATGTGTTTGAGAGGCACATGTTGTGTAAAGGCGTACTCCTAATGTCTATGTGTTTGAGAGGCACATGTTGTGTAAAGGCGTACTCTCAATGTCTATGTGTTTGAGAGGCACATGTTGTGTAAAGGCGTACTCTCAATGTCTATGTCTTTGAGAGGCACATGTTGTGTAAAGGCGTACTCTCAATGTCTATGTCTTTGAGAGGCACATGTTGTGTAAAGGCGTACTCCTAATGTCTATGTGTTTGAGAGGCACATGTTGTGTAAAGGCGTACTCTCAATGTCTATGTGTTTGAGAGGCACATGTTGTGTAAAGGCGTACTCCTAATGTCCATGTGTTTGAGAGGCACATGTTGTGTAAAGGCGTACTCTCAATGTCTATGTGTTTGAGAGGCACATGTTGTGTAAAGGCGTACTCTCAATGTCTATGTCTTTGAGAGGCACATGTTGTGTAAAGGCGTACTCTCAATGTCTATGTGTTTGAGAGGCACATGTTGTGTAAAGGCGTACTCCCAATGTCTATGTCTTTGAGAGGCACATGTTGTGTAAAGGCGTACTCTCAATGTCTATGTGTTTGAGAGGCACATGTTGTGTAAAGGCGTACTCTCAATGTCTATGTGTTTGAGAGGCACATGTTGTGTAAAGGCGTACTCTCAATGTCTATGTCTTTGAGAGGCACATGTTGTGTAAAGGCGTACTCTCAATGTATATGTCTTTGAGAGGCACATGTTGTGTAAAGGCGTACTCCCAATGTCTATGTGTTTGAGAGGCACATGTTGTGTAAAGGCGTACTCTCAATGTCTATGTGTTTGAGAGGCACATGTTGTGTAAAGGCGTACTCTCAATGTCTATGTGTTTGAGAGGCACATGTTGTGTAAAGGCGTACTCTCAATGTCTATGTGTTTGAGAGGCACATGTTGTGTAAAGGCGTACTCTCAATGTCTATGTCTCTGAGAGGCACATGTTGTGTAAAGGCGTACTCCCAATGTCTATGTGTTTGAGAGGCACATGTTGTGTAAAGGCGTACTCCCAATGTCTATGTGTTTGAGAGGCACATGTTGTGTAAAGGCGTACTCTCAATGTCTATGTGTTTGAGAGGCACATGTTGTGTAAAGGCGTACTCTCAATGTCTATGTCTCTGAGAGGCACATGTTGTGTAAAGGCGTACTCCCAATGTCTATGTGTTTGAGAGGCACATGTTGTGTAAAGGCGTACTCTCAATGTCTATGTGTTTGAGAGGCACATGTTGTGTAAAGGCGTACTCTCAATGTCTATGTGTTTGAGAGGCACATGTTGTGTGAAGGCGTACTCTCAATGTCTATGTCTCTGAGAGGCACATGTTGTGTAAAGGCGTACTCTCAATGTCTATGTGTTTGAGAGGCACATGTTGTGTAAAGGCGTACTCTCAATGTCTATGTGTTTGAGAGGCACATGTTGTGTAAAGGCGTACTCTCAATGTCTATGTGTTTGAGAGGCACATGTTGTGTAAAGGCGTACTCTCAATGTCTATGTCTTTGAGAGGCACATGTTGTGTAAAGGCATACTCCCAATGTCTATGTGTTTGAGAGGCACATGTTGTGTAAAGGCGTACTCCCAATGTCTATGTGTTTGAGAGGCACATGTTGTGTAAAGGCGTACTCTCAATGTCTATGTGTTTGAGAGGCACATGTTGTGTAAAGGCGTACTCTCAATGTCTATGTCTCTGAGAGGCACATGTTGTGTAAAGGCCTACTCTCAATGTCTATGTGTTTGAGAGGCACATGTTGTGTAAAGGCGTACTCTCAATGTCTATGTGTTTGAGAGGCACATGTTGTGTAAAGGCGTACTCTCAATGTCTATGTGTTTGAGAGGCACATGTTGTGTAAAGGCGTACTCTCAATGTCTATGTGTTTGAGAGGCACATGTTGTGTAAAGGCGTACTCCCAATGTCTATGTGTTTGAGAGGTACATGTTGTGTAAAGGCGTACTCTCAATGTCTATGTCTCTGAGAGGCACATGTTGTGTAAAGACGTACTCTCAATGTCTATGTGTTTGAGAGGCACATGTTGTGTAAAGGCGTACTCTCAATGTCTATGTCTTTGAGAGGCACATGTTGTGTAAAGGCGTACTCTCAATGTCTATGTGTTTGAGAGGCACATGTTGTGTAAAGGCGTACTCCCAATGTCTATGTGTTTGAGAGGCACATGTTGTGTAAAGGCGTACTCTCAATGTCTATGTGTTTGAGAGGCACATGTTGTGTAAAGGCGTACTCTCAATGTCTATGTCTTTGAGAGGCACATGTTGTGTAAAGGCCTACTCCCAATGTCTATGTGTTTGAGAGGCACATGTTGTGTAAAGGCGTACTCTCAATGTCTATGTGTTTGAGAGGCACATGTTGTGTAAAGGCGTACTCTCAATGTCTATGTGTTTGAGAGGCACATGTTGTGTAAAGGCGTACTCTCAATGTCTATGTCTCTGAGAGGCACATGTTGTGTAAAGGCGTACTCTCAATGTATATGTGTTTGAGAGGCACATGTTGTGTAAAGGCGTACTCTCAATGTCTATGTGTTTGAGAGGCACATGTTGTGTAAAGGCGTACTCTCAATGTCTATGTGTTTGAGAGGCACATGTTGTGTAAAGGCGTACTCTCAATGTCTATGTGTTTGAGAGGCACATGTTGTGTAAAGGCGTACTCTCAATGTCTATGTGTTTGAGAGGCACATGTTGTGTAAAGGCGTACTCTCAATGTCTATGTCTCTGAGAGGCACATGTTGTGTAAAGGCGTACTCTCAATGTCAATGTGTTTGAGAGGCACATGTTGTGTAAAGGCCTACTCTCAATGTCTATGTGTTTGAGAGGCACATGTTGTGTAAAGGCGTACTCTCAATGTCTATGTGTTTGAGAGGCACATGTTGTGTAAAGGCGTACTCTCAATGTCTATGTCTCTGAGAGGCACATGTTGTGTAAAGGCGTACTCTCAATGTCTATGTGTTTGAGAGGCACATGTTGTGTAAAGGCGTACTCTCAATGTCTATGTGTTTGAGAGGCACATGTTGTGTAAAGGCGTACTCTCAATGTCTATGTGTTTGAGAGGCACATGTTGTGTAAAGGCCTACTCTCAATGTCTATGTGTTTGAGAGGCACATGTTGTGTAAAGGCGTACTCTCAATGTCTATGTGTTTGAGAGGCACATGTTGTGTAAAGGCGTACTCTCAATGTCTATGTCTCTGAGAGGCACATGTTGTGTAAAGGCGTACTCTCAATGTCTATGTGTTTGAGAGGCACATGTTGTGTAAAGGCGTACTCTCAATGTCTATGTGTTTGAGAGGCACATGTTGTGTAAAGGCGTACTCTCAATGTCTATGTGTTTGAGAGGCACATGTTGTGTAAAGGCGTACTCTCAATGTCTATGTGTTTGAGAGGCACATGTTGTGTAAAGGCGTACTCTCAATGTCTATGTCTCTGAGAGGCACATGTTGTGTAAAGGCGTACTCTCAATGTCTATGTGTTTGAGAGGCACATGTTGTGTAAAGGCGTACTCTCAATGTCTATGTGTTTGAGAGGCACATGTTGTGTAAAGGCCTACTCTCAATGTCTATGTGTTTGAGAGGCACATGTTGTGTAAAGGCCTACTCTCAATGTCTATGTCTTTGAGAGGCACATGTTGTGTAAAGGCGTACTCTCAATGTCTATGTGTTTGAGAGGCACATGTTGTGTAAAGGCGTACTCTCAATGTCTATGTGTTTGAGAGGCACATGTTGTGTAAAGGCGTACTCTCAATGTCAATGTGTTTGAGAGGCACATGTTGTGTAAAGGCGTACTCTCAATGTCTATGTGTTTGAGAGGCACATGTTGTGTAAAGGCGTACTCTCAATGTCTATGTGTTTGAGAGGCACATGTTGTGTAAAGGCGTACTCTCAATGTCTATGTGTTTGAGAGGCACATGTTGTGTAAAGGCGTACTCTCAATGTCTATGTGTTTGAGAGGCACATGTTGTGTAAAGGCGTACTCTCAATGTCTATGTGTTTGAGAGGCACATGTTGTGTAAAGGCGTACTCTCAATGTCTATGTCTCTGAGAGGCACATGTTGTGTAAAGGCGTACTCTCAATGTCTATGTGTTTGAGAGGCACATGTTGTGTAAAGGCGTACTCTCAATGTCTATGTGTTTGAGAGGCACATGTTGTGTAAAGGCGTACTCTCAATGTCTATGTGTTTGAGAGGCACATGTTGTGTAAAGGCGTACTCTCAATGTCTATGTCTTTGAGAGGCACATGTTGTGTAAAGGCGTACTCTCAATGTCTATGTGTTTGAGAGGCACATGTTGTGTAAAGGCGTACTCTCAATGTCTATGTGTTTGAGAGGCACATGTTGTGTAAAGGCGTACTCTCAATGTCTATGTGTTTGAGAGGCACATGTTGTGTAAAGGCGTACTCTCAATGCCTATGTCTCTGAGAGGCACATGTTGTGTAAAGGCCTACTCCCAATGTCTATGTGTTTGAGAGGCACATGTTGTGTAAAGGCGTACTCTCAATGCCTATGTCTCTGAGAGGCACATGTTGTGTAAAGGCCTACTCCCAATGTCTATGTGTTTGAGAGGCACATGTTGTGTAAAGGCCTACTCCCAATGTCTATGTGTTTGAGAGGCACATGTTGTGTAAAGGCGTACTCTCAATGTCTATGTGTTTGAGAGGCACATGTTGTGTAAAGGCGTACTCTCAATGTCTATGTCTTTGAGAGGCACATGTTGTGTAAAGGCGTACTCTCAATGTCTATGTCTTTGAGAGGCACATGTTGTGTAAAGGCCTACTCTCAATGTCTATGTGTTTGAGAGGCACATGTTGTGTAAAGGCGTACTCTCAATGTCTATGTGTTTGAGAGGCACATGTTGTGTAAAGGCGTACTCTCAATGTCTATGTGTTTGAGAGGCACATGTTGTGTAAAGGCGTACTCTCAATGTCTATGTGTTTGAGAGGCACATGTTGTGTAAAGGCGTACTCTCAATGTCTATGTCTTTGAGAGGCACATGTTGTGTAAAGGCGTACTCTCAATGTCTATGTCTTTGAGAGGCACATGTTGTGTAAAGGCGTACTCTCAATGTCTATGTGTTTGAGAGGCACATGTTGTGTAAAGGCGTACTCCCAATGTCTATGTCTTTGAGAGGCACATGTTGTGTAAAGGCGTACTCGCAATGTCTATGTGTTTGAGAGGCACATGTTGTGTAAAGGCGTACTCTCAATGTCTATGTGTTTGAGAGGCACATGTTGTGTAAAGGCGTACTCTCAATGTCTATGTCTTTGAGAGGCACATGTTGTGTAAAGGCGTACTCCCAATGTCTATGTCTTTGAGAGGCACATGTTGTGTAAAGGCGTACTCTCAATGTCTATGTGTTTGAGAGGCACATGTTGTGTAAAGGCGTACTCTCAATGTCTATGTGTTTGAGAGGCACATGTTGTGTAAAGGCGTACTCTCAATGTCTATGTCTTTGAGAGGCACATGTTGTGTAAAGGCGTACTCTCAATGTCTATGTGTTTGAGAGGCACATGTTGTGTAAAGGCGTACTCTCAATGTCTATGTCTTTGAGAGGCACATGTTGTGTAAAGGCGTACTCTCAATGTCTATGTGTTTGAGAGGCACATGTTGTGTAAAGGCGTACTCTCAATGTCTATGTGTTTGAGAGGCACATGTTGTGTAAAGGCGTACTCTCAATGTCTATGTCTTTGAGAGGCACATGTTGTGTAAAGGCCTACTCCCAATGTCTATGTGTTTGAGAGGCACATGTTGTGTAAAGGCGTACTCTCAATGTCTATGTGTTTGAGAGGCACATGTTGTGTAAAGGCGTACTCTCAATGTCTATGTCTTTGAGAGGCACATGTTGTGTAAAGGCCTACTCTCAATGTCTATGTGTTTGAGAGGCACATGTTGTGTAAAGGCGTACTCTCAATGTCTATGTCTTTGAGAGGCACATGTTGTGTAAAGGCGTACTCTCAATGTCATACATCAGAGGATGATGCATGTATTGTTTGTGTTAGTTCAATTACACTTTGGGTGTATTTGGTCAGAAACTTTGACATTCAAATCAAGATATTGTAAAATGCAATTCGTAAAACATTTTGTGGACGTAAATAACTTTATTGGACTTAAATGTATTGATGTAGCAGTACTGTTTGACGTCATTAAACAAAGCAAGAAATCCCTTTCGACTCTCCTATCTCGTCAAGGGATTTCAAAACACTGATTTCTCAATTTCTTTAAAAGCCGTGTCTTTCAAACATATGAACATATTATGTTAACAATTCAATGTTATTTTAGTTACTTTCGCAAGACATATTGTAACCCTCGTAATAATCAGTTGTGGATTGACATATCTTGTATTTTGTGTGGTGACGTTTCGTTTGCAGTTGTGTGTATTGTTGTTTTAGATAAATTCAGATGGGAATGTATTGTTCGGCAATAGGCGTTGCCGCATTTGCTGACTCAATACTCAATACCGAGACTGCTCCTCCTAGATGGTATTGGACCAACTCAACTACCCGTTGTCCCGTATCCAGAGGGGCCTCCTGGCTGTACCGATGGTACATCTGATGACAGATGTCCTAGAGGCCTACCCATGTCCTTTCAGGAAACCAATATATAGCTTTGGTGAAGAAGCTCCGATCTTCCCCAGGAAACCAATTTATAGCTTTCGTGAAGAAGCTCCGATCTCCCCCAGGAAACCAATATATAGCTTTGGTGAAGAAGCTCAGATCTCCCCCAGGAAACCAATTTATAGCTTTGGTGAAGAAGCTCCGATCTCCCCCAGGAAACCAATTTATAGCTTTGGTGAAGAAGCTCAGATATCCCCCAGGAAACCAATATATAGCTTTGGTGAAGAAGCTCAGATCTCCCCCAGGAAACCAATTTATAGCTTTGGTGAAGAAGCTCAGCTGGCCAGTAATGATTTCTCAAACTAATATATCACCAACCCTTCCAATAAATGATTGCCAATAGCACACGTTTGTGATAACTTACATCAAACAAGGCATCACTGACGGGTATTGCTTCATCTTGTATTGGCCCCATACCTCACAATCTCATGAAAATCAGAATTGGAGATCTTGGCTTGTTAGAGGGTAACATGAAACTATATAAATCTGCTTCCATTATGAAGTTGTTAAACACATGTGGACCTCAAGGAGCCAGGACATGCCTCTGAGGGTTAAGAAATATTTTACTCTGAACAACCAATGATTGTCTACATGTAGATAAGCAGTATCCAGAGAAACGGCGGCTTGCTAGTTTCTTATCTAAAATCACGCTATATCATGTATTCTTAGAATGTTAATATGTTTAAAAAAAACAATGTCATGAAGTTTATTGAGCAGAGATTTGATATTAATTGCGAGGTTACAATAATTATGAGAAATAGGACCATAATCTCTTGTTCGTTGATGATATAAGGCTCTGTGAGGTCATGTGCTGGTCATGTCATAAATTAATTGTATTGATCAGACGGTAGACAAATTTCGATGGCGAAGTAAGCTTTCCAGACAAAATGTGTCAAAACGCTCATCCTCGAGATGGGTATAAAGCGGCCTTTAAACGACACCCTCATGTTGAAGGCAGACTTCCATTTGTGAGAGAAACAAGGTGTAGGCTCCGTCTCCCGATCTCTTCTTAATAACACTTATTGTCAAACTTGTGATATTGTCAGACTTGAGTTTGACTGATGAAGTGTTCGTAAACTTGTGTGTTTGACATTTAGCCACATTACGGCAATGAATGACATAACTTTACCCTAAAGTTTAACAAGGTGTGTATTTCCGATATACTGTCAGACTGTGTTATTTGGTTTATTGATATTAGCCCAGTTACAAGTTGTCTGTTCCCACCCACTGTTGCTCGTGTTGTGTGAGTAAGTTACGCCTCAGTCTTGTTCACAAATTTCGCTAAATAAGCAGTATTTTGTAAAGGCTTACACATATCGTACTATGAACGGTTCATGGCTATGTATCAATGCGCAGCTACATGATTTCAAGTTCACTTTCTTATACCATCTGTAACTGCTGGATAACAAAGTCTGGAATACCTATTATTATTATTATCATTATCCGAATAGTTTTGTCAATATTATTTGCAAACTATTTTGTATCATTTACATACTCTAGTTGGTAACTCACAGTAGCCATTGAGTTTCTCTCAATTAATCACTCGACCAATTGTAACAGTTAAAATGAATAGAATTGTCTCCCTATACTCTTTGTCCCCGCTACGTCGCTTAACCAAGTGACGTCACTTCATTCTTTGTCGCGAGCAAGACTGGACATCCATTTTCCTAGCTCTCAGAGTTTTGCAATATTTGATTAAATACCCTCGATCGAGGTTTTCTAGCTCTCTTTTGATTTTTTTTTTTAAATGTGTATTTAATGCTCTTCTTCCCCTGCTTGGGTTTCAAGAGAGGTTTTTGATGTCCTTCTACAGTGTGCATCTCCACTGTAGCTGGTTATCTAGGTCAGCGCTTTTCACTGTGTTGACTGGAGAGTTGTTCATCAAGGCTCGTGCAGGCTTTGTGCTTGAGCGCTTGGCACGTGACTGCCTCTCGTTCTCTCAGACGCTCCGTCGTCTGTCCACTTGATCGCCTTTCCTTCGAGGGTTTGCCCTCGTCGTCTGACGAATAGGCAGGGGAATGGAGCGTTTCGAGACAACACTTCTGTTGGTAGACCTCAACATGGCGAAACGACGCCTTCTTGAGACGGCTCTGTCTCGCGTTTGATTAGTCTACCCCTCCGGTACCGGAGCGTACGGTCATAATAACGCTGAGTCGTAACGACGCCGAGTCGTAAAGACACCTTCTTGTTTCGTCGTCGCTACGTGACGCCGCTAGTTGTTAGTGGCCTCCGCTCTCCGTCCGGTGGAGCGTAAGTACTTACCTGTAAGACTGGGACTTAGGTTTTTTTACTTAGGCTTCAACTTCTTTTAGTCGGATGTCAGGTGTTGTCTCTCGACTACGCCTGCACTAGTGTTTTGTTGGCTTGCTTCGTCCGTTGACGATGTCGTTAGGTTGCGTGCGTGTGCGTACGTGCATGTCGTTCAGTGTGTCTCACTGTCGGGATGGCTCCGCCCCCCTATTCGGGGTTTTGTGGACGGTGCAGCATTAGGAAGCCATCGTTGAATGACCCACACGCCTTCTGCCGCCTGCTATACAACGTGTACAGAGGAGGACCGCTGCGCGGAGTGTTTGCCACTTACGCCGGGGCAGCACAAGGCGTACCGTGCGACCCCTCAGGAGATCGGAGCGAGAGTCACACTATATTCAATCATTAGGTTAATTGTGGTTGGAACAGCGGCATTTACATAAGACAGCGCAGTAGGCTTCAAACTTTACCATGCTGAGATAAATTTCCTCACGAAAATAAACTTCAATTTGTCTGTACATCTTTAACTTTGAAAGTTTACCAAGATCTGGAAACCAATTGTGAGTGTTAATGTCGATGAACTGTTGTCTAAATTCAAATAGAAACTCTTGGACATGAACAACACTCTGGTCCATACTAATCCAACCACAACTGTTTAACTTTTACTGCACAGCAGCCAATGTCTTTTCAGATAAATTTGACTGATACATGTATCCATCTATACACATTATACAAGATTTCATTCGCTCTTTGACTTATACATCTTATCCAGTACTTCCCCAACTTGATATATCTCTATGATGAACCGAGCACTTGTACTCTACAGGATAGAAATAACGGACAAAATCTCTTTCAGGCCAAGTCATAATCACCAATCAATTGAATGTGCATAACTTTACCCATGTTATTCAAATGTTCCAATTCTAAATTTGTTTTATGTTGACGCAACTTAACTAAGTAAAACAGAACTGATTTTCTACATTCAGTCATGCTATCCAAGGGAAAGGTTTTTAACTTTTACCCAATCCTTTTCTCATTCCAAAATTTGTTTAAACAGAGAATCAAGATAAATCTAATGCAAGTGTTAGTGAAAACAAGGACATATTTATCAAATTTCATGAACATTGAGAATTCAATTTATTAATTTAGGAATATCATTGAGATTCTCAGGATTTAAATGCCATGGAATCTTACAAGTCCTTGATGTATGGCAAGTTACGGCTCATGTTCCGTCCTCATAGATCATAAGTCAATCAATACCTTAATGTACATGGTCCGCCCGCATCACTTTCAAACCCACGACTCGGGTCTTTTTGTTTTAGGTTTTAACAAATGAAAGGGGCACATAACAAAACATCGCAAAAGTCACTCGTTTCTGCTGAGATGGAGATTATTGACCAATTGGAATAGTAACACATATTTAAGAGGGTTTGTGCGTTATTTATAAAATAATGGCGTCATCGCATCATAGTTGTCAGCCTGTAAAGACCAGTAACATTTTATTTTTATTTTTATTTTTTATACATGAAATTAAAAAATCACAAATAATATTGATAACAAATCAACAATAATTTAGTATACTAAATTTAAACTGTGATTATCATATAAATTGAATTTAAATTGTCTTCAATATGGTAAAGCAACATGAAATGGTTTTTACTTGGTGTAAATAATTATTTATTAACGTGATAAGTAAAATAACGTAAAGTAAAGTAAAGAGAAGGTTATTTTGTTTTTTTTGTTTATTTCCAATATATGACTACGACCATTTGATCCACCATTTAAATAACACGATTATTAAATATAAAAAATGAACCATTATGCACACATTGTTAGCAATATTACTTTTCTTACCATAGTTTATTACAGCCGTGAAATCTGATGACAGGAAATGAGCGTGGAAAACGACACTGTGAGCCGACGATTGTAACATCTTGACCGGATTCTCTTCAGTTCTTCTGATGGCGATGCCCCATTTTTTCCTCGACAACGGGGTCCCTGGGGAATGTTAATCCTCCACGGTTAGAACGTGCTGGGAAATATCAGAAACTTGCCTCCATGTTCAAAACATATGTTGACTTACAAAATGTGACAGCAAAACAACGTGTGTGGGGAAGTACTTCCGGTTTGTTGGACCGTAGTGTGTGTCGCCCTCTTGCGGGCTGGTCGAAAGGGACGTAACAGAGGAACTCTGACCATTGTCAATGGCGACTTTAACGTTAATGTGTACAACGTAACTGACAACATTACGAACTTAGAAAGACTCTACTGTTTGAAACATATAATCAATGAACCAACGCGTATCACCTTCCTGAAAGACTCTACTGTTTGAAACATATAATCAATGAACCAACGCATATCACCTACCTGAACAACTCTACTGTTTGAAACATATAATCAATGAACCAACGCGTATCACCTACCTGAAAGACTCTACTGTTTGAAACATATAATCAATGAACCAACGCGTGTCACCTACCTGAAAGACTCTACTGTTTGAAACATATAATAAATGAACCAACGCGTATCACCTACCTGAAAGACGCTACTGTTTGAAACATATAATCAATGAACCAACGCGTATCACCTACCTGAAAGACTCTACTGTTTGAAACATATAATCAATGAACCAACGCGTATCACCTACCTGAAAGACTCTACTGTTTGAAACATATAATCAATGAACCAACGCGTATCACCTACCTAAACAACTCTACTGTTTGAAACATATAATCAATGAACCAACGCGTATCACCTACCTGAAAGACTCTGCTGTTTGAAACATATAATCAATGAACCAATGAGTATCACCTACCTGAACAACTCTACAGTTTTGAAACATATAATCAATGAACCAACGCGTATCACCTACCTGAAAGACTCTGCTGTTTGAAACATATAATCAATGAACCAACGCGTATCACCTTCCTGAAAGACTCTGCTGTTTGAAACATATAATCAATGAACCAATGCGTATCACCTACCTGAACAACTCTACTGTTTGAAACATATAATCAATGAACCAACGCGTATCACCTACCTGAAAGACTCTACTGTTTGAAACATATAATCAATGAACCAACGCGTATCACCTACCTAAACAACTCTACTGTTTGAAACATATAATCAATGAACCAACGCGTATCACCTACCTGAAAGACTCTACTGTTTGAAACATATAATCAATGAACCAACGCGTATCACCTACCTAAACAACTCTACTGTTTGAAACATATAATCAATGAACCAACGCGTATCACCTACCTGAAAGACTCTGCTGTTTGAAACATATAATCAATGAACCAATGCGTATCACCTACCTGAACAACTCTACAGTTTGAAACATATAATCAATGAACCAACGCGTATCACCTACCTGAAAGACTCTGCTGTTTGAAACATATAATCAATGAACCAACGCATATCACCTACCTGTACAACTCTACTGTTTGAAACATATAATCAATGAACTAACGCGTATCACCTACCTGAAAGACTCTGCTGTTTGAAACATATAATCAATGAACCAATGCGTATCACCTACCTGAAATACTCTACTGTTTGAAACATATAATCAATGAACCAATGCGTATCACCTACCTGAACAACTCTACTGTTTGAAACATATAATCAATGAACCAACGCGTATCACCTACCTGAAAGACTCTACAGTTTGAAACATATAATCAATGAACCAACGCGTATCACCTACCTGAAAGACTCTACTGTTTGAAACATATAATCAATGAACCAACGCGTATCACCTACCTGAACAACTCTACTGTTTGAAACATATAATCAATGAACCAACGCGTATCACCTACCTGAAAGACTCTGCTGTTTGAAACATATAATCAATGAACCAATGCGTATCACCTACCTGAACAACTCTACAGTTTGAAACATATAATCAATGAACCAACGCGTATCACCTACCTGAAAGACTCTGCTGTTTGAAACATATAATCAATGAACCAACGCATATCACCTACCTGTACAACTCTACTGTTTGAAACATATAATCAATGAACTAACGCGTATCACCTACCTGAAAGACTCTGCTGTTTGAAACATATAATCAATGAACCAATGCGTATCACCTACCTGAAATACTCTACTGTTTGAAACATATAATCAATGAACCAACGCATATCACCTACCTGAACAACTCTACTGTTTGAAACATATAATCAATGAACCAACGCGTATCACCTACCTGAAAGACTCTACAGTTTGAAACATATAATCAATGAACCAACGCGTATCACCTACCTGAAAGACTCTACTGTTTGAAACATATAATCAATGAACCAACGCGTATCACCTACCTAAACAACTCTACTGTTTGAAACATATAATCAATGAACCAACGCGTATCACCTACCTGAAAGACTCTGCTGTTTGAAACATATAATCAATGAACCAATGCGTATCACCTACCTGAACAACTCTACAGTTTGAAACATATAATCAATGAACCAACGCGTATCACCTACCTGAAAGACTCTGCTGTTTGAAACATATAATCAATGAACCAACGCATATCACCTACCTGTACAACTCTACTGTTTGAAACATATAATCAATGAACTAACGCGTATCACCTACCTGAAAGACTCTGCTGTTTGAAACATATAATCAATGAACCAATGCGTATCACCTACCTGAAATACTCTACTGTTTGAAACATATAATCAATGAACCAATGCGTATCACCTACCTGAACAACTCTACTGTTTGAAACATATAATCAATGAACCAATGCGTATCACCTACCTGAAAGACTCTACAGTTTGAAACATATAATCAAGGAACCAACGCGTATTACCTACCTGAAAGACTCTGCTGTTTGAAACATATAATCAATGAACCAACGCATATCACCTACCTGTACAACTCTACTGTTTGAAACATATAATCAATGAACCAATGAGTATCACCTACCTGAACAACTCTACTGTTTGAAACATATAATCAATGAACCAACGCGTATCACCTACCTGAAAGACTCTACAGTTTGAAACATATAATCAATGAACCAACGCGTATTACCTACCTGAAATACTCTGCTGTTTGAAACATATAGTCAATGAACCAACGCATATCACCTACCTGTACAACTCTACTGTTTGAAACATATAATCAATGAACCAATGCGTATCACCTACCTGAAAGACTCTGCTGTTTGAAACATATAATCAATGAACCAACGCATATCACCTACCTGAAAGACTCTGCTGTTTGAAACATATAATCAATGAACCAATGCGAATCACCTACCTGAACAACTCTGCTGTTTGAAACATATAATCAATGAACCAACGCGTATCACCTACCTGAACAACTCTGCTGTTTGAAACATATAATCAATGAACCTATGCGTATCACCTACCTGAACAACTCTACTGTTTGAAACATATAATCAATGAACCAACGCGTATCACCTACATGAACAACTCTACTGTTTGAAACATATAATCAATGAACCAACGCGTATCACCTACCTGAACAACTCTGCTGTTTGAAACATATAATCAATGAACCAATGCGTATCACCTACCTGAACAACTCTACTGTTTGAAACATATAATCAATGAACCAATGCGTATCACCTACCTGAAAGACTCTGCTGTTTGAAACATATAATCAATGAACCAACGCGTATCACCTACCTGAAAGACGCTACTGTTTGAAACATATAATCAATGAACCAACGCGTATCACCTACCTGAAAGACTCTACTGTTTGAAACATATAATCAATGAACCAACGCGTATCACCTACCTGAAAGACTCTACTGTTTGAAACATATAGTCAATGAACCAACGCGTATCACCTACCTAAACAACTCTACTGTTTGAAACATATAATCAATGAACCAACGCGTATCACCTACCTGAAAGACTCTGCTGTTTGAAACATATAATCAATGAACCAATGCGTATCACCTACCTGAACAACTCTACAGTTTGAAACATATAATCAATGAACCAACGCGTATCACCTACCTGAAAGACTCTGCTGTTTGAAACATATAATCAATGAACCAACGCGTATCACCTACCTGAAAGACTCTGCTGTTTGAAACATATAATCAATGAACCAATGCGTATCACCTACCTGAACAACTCTACTGTTTGAAACATATAATCAATGAACCAACGCGTATCACCTACCTGAAAGACTCTACTGTTTGAAACATATAATCAATGAACCAACGCGTATCACCTACCTAAACAACTCTACTGTTTGAAACATATAATCAATGAACCAACGCGTATCACCTACCTGAAAGACTCTTCTGTTTGAAACATATAATCAATGAACCAACGCGTATCACCTACCTAAACAACTCTACTGTTTGAAACATATAATCAATGAACCAACGCGTATCAACTACCTGAAAGACTCTGCTGTTTGAAACATATAATCAATGAACCAATGCGTATCACCTACCTGAACAACTCTACAGTTTGAAACATATAATCAATGAACCAACGCGTATCACCTACCTGAAAGACTCTGCTGTTTGAAACATATAATCAATGAACCAACGCATATCACCTACCTGTACAACTCTACTGTTTGAAACATATAATCAATGAACTAACGCGTATCACCTACCTGAAAGACTCTGCTGTTTGAAACATATAATCAATGAACCAATGCGTATCACCTACCTGAAATACTCTACTGTTTGAAACATATAATCAATGAACCAATGCGTATCACCTACCTGAACAACTCTACTGTTTGAAACATATAATCAATGAACCAACGCGTATCACCTACCTGAAAGACTCTACAGTTTGAAACATATAATCAATGAACCAACGCGTATCACCTACCTGAAAGACTCTGCTGTTTGAAACATATAATCAATGAACCAACGCATATCACCTACCTGTACAACTCTACTGTTTGAAACATATAATCAATGAACCAATGAGTATCACCTACCTGAACAACTCTACTGTTTGAAACATATAATCAATGAACCAACGCGTATCACCTACCTGAAAGACTCTACAGTTTGAAACATATAATCAATGAACCAACGCGTATTACCTACCTGAAAGACTCTGCTGTTTGAAACATATAATCAATGAACCAACGCATATCACCTACCTGTACAACTCTACTGTTTGAAACATATAATCAATGAACCAATGCGTATCACCTACCTGAAAGACTCTGCTGTTTGAAACATATAATCAATGAACCAACGCATATCACCTACCTGAAAGATTCTGCTGTTTGAAACATATAATCAATGAACCAATGCGTATCACCTACCTGAACAACTCTGCTGTTTGAAACATATAATCAATGAACCAACGCGTATCACCTACCTGAACAACTCTGCTGTTTGAAACATATAATCAATGAACCAATGCGTATCACCTACCTGAACAACTCTGCTGTTTGAAACATATAATCAATGAACCAACGCGTATCACCTACCTGAACAACTCTGCTGTTTGAAACATATAATCAATGAACCTATGCGTATCACCTACCTGAACAACTCTACTGTTTGAAACATATAATCAATGAACCAACGCGTATCACCTACATGAACAACTCTACTGTTTGAAACATATAATCAATGAACCAACGCGTATCACCTACCTGAACAACTCTACTGTTTGAAACATATAATCAATGAACCAACGCGTATCACCTACCTGAACAACTCTACTGTTTGAAACATATAATCAATGAACCAATGCGTATCACCTACCTGAAAGACTCTGCTGTTTGAAACATATAATCAATGAACCAACGCGTATCACCTACCTGAAAGACGCTACTGTTTGAAACATATAATCAATGAACCAACGCGTATCACCTACCTGAAAGACTCTACTGTTTGAAACATATAATCAATGAACCAACGCGTATCACCTACCTGAAAGACTCTACTGTTTGAAACATATAATCAATGAACCAACGCGTATCACCTACCTAAACAACTCTACTGTTTGAAACATATAATCAATGAACCAACGCGTATCACCTACCTGAAAGACTCTGCTGTTTGAAACATATAATCAATGAACCAATGCGTATCACCTACCTGAACAACTCTACAGTTTGAGACATATAATCAATGAACCAACGCGTATCACCTACCTGAAAGACTCTGCTGTTTGAAACATATAATCAATGAACCAACGCGTATCACCTTCCTGAAAGACTCTGCTGTTTGAAACATATAATCAATGAACCAATGCGTATCACCTACCTGAACAACTCTACTGTTTGAAACATATAATCAATGAACCAACGCGTATCACCTACCTGAAAGACTCTACTGTTTGAAACATATAATCAATGAACCAACGCGTATCACCTACCTAAACAACTCTACTGTTTGAAACATATAATCAATGAACCAACGCGTATCACCTACCTGAAAGACTCTTCTGTTTGAAACATATAATCAATGAACCAACGCGTATCACCTACCTAAACAACTCTACAGTTTGAAACATATAATCAATGAACCAATGCGTATCACCTACCTGAACAACTCTACAGTTTGAAACATATAATCAATGAACCAATGCGTATCACCTACCTGAACAACTCTACTGTTTGAAACATATAATCAATGAACCAACGCGTATCACCTACCTGAGAGACTCTACAGTTTGAAACATATAATCAATGAACCAACGCGTATTACCTACCTGAAAGACTCTGCTGTTTGAAACATATAATCAATGAACCAACGCATATCACCTACCTGTACAACTCTACTGTTTGAAACATATAATCAATGAACCAATGAGTATCACCTACCTGAACAACTCTACTGTTTGAAACATATAATCAATGAACCAACGCGTATCACCTACCTGAAAGACTCTACAGTTTGAAACATATAATCAATGAACCAACGCGTATTACCTACCTGAAAGACTCTGCTGTTTGAAACATATAATCAATGAACCAACGCATATCACCTACCTGTACAACTCTACTGTTTGAAACATATAATCAATGAACCAATGCGTATCACCTACCTGAAAGACTCTGCTGTTTGAAACATATAATCAATGAACCAACGCATATCACCTACCTGAAAGACTCTGCTGTTTGAAACATATAATCAATGAACCAATGCGTATCACCTACCTGAACAACTCTGCTGTTTGAAACATATAATCAATGAACCAACGCGTATCACCTACCTGAACAACTCTGCTGTTTGAAACATATAATCAATGAACCAATGCGTATCACCTACCTGAACAACTCTACTGTTTGAAACATATAATCAATGAACCAACGCGTATCACCTACATGAACAACTCTACTGTTTGAAACATATAATCAATGAACCAACGCGTATCACCTACCTGAACAACTCTGCTGTTTGAAACATATAATCAATGAACCAATGCGTATCACCTACCTGAACAACTCTACTGTTTGAAACATATAATCAATGAACCAATGCGTATCACCTACCTGAAAGACTCTGCTGTTTGAAACATATAATCAATGAACCAACGCGTATCACCTACCTGAAAGACGCTACTGTTTGAAACATATAATCAATGAACCAACGCGTATCACCTACCTGAAAGACTCTACTGTTTGAAACATATAATCAATGAACCAACGCGTATCACCTACCTGAAAGACTCTACTGTTTGAAACATATAATCAATGAACCAACGCGTATCACCTACCTAAACAACTCTACTGTTTGAAACATATAATCAATGAACCAACGCGTATCACCTACCTGAAAGACTCTGCTGTTTGAAACATATAATCAATGAACCAATGCGTATCACCTACCTGAACAACTCTACAGTTTGAAACATATAATCAATGAACCAACGCGTATCACCTACCTAAACAACTCTACTGTTTGAAACATATAATCAATGAACCAACGCGTATCACCTACCTGAAAGACTCTTCTGTTTGAAACATATAATCAATGAACCAATGCGTATCACCTACCTGAAAGACTCTGCTGTTTGAAACATATAATCAATGAACCAATGCGTATCACCTACCTGAAAGACTCTGCTGTTTGAAACATATAATCAATGAACCAACGCGTATCACCTACCTGAAAGACTCTGCTGTTTGAAACATATAATCAATGAACCAATGCGTATCACCTACCTGAACAACTCTACTGTTTGAAACATATAATCAATGAACCAACGCATATCACCTACCTGTACAACTCTACTGTTTGAAACATATAATCAATGAACCAATGCGTATCACCTACCTGAAAGACTCTGCTGTTTGAAACATATAATCAATGAACCAACGCATATCACCTACCTGAAAGACGCTACTGTTTGAAACATATAATCAATGAACCAACGCGTATCACCTACCTGAAAGACTCTACTGTTTGAAACATATAATCAATGAACCAACGCGTATCACCTACCTGAAAGACTCTACTGTTTGAAACATATAGTCAATGAACCAACGCGTATCACCTACCTAAACAACTCTACTGTTTGAAACATATAATCAATGAACCAACGCGTATCACCTACCTGAAAGACTCTGCTGTTTGAAACATATAATCAATGAACCAATGCGTATCACCTACCTGAACAACTCTACAGTTTGAAACATATAATCAATGAACCAACGCGTATCACCTACCTGAAAGACTCTGCTGTTTGAAACATATAATCAATGAACCAACGCGTATCACCTTCCTGAAAGACTCTGCTGTTTGAAACATATAATCAATGAACCAATGCGTATCACCTACCTGAACAACTCTACTGTTTGAAACATATAATCAATGAACCAACGCGTATCACCTACCTGAAAGACTCTACTGTTTGAAACATATAATCAATGAACCAACGCGTATCACCTACCTAAACAACTCTACTGTTTGAAACATATAATCAATGAACCAACGCGTATCACCTACCTGAAAGACTCTTCTGTTTGAAACATATAATCAATGAACCAACGCGTATCACCTACCTGAAAGACTCTGCTGTTTGAAACATATAATCAATGAACCAACGCGTATCACCTACCTGAAAGACTCTGCTGTTTGAAACATATAATCAATGAACCAACGCATATCACCTACCTGTACAACTCTACTGTTTGAAACATATAATCAATGAACTAACGCGTATCACCTACCTGAAAGACTCTGCTGTTTGAAACATATAATCAATGAACCAATGCGTATCACCTACCTGAAATACTCTACTGTTTGAAACATATAATCAATGAACCAATGCGTATCACCTACCTGAACAACTCTACTGTTTGAAACATATAATCAATGAACCAACGCGTATCACCTACCTGAAAGACTCTACAGTTTGAAACATATAATCAATGAACCAACGCGTATTACCTACCTGAAAGACTCTGCTGTTTGAAACATATAATCAATGAACCAACGCATATCACCTACCTGTACAACTCTACTGTTTGAAACATATAATCAATGAACCAATGAGTATCACCTACCTGAACAACTCTACTGTTTGAAACATATAATCAATGAACCAACGCGTATCACCTACCTGAAAGACTCTACAGTTTGAAACATATAATCAATGAACCAACGCGTATTACCTACCTGAAAGACTCTGCTGTTTGAAACATATAATCAATGAACCAACGCATATCACCTACCTGTACAACTCTACTGTTTGAAACATATAATCAATGAACCAATGCGTATCACCTACCTGAAAGACTCTGCTGTTTGAAACATATAATCAATGAACCAACGCATATCACCTACCTGAAAGATTCTGCTGTTTGAAACATATAATCAATGAACCAATGCGTATCACCTACCTGAACAACTCTGCTGTTTGAAACATATAATCAATGAACCAACGCGTATCACCTACCTGAACAACTCTGCTGTTTGAAACATATAATCAATGAACCAATGCGTATCACCTACCTGAACAACTCTGCTGTTTGAAACATATAATCAATGAACCAACGCGTATCACCTACCTGAACAACTCTGCTGTTTGAAACATATAATCAATGAACCTATGCGTATCACCTACCTGAACAACTCTACTGTTTGAAACATATAATCAATGAACCAACGCGTATCACCTACATGAACAACTCTACTGTTTGAAACATATAATCAATGAACCAACGCGTATCACCTACCTGAACAACTCTGCTGTTTGAAACATATAATCAATGAACCAATGCGTATCACCTACCTGAACAACTCTACTGTTTGAAACATATAATCAATGAACCAATGCGTATCACCTACCTGAAAGACTCTGCTGTTTGAAACATATAATCAATGAACCAACGCGTATCACCTACCTGAAAGACGCTACTGTTTGAAACATATAATCAATGAACCAACGCGTATCACCTACCTGAAAGACTCTACTGTTTGAAACATATAATCAATGAACCAACGCGTATCACCTACCTGAAAGACTCTACTGTTTGAAACATATAATCAATGAACCAACGCGTATCACCTACCTAAACAACTCTACTGTTTGAAACATATAATCAATGAACCAACGCGTATCACCTACCTGAAAGACTCTGCTGTTTGAAACATATAATCAATGAACCAATGCGTATCACCTACCTGAACAACTCTACAGTTTGAAACATATAATCAATGAACCAACGCGTATCACCTACCTGAAAGACTCTGCTGTTTGAAACATATAATCAATGAACCAACGCGTATCACCTTCCTGAAAGACTCTGCTGTTTGAAACATATAATCAATGAACCAATGCGTATCACCTACCTGAACAACTCTACTGTTTGAAACATATAATCAATGAACCAACGCGTATCACCTACCTGAAAGACTCTACTGTTTGAAACATATAATCAATGAACCAACGCGTATCACCTACCTAAACAACTCTACTGTTTGAAACATATAATCAATGAACCAACGCGTATCACCTACCTGAAAGACTCTTCTGTTTGAAACATATAATCAATGAACCAACGCGTATCACCTACCTAAACAACTCTACAGTTTGAAACATATAATCAATGAACCAATGCGTATCACCTACCTGAACAACTCTACAGTTTGAAACATATAATCAATGAACCAATGCGTATCACCTACCTGAACAACTCTACTGTTTGAAACATATAATCAATGAACCAACGCGTATCACCTACCTGAGAGACTCTACAGTTTGAAACATATAATCAATGAACCAACGCGTATTACCTACCTGAAAGACTCTGCTGTTTGAAACATATAATCAATGAACCAACGCATATCACCTACCTGTACAACTCTACTGTTTGAAACATATAATCAATGAACCAATGAGTATCACCTACCTGAACAACTCTACTGTTTGAAACATATAATCAATGAACCAACGCGTATCACCTACCTGAAAGACTCTACAGTTTGAAACATATAATCAATGAACCAACGCGTATTACCTACCTGAAAGACTCTGCTGTTTGAAACATATAATCAATGAACCAACGCATATCACCTACCTGTACAACTCTACTGTTTGAAACATATAATCAATGAACCAATGCGTATCACCTACCTGAAAGACTCTGCTGTTTGAAACATATAATCAATGAACCAACGCATATCACCTACCTGAAAGACTCTGCTGTTTGAAACATATAATCAATGAACCAATGCGTATCACCTACCTGAACAACTCTGCTGTTTGAAACATATAATCAATGAACCAACGCGTATCACCTACCTGAACAACTCTGCAGTTTGAAACATATAATCAATGAACCAATGCGTATCACCTACCTGAACAACTCTACTGTTTGAAACATATAATCAATGAACCAACGCGTATCACCTACATGAACAACTCTACTGTTTGAAACATATAATCAATGAACCAACGCGTATCACCTACCTGAACAACTCTGCTGTTTGAAACATATAATCAATGAACCAATGCGTATCACCTACCTGAACAACTCTACTGTTTGAAACATATAATCAATGAACCAATGCGTATCACCTACCTGAAAGACTCTGCTGTTTGAAACATATAATCAATGAACCAACGCGTATCACCTACCTGAAAGACGCTACTGTTTGAAACATATAATCAATGAACCAACGCGTATCACCTACCTGAAAGACTCTACTGTTTGAAACATATAATCAATGAACCAACGCGTATCACCTACCTGAAAGACTCTACTGTTTGAAACATATAATCAATGAACCAACGCGTATCACCTACCTAAACAACTCTACTGTTTGAAACATATAATCAATGAACCAACGCGTATCACCTACCTGAAAGACTCTGCTGTTTGAAACATATAATCAATGAACCAATGCGTATCACCTACCTGAACAACTCTACAGTTTGAAACATATAATCAATGAACCAACGCGTATCACCTACCTAAACAACTCTACTGTTTGAAACATATAATCAATGAACCAACGCGTATCACCTACCTGAAAGACTCTTCTGTTTGAAACATATAATCAATGAACCAATGCGTATCACCTACCTGAAAGACTCTGCTGTTTGAAACATATAATCAATGAACCAATGCGTATCACCTACCTGAAAGACTCTGCTGTTTGAAACATATAATCAATGAACCAACGCGTATCACCTACCTGAAAGACTCTGCTGTTTGAAACATATAATCAATGAACCAATGCGTATCACCTACCTGAACAACTCTACTGTTTGAAACATATAATCAATGAACCAACGCGTATCACCTACATGACTACTCTACTTTTTGAAACATATAATCAATGAACCAACGCGTATCACCTACCTGAACAACTCTGCTGTTTGAAACATATAATCAATGAACCAATGCGTATCACCTACCTGAACAACTCTACTGTTTGAAACATATAATCAATGAACCAACGCGTATCACCTACCTGAAAGACTCTGCTGTTTGAAACATATAATCAATGAACCAACGCGTATCACCTACCTGAAAGACGCTACTGTTTGAAACATATAATCAATGAACCAACGCGTATCACCTACCTAAAAGACTCTACTGTTTGAAACATATAATCAATGAACCAACGCGTATCACCTACCTGAAAGACTCTACTGTTTGAAACATATAATCAATGAACCAACGCGTATCACCTACCTAAACAACTCTACTGTTTGAAACATATAATCAATGAACCAACGCGTATCACCTACCTGAAAGACTCTGCTGTTTGAAACATATAATCAATGAACAAATGCGTATCACCTACCTGAACAACTCTACAGTTTGAAACATATAATCAATGAACCAACGCGTATCACCTACCTGAAAGACTCTGCTGTTTGAAACATATAATCAATGAACCAACGCGTATCACCTTCCTGAAAGACTCTGCTGTTTGAAACATATAATCAATGAACCAATGCGTATCACCTACCTGAACAACTCTACTGTTTGAAACATATAATCAATGAACCAACGCGTATCACCTACCTGAAAGACTCTACTGTTTGAAACATATAATCAATGAACCAACGCGTATCACCTACCTAAACAACTCTACTGTTTGAAACATATAATCAATGAACCAACGCGTATCACCTACCTGAAAGACTCTTCTGTTTGAAACATATAATCAATGAACCAACGCGTATCACCTACCTAAACAACTCTACTGTTTGAAACATATAATCAATGAACCAACGCGTATCACCTACCTGAAAGACTCTGCTGTTTGAAACATATAATCAATGAACCAATGCGTATCACCTACCTGAACAACTCTACAGTTTGAAACATATAATCAATGAACCAACGCGTATCACCTACCTGAAAGACTCTGCTGTTTGAAACATATAATCAATGAACCAACGCATATCACCTACCTGTACAACTCTACTGTTTGAAACATATAATCAATGAACTAACGCGTATCACCTACCTGAAAGACTCTGCTGTTTGAAACATATAATCAATGAACCAATGCGTATCACCTACCTGAAATACTCTACTGTTTGAAACATATAATCAATGAACCAATGCGTATCACCTACCTGAACAACTCTACTGTTTGAAACATATAATCAATGAACCAATGCGTATCACCTACCTGAAAGACTCTACAGTTTGAAACATATAATCAATGAACCAACGCGTATTACCTACCTGAAAGACTCTGCTGTTTGAAACATATAATCAATGAACCAACGCATATCACCTACCTGTACAACTCTACTGTTTGAAACATATAATCAATGAACTAACGCGTATCACCTAGCTGAAAGACTCTGCTGTTTGAAACATATAATCAATGAACCAATGCGTATCACCTACCTGAAAGACTCTGCTGTTTGATACATATAATCAATGAACCAATGCGTATCACCTACCTGAACAACTCTGCTGTTTGAAACATATAATCAATGAACCAACGCGTATCACCTACCTGAACAACTCTACTGTTTGAAACATATAATCAATGAAACAATGCGTATCACCTACCTGCACAACTCTGCTGTTTGAAACATATAATCAAGGAACCAATGCGTATCACCTACCTGAAAGACTCTGCTGTTTGAAACATATAATCAATGAACCAACGCATATCACCTACCTGTACAACTCTACTGTTTGAAACATATAATCAATGAACCAACGCGTATCACCTACCTGAAAGACTCTGCTGTTTGAAACATATAATCAATGAACCAACGCATATCACCTACCTGAAAGACTCTGCTGTTTGAAACATATAATCAATGAACCAATGCGTATCACCTACCTGAACAACTCTGCTGTTTGAAACATATAATCAATGAACCAACGCGTATCACCTACCTGTACAACTCTGCTGTTTGAAACATATAATCAATGAACCAATGCGTATCACCTACCTGAACAACTCTACTGTTTGAAACATATAATCAATGAACCAACGCGTATGACCTACCTGAACAACTCTACTGTTTGAAACATATAATCAATGAACCAACGCGTATCACCTACCTGAACAACTCTGCTGTTTGAAACATATAATCCATGAACCAATGCGTATCACCTACCTGAACAACTCTACTGTTTGAAACATATAATCAATGAACCAACGCGTATCACCTACCTGAAAGACTCTGCTGTTTGAAACATATAATCAATGAACCAATGCGTATCACCTACCTGAAAGACTCTACTGTTTGAAACATATAATCAATGAACCAACGCGTATCACCTACCTGAAAGACTCTACTGTTTGAAACATATAATCAATGAACCAATGCGTATCACCTACCTGAAAGACTCTACTGTTTGAAACATATAATCAATGAACCAACGCATATCACCTACCTGAAAGACTCTACTGTTTGAAACATATAATCAATGAACCAACGCGTATCACCTACCTGAAAGACTCTGCTGTTTGAAACATATAATCAATGAACCAACGCGTATCACCTACCTGAAAGACTCTGCTGTTTGAAACATATAATCAATGAACCAATGCGTATCACCTACCTGAAAGACTCTGCTGTTTGAAACATATAATCAATGAACCAACGCGTATCACCTACCTGAAAGACTCTGCTGTTTGAAACATATAATCAATGAACCAACGCGTATCACCTACCTGAAAGACTCTGCTGTTTGAAACATATAATCAATGAACCAACGCGTATCACCTACCTAAACAACTCTACTGTTTGAAACATATAATCAATGAACCAACGCGTATCACCTACCTGAAAGACTCTACTGTTTGAAACATATAATCAATGAACCAACGCGTATCACCTACCTAAACAACTCTACTGTTTGAAACATATAATCAATGAACCAACGCGTATTACCTACCTGAAAGACTCTGCTGTTTGAAACATATAATCAATGAACCAATGCGTATCACCTACCTGAACAACTCTACAGTTTGAAACATATAATCAATGAACCAACGCGTATCACCTACCTGAAAGACTCTGCTGTTTGAAACATATAATCAATGAACCAACGCATATCACCTACCTGTACAACTCTACTGTTTGAAACATATAATCAATGAACTAACGCGTATCACCTACCTGAAAGACTCTGCTGTTTGAAACATATAATCAATGAACCAATGCGTATCACCTACCTGAAATACTCTACTGTTTGAAACATATAATCAATGAACCAATGCGTATCACCTACCTGAACAACTCTACTGTTTGAAACATATAATCAATGAACCAACGCGTATCACCTACCTGAAAGACTCTACAGTTTGAAACATATAATCAATGAACCAACGCGTATCACCTACCTGAAAGACTCTACTGTTTGAAACATATAATCAATGAACCAACGCGTATCACCTACCTAAACAACTCTACTGTTTGAAACATATAATCAATGAACCAATGCGTATCACCTACCTGAAAGACTCTGCTGTTTGAAACATATAATCAATGAACCAACGCATATCACCTACCTGAAAGACTCTGCTGTTTGAAACATATAATCAATGAACCAATGCGTATCACCTACCTGAACAACTCTGCTGTTTGAAACATATAATCAATGAACCAACGCGTATCACCTACCTGAACAACTCTGCTGTTTGAAACATATAATCAATGAACCAATGCGTATCACCTACCTGAACAACTCTACTGTTTGAAACATATAATCAATGAACCAACGCGTATCACCTACCTGAACAACTCTACTGTTTGAAACATATAATCAATGAACCAACGCGTATCACCTACCTGAACAACTCTGCTGTTTGAAACATATAATCAATGAACCAATGCGTATCACCTACCTGAACGACTCTACTGTTTGAAACATATAATCAATGAACCAACGCGTATCACCTACCTGAAAGACTCTGCTGTTTGAAACATATAATCAATGAACCAATGCGTATCACCTACCTGAAAGACTCTACTGTTTGAAACATATAATCAATGAACCAATGCGTATCACCTACCTGAAAGACTCTACTGTTTGAAACATATAATCAATGAACCAATGCGTATCACCTACCTGAAAGACTCTACTGTTTGAAACATATAATCAATGAACCAACGCATATCACCTACCTGAAAGACTCTACTGTTTGAAACATATAATCAATGAACCAACGCGTATCACCTACCTGAAAGACTCTGCTGTTTGAAACATATAATCAATGAACCAACGCGTATCACCTACCTGAAAGACTCTGCTGTTTGAAACATATAATCAATGAACCAATGCGTATCACCTACCTGAAAGACTCTGCTGTTTGAAACATATAATCAATGAACCAACGCGTATCACCTACCTGAAAGACTCTGCTGTTTGAAACATATAATCAATGAACCAACGCGTATCACCTACCTGAAAGACTCTGCTGTTTGAAACATATAATCAATGAACCAACGCGTATCACCTACCTAAACAACTCTACTGTTTGAAACATATAATCAATGAACCAACGCGTATCACCTACCGAAAGGACTCTACTGTTTGAAACATATAATCAATGAACCAACGCGTATCACCTACCTAAACAAACAACTGTTTGAAACATATAATCAATGAACCAACGCGTATCACCTACCTGAAAGACTCTGGTGTTTGAAACATATAATCAATGAACCAATGCGTATCACCTACCTGAACAACTCTACAGTTTGAAACATATAATCAATGAACCAACGCGTATCACCTACCTGAAAGACTCTGCTGTTTGAAACATATAATCAATGAACCAACGCATATCACCTACCTGTACAACTCTACTGTTTGAAACATATAATCAATGAACTAACGCGTATCACCTACCTGAAAGACTCTGCTGTTTGAAACATATAATCAATGAACCAATGCGTATCACCTACCTGAAATACTCTACTGTTTGAAACATATAATCAATGAACCAATGCGTATCACCTACCTGAACAACTCTACTGTTTGAAACATATAATCAATGAACCAACGCGTATCACCTACCTGAAAGACTCTGCTGTTTGAAACATATAATCAATGAACCAACGCATATCACCTACCTGTACAACTCTACTGTTTGAAACATATAATCAATGAACCAATGCGTATCACCTACCTGAAAGACTCTGCTGTTTGAAACATATAATCAATGAACCAACGCATATCACCTACCTGAAAGACTCTGCTGTTTGAAACATATAATCAATGAACCAATGCGTATCACCTACCTGAACAACTCTGCTGTTTGAAACATATAATCAATGAACCAATGCGTATCACCTACCTGAACAACTCTACTGTTTGAAACATATAATCAATGAACCAACGCGTATCACCTACCTGAACAACTCTACTGTTTGAAACATATAATCAATGAACCAACGCGTATCACCTACCTGAACAACTCTGCTGTTTGAAACATATAATCAATGAACCAATGCGTATCACCTACCTGAACAACTCTACTGTTTGAAACATATAATCAATGAACCAACGCGTATCACCTACCTGAACAACTCTGCTGTTTGAAACATATAATCAATGAACCAATGCGTATCACCTACCTGAACAACTCTACTGTTTGAAACATATAATCAATGAACCAACGCGTATCACCTACCTAAAAGACTCTGCTGTTTGAAACATATAATCAATGAACCAATGCGTATCACCTACCTGAAAGACTCTACTGTTTGAAACATATAATCAATGAACGAACGCGTATCACCTACCTGAAAGACTCTACTGTTTGAAACATATAATCAATGAACCAATGCGTATCACCTACCTGAAAGACTCTACTGTTTGAAACATATAATCAATGAACCAACGCATATCACCTACCTGAAAGACTCTACTGTTTGAAACATATAATCAATGAACCAACGCGTATCACCTACCTGAAAGACTCTGCTGTTTGAAACATATAATCAATGAACCAATGCGTATCACCTACCTGAAAGACTCTGCTGTTTGAAACATATAATCAATGAACCAACGCGTATCACCTACCTGAAAGACTCTGCTGTTTGAAACATATAATCAATGAACCAACGCGTATCACCTACCTAAACAACTCTACTGTTTGAAACATATAATCAATGAACCAACGTGTATAACCTACCTGAAAGACTCTACTGTTTGAAACATATAATCAATGAACCAACGCGTATCACCTACCTAAACAACTCTACTGTTTGAAACATATAATCAATGAACCAACGCGTATCACCTACCTGAAAGACTCTGCTGTTTGAAACATATAATCAATGAACCAATGCGTATCACCTACCTTAACAACTCTACAGTTTGAAACATATAATCAATGAACCAACGCGTATCACCTACCTGAAAGACTCTGCTGTTTGAAACATATAATCAATGAACCAACGCATATCACCTACCTGTACAACTCTACTGTTTGAAACATATAATCAATGAACTAACGCGTATCACCTACCTGAAAGACTCTGCTGTTTGAAACATATAATCAATGAACCAATGCGTATCACCTACCTGAACTACTCTACTGTTTGAAACATATAATCAATGAACCAATGCGTATCACCTACCTGAACAACTCTACTGTTTGAAACATATAATCAATGAACCAACGCGTATCACCTACCTGAACAACTCTACAGTTTGAAACATATAATCAATGAACCAACGCGTATCACCTACCTGAAAGACTCTACAGTTTGAAACATATAATCAATGAACCAACGCGTATTACCTACCTGAAAGACTCTGCTGTTTGAAACATATAATCAATGAACCAACGCATACCAACTACCTGTACAACTCTACTGTTTGAAACATATAATCAATGAACTAACGCGTATCACCTAGCTGAAAGACTCTGCTGTTTGAAACATATAATCAATGAACCAATGCCTATCACCTACCTGAAAGACACTGCTGTTTGAAACATATAATCAATGAACCAATGCGTATCACCTACCTGAACAACTTTGCTGTTTGAAACATATAATCAATGAACCAACGCGTATCACCTACCTGAACAACTCTACTGTTTGAAACATATAATCAATGAAACAATGCGTATCACCTACCTGAACAACTCTGCTGTTTGAAACATATAATCAAGGAACCAATGCGTATCACCTACCTGAAAGACTCTACTGTTTGAAACATATAATCAATGAACCAACGCATATCACCTACCTGTACAACTCTACTGTTTGAAACATATAATCAATGAACCAATGCGTATCACCTACCTGAAAGACTCTGCTGTTTGAAACATATAATCAATGAACCAACGCATATCACCTACCTGAAAGACTCTGCTGTTTGAAACATATAATCAATGAACCAACGCGTATCACCTACCTGAAAGACTCTACTGTTTGAAACATATAATCAATGAACCAATGCGTATCACCTACCTGAAAGACTCTACTGTTTGAAACATATAATCAATGAACCAACGCATATCACCTACCTGAAAGACTCTACTGTTTGAAACATATAATCAATGAACCAACGCGTATCACCTACCTGAAAGACTCTGCTGTTTGAAACATATAATCAATGAACCAACGCGTATCACCTACCTGAAAGACTCTGCTGTTTGAAACATATAATCAATGAACCAATGCGTATCACCTACCTGAAAGACTCTGCTGTTTGAAACATATAATCAATGAACCAACGCGTATCACCTACCTGAAAGACTCTGCTGTTTGAAACATATAATCAATGAACCAACGCGTATCACCTACCTGAAAGACTCTGCTGTTTGAAACATATAATCAATGAACCAACGCGTATCACCTACCTAAACAACTCTACTGTTTGAAACATATAATCAATGAACCAACGCGTATAACCTACCTGAAAGACTCTACTGTTTGAAACATATAATCAATGAACCAACGCGTATCACCTACCTAAACAACTCTACTGTTTGAAACATATAATCAATGAACCAACGCATATCACCTACCTGAAAGACTCTGCTGTTTGAAACATATAATCAATGAACCAATGCGTATCACCTTCCTGAACAACTCTACAGTTTGAAACATATAATCAATGAACCAACGCGTATCACCTACCTGAAAGACTCTGCTGTTTGAAACATATAATCAATGAACCAACGCATATCACCTACCTGTACAACTCTACTGTTTGAAACATATAATCAATGAACTAACGCGTCTCACCTAGCTGAAAGACTCTGCTGTTTGAAACATATAATCAATGAACCAATGCGTATTACCTAGCTGAAAGACTCTGCTGTTTGAAACATATAATCAATGAACCAATGCGTATCACCTACCTGAACAACTTAGCTGTTTGAAACATATAATCAATGAACCAACGCGTATCACCTACCTGAACAACTCTACTGTTTGAAACATATAATCAATGAAACAATGCGTATCACCTACCTGAACAACTCTGCTGTTTGAAACATATAATCAAGGAACCAATGCGTATCACCTACCTGAAAGACTCTACTGTTTGAAACATATAATCAATGAACCAACGCATATCACCTACCTGTACAACTCTACTGTTTGAAACATATAATCAATGAACCAATGCGTATCACCTACCTGAAAGACTCTGCTGTTTGAAACATATAATCAATGAACCAACGCATATCACCTACCTGAAAGACTCTGCTGTTTGAAACATATAATCAATGAACCAACGCGTATCACCTACCTGAACAACTCTGCTGTTTGAAACATATAATCAATGAACCAACGCGTATCACCTACCTGAACAACTCTGCTGTTTGAAACATATAATCAATGAACCAATGCGTATCACCTACCTGAACAACTCTACTGTTTGAAACATATAATCAATGAACCAACGCGTATCACCTACCTGAACAACTCTACTGTTTGAAACATATAATCAATGAACCAACGCGTATCACCTACCTGAACAACTCTGCTGTTTGAAACATATAATCAATGAACCAATGCGTATCACCTACCTGAACAACTCTACTGTTTGAAACATATAATCAATGAACCAACGCGTATCACCTACCTGAAAGACTCTGCTGTTTGAAACATATAATCAATGAACCAATGCGTATCACCTACCTGAAAGACTCTACTGTTTGAAACATATAATCAATGAACCAACGCGTATCACCTACCTGGAAGACTCTACTGTTTGAAACATATAATCAATGAACCAACGCGTATCACCTACCTGAAAGACTCTGCTGTTTGAAATTTATAATCAATGAACCAATGCGTATCACCTACCTGATAGACTCTACTGTTTGAAACATATAATCAATGAACCAACGCGTATCACCTACCTGTACAACTCTACTGTTTGAAACATATAATCAATGAACCAACGCGTATCACCTACCTGAAAGACTCTGCTGTTTGAAACATATAATCAATGAACCAACGCGTATCACCTACCTGAAAGACTCTGCTGTTTGAAACATATAATCAATGAACCAATGCGTATCACCTACCTGAACAACTCTACTGTTTGAAACATATAATCAATGAACCAACGCGTATCACCTACCTGAAAGACTCTGCAGTTTGAAATTTATAATCAATGAACCAATGCGTATCACCTACCTGATAGACTCTACTGTTTGAAACATATAATCAATGAACCAACGCGTATCACCTACCTGAAAGACTCTACTGTTTGAAACATATAATCAATGAACCAACGCGTATCACCTACCTGAAAGACTCTGCTGTTTGAAACATATAATCAATGAACCAACGCGTATCACCTACCTGAAAGACTCTGCTGTTTGAAACATATAATCAATGAACCAATGCGTATCACCTACCTGAACAACTCTACTGTTTGAAACATATAATCAATGAACCAACGCGTATCACCTACCTGAAAGACTCTACTGTTTGAAACATATAATCAATGAACCAATGCGTATCACCTACCGGAACAACTCTGCTGTTTGAAACATATAATCAATGAACCAATGCGTATCACCCACCTGAAAGACTCTACTGTTTGAAACATATAATCAATGAACCAACGCGTATCACCTACCTGAAAGACTCTACTGTTTGAAACATATAATCAATGAACCAACGCGCATCACCTACCTAAACAACTCTACTGTTTGAAACATATAATCAATGAACCAACGCGTATCACCTACCTGAAAGACTCTGCTGTTTGAAACATATAATCAATGAACCAATGCGTATCACCTACCTGAACAACTCTACTGTTTGAAACATATAATCAATGAACCAACGCGTATCACCTACCTGAAAGACTCTACAGTTTGAAACATATAATCAATGAACCACCGCGTATCACCTACCTGAACAACTCTACAGTTTGAAACATATAATCAATGAACCAACGCGTATCACCTACCTGAAAGACTCTGCTGTTTGAAACATATAATCAATGAACCAATGCGTATCACCTACCTGAAAGACTCTACTGTTTGAAACATATAATCAATGAACCAACGCGTATCACCTACCTGGAAGACTCTACTGTTTGAAACATATAATCAATGAACCAACGCGTATCACCTACCTGAAAGACTCTGCTGTTTGAAATTTATAATCAATGAACAAATGCGTATCACCTACCTGATAGACTCTACTGTTTGAAACATATAATCAATGAACCAACGCGTATCACCTACCTGAAAGACTCTACTGTTTGAAACATATAATCAATGAACCAACGCGTATCACCTACCTGAAAGACTCTGCTGTTTGAAACATATAATCAATGAACCAACGCGTATCACCTACCTGAAAGACTCTGCTGTTTGAAACATATAATCAATGAACCAATGCGTATCACCTACCTGAACAACTCTACTGTTTGAAACATATAATCAATGAACCAACGCGTATCACCTACCTGAAAGACTCTACTGTTTGAAACATATAATCAATGAACCAATGCGTATCACCTACCTGAACAACTCTACTGTTTGAAACATATAATCAATGAACCAACGCGTATCACCTACCTGAAAGACTCTACAGTTTGAAACATATAATCAATGAACCACCGCGTATCACCTACCTGAACAACTCTACAGTTTGAAACATATAATCAATGAACCAACGCGTATCACCTACCTGAAAGACTCTGCTGTTTGAAACATATAATCAATGAACCAATGCGTATCACCTACCTGAAAGACTCTGCTGTTTGAAACATATAATCAATGAACCAACGCGTATCACCTACCTGAAAGACTCTGCTGTTTGAAACATATAATCAATGAACCAACGCGTATCACCTACCTGAAAGACTCTGCTGTTTGAAATTTATAATCAATGAACCAATGCGTATCACCTACCTGAAAGACTCTACTGTTTGAAACATATAATCAATGAACCAATGCGTATCACCTACCTGTACAACTCTACTGTTTGAAACATATAATCAATGAACCAACGCGTATCACCTACCTGAAAGACTCTGCTGTTTGAAACATATAATCAATGAACCAACGCGTATCACCTACCTGAAAGACTCTGCTGTTTGAAACATATAATCAATGAACCAATGCGTATCACCTACCTGAACAACTCTACTGTTTGAAACATATAATCAATGAACCAACGCGTATCACCTACCTGAAAGACTCTGCTGTTTGAAATTTATAATCAATGAACCAATGCGTATCACCTACCTGAAAGACTCTACTGTTTGAAACATATAATCAATGAACCAACGCGTATCACCTACCTGAAAGACTCTACTGTTTGAAACATATAATCAATGAACCAACGCGTATCACCTACCTGAAAGACTCTGCTGTTTGAAACATATAATCAAAGATCCAACGCGTATCACCTACCTGAAAGACTCTGCTGTTTGAAACATATAATCAATGAACCAATGCGTATCACCTACCTGAACAACTCTACTGTTTGAAACATATAATCAATGAACCAATGCGTATCACCTACCTGAAAGACTCTACTGTTTGAAACATATAATCAATGAACCAATGCGTATCACCTACCGGAACAACTCTGCTGTTTGAAACATATAATCAATGAACCAATGCGTATCACCCACCTGAAAGACTCTACTGTTTGAAACATATAATCAATGAACCAACGCGTATCACCTACCTGAAAGACTCTACTGTTTGAAACATATAATCAATGAACCAACGCGCATCACCTACCTAAACAACTCTACTGTTTGAAACATATAATCAATGAACCAACGCGTATCACCTACCTGAAAGACTCTGCTGTTTGAAACATATAATCAATGAACCAATGCGTATCACCTACCTGAACAACTCTACTGTTTGAAACATATAATCAATGAACCAACGCGTATCACCTACCTGAAAGACTCTACAGTTTGAAACATATAATCAATGAACCACCGCGTATCACCTACCTGAACAACTCTACAGTTTGAAACATATAATCAATGAACCAACGCGTATCACCTACCTGAAAGACTCTACTGTTTGAAACATATAATCAATGAACCAATGCGTATCACCTACCTGAAAGACTCTACTGTTTGAAACATATAATCAATGAACCAACGCGTATCACCTACCTGGAAGACTCTACTGTTTGAAACATATAATCAATGAACCAACGCGTATCACCTACCTGAAAGACTCTGCTGTTTGAAATTTATAATCAATGAACAAATGCGTATCACCTACCTGATAGACTCTACTGTTTGAAACATATAATCAATGAACCAACGCGTATCACCTACCTGAAAGACTCTACTGTTTGAAACATATAATCAATGAACCAACGCGTATCACCTACCTGAAAGACTCTGCTGTTTGAAACATATAATCAATGAACCAACGCGTATCACCTACCTGAAAGACTCTGCTGTTTGAAACATATAATCAATGAACCAATGCGTATCACCTACCTGAACAACTCTACTGTTTGAAACATATAATCAATGAACCAACGCGTATCACCTACCTGAAAGACTCTACTGTTTGAAACATATAATCAATGAACCAACGCGTATCACCTACCTGAACAACTCTACTGTTTGAAACATATAATCAATGAACCAACGCGTATCACCTACCTGAAAGACTCTACAGTTTGAAACATATAATCAATGAACCACCGCGTATCACCTACCTGAACAACTCTACAGTTTGAAACATATAATCAATGAACCAACGCGTATCACCTACCTGAAAGACTCTGCTGTTTGAAACATATAATCAATGAACCAATGCGTATCACCTACCTGAAAGACTCTGCTGTTTGAAACATATAATCAATGAACCAACGCGTATCACCTACCTGAAAGACTCTGCTGTTTGAAACATATAATCAATGAACCAACGCGTATCACCTACCTGAAAGACTCTGCTGTTTGAAATTTATAATCAATGAACCAATGCGTATCACCTACCTGATAGACTCTACTGTTTGAAACATATAATCAATGAACCAACGCGTATCACCTACCTGTACAACTCTACTGTTTGAAACATATAATCAATGAACCAACGCGTATCACCTACCTGAAAGACTCTGCTGTTTGAAACATATAATCAATGAACCAACGCGTATCACCTACCTGAAAGACTCTGCTGTTTGAAACATATAATCAATGAACCAATGCGTATCACCTACCTGAACAACTCTACTGTTTGAAACATATAATCAATGAACCAACGCGTATCACCTACCTGAAAGACTCTGCTGTTTGAAATTTATAATCAATGAACCAATGCGTATCACCTACCTGATAGACTCTACTGTTTGAAACATATAATCAATGAACCAACGCGTATCACCTACCTGAAAGACTCTACTGTTTGAAACATATAATCAATGAACCAACGCGTATCACCTACCTGAAAGACTCTGCTGTTTGAAACATATAATCAAAGATCCAACGCGTATCACCTACCTGAAAGACTCTGCTGTTTGAAACATATAATCAATGAACCAATGCGTATCACCTACCTGAACAACTCTACTGTTTGAAACATATAATCAATGAACCAACGCGTATCACCTACCTGAAAGACTCTACTGTTTGAAACATATAATCAATGAACCAATGCGTATCACCTACCGGAACAACTCTGCTGTTTGAAACATATAATCAATGAACCAATGCGTATCACCCACCTGAAAGACTCTACTGTTTGAAACATATAATCAATGAACCAACGCGTATCACCTACCTGAAAGACTCTACTGTTTGAAACATATAATCAATGAACCAACGCGCATCACCTACCTAAACAACTCTACTGTTTGAAACATATAATCAATGAACCAACGCGTATCACCTACCTGAAAGACTCTGCTGTTTGAAACATATAATCAATGAACCAATGCGTATCACCTACCTGAACAACTCTACTGTTTGAAACATATAATCAATGAACCAACGCGTATCACCTACCTGAAAGACTCTACAGTTTGAAACATATAATCAATGAACCACCGCGTATCACCTACCTGAACAACTCTACAGTTTGAAACATATAATCAATGAACCAACGCGTATCACCTACCTGAAAGACTCTGCTGTTTGAAACATATAATCAATGAACCAATGCGTATCACCTACCTGAAAGACTCTACTGTTTGAAACATATAATCAATGAACCAACGCGTATCACCTACCTGGAAGACTCTACTGTTTGAAACATATAATCAATGAACCAACGCGTATCACCTACCTGAAAGACTCTGCTGTTTGAAATTTATAATCAATGAACCAATGCGTATCACCTACCTGAAAGACTCTACTGTTTGAAACATATAATCAATGAACCAACGCGTATCACCTACCTGAAAGACTCTACTGTTTGAAACATATAATCAATGAACCAACGCGTATCACCTACCTGAAAGACTCTGCTGTTTGAAACATATAATCAATGAACCAACGCGTATCACCTACCTGAAAGACTCTGCTGTTTGAAACATATAATCAATGAACCAATGCGTATCACCTACCTGAACAACTCTACTGTTTGAAACATATAATCAATGAACCAACGCGTATCACCTACCTGAAAGACTCTACTGTTTGAAACATATAATCAATGAACCAATGCGTATCACCTACCTGAACAACTCTACTGTTTGAAACATATAATCAATGAACCAACGCGTATCACCTACCTGAAAGACTCTACAGTTTGAAACATATAATCAATGAACCACCGCGTATCACCTACCTGAACAACTCTACAGTTTGAAACATATAATCAATGAACCAACGCGTATCACCTACCTGAAAGACTCTGCTGTTTGAAACATATAATCAATGAACCAATGCGTATCACCTACCTGAAAGACTCTGCTGTTTGAAACATATAATCAATGAACCAACGCGTATCACCTACCTGAAAGACTCTGCTGTTTGAAACATATAATCAATGAACCAACGTGTATCACCTACCTGAAAGACTCTGCTGTTTGAAACATATAATCAATGAACCAATGCGTATCACCTACCTGAACAACTCTGCTGTTTGAAACATATAATCAAGGAACCAATGCGTATCACCTACCTGAAAGACTCTACTGTTTGAAACATATAATCAATGAACCAACGCATATCACCTAACTGTACAACTCTACTGTGTGAAACATATTATCAATGAACCAATGCGTATCACCTACCTGAAAGACTCTGCTGTTTGAAACATATAATCAATGAACCAACGCATATCTCCTACCTGAAAGACTCTACTGTTTGAAACATATAATCAATGAACCAATGCGTATCACCTACCTGAAAGACTCTACTGTTTGAAACATATAATCAATGAACCAATGCGTATCACCTACCTGAACAACTCTACTGTTTGAAACATATAATCAATGAACCAATGCGTATAACCTACCTGAACAACTCTGCTGTTTGAAACATATAATCAATGAACCAATGCGTATCACCTACCTGAACAACTCTACTGTTTGAAACATATAATCAATGAACCAATGCGTATCACCTACCTGAACAACTCTACTGTTTGAAACATATAATCAATGAACCAACGCGTATCACCTACCTGAAAGACTCTACTGTTTGAAACATATAATCAATGAACCAATGCGTATCACCTACCGGAACAACTCTGCTGTTTGAAACATATAATCAATGAACCAATGCGTATCACCCACCTGAAAGACTCTACTGTTTGAAACATATAATCAATGAACCAACGCGTATCACCTACCTGAAAGACTCTACTGTTTGAAACATATAATCAATGAACCAACGCGCATCACCTACCTAAACAACTCTACTGTTTGAAACAGATAATCAATGAACCAACGCGTATCACCTACCTGAAAGACTCTACAGTTTGAAACATATAATCAATGAACCACCGCGTATCACCTACCTGAACAACTCTACAGTTTGAAACATATAATCAATGAACCAACGCGTATCACCTACCTGAAAGACTCTGCTGTTTGAAACATATAATCAATGAACCAATGCGTATCACCTACCTGAAAGTCTCTACTGTTTGAAACATATAATCAATGAACCAACGCGTATCACCTACCTGGAAGACTCTACTGTTTGAAACATATAATCAATGAACCAACGCGTATCACCTACCTGAAAGACTCTGCTGTTTGAAATTTATAATCAATGAACCAATGCGTATCACCTACCTGATAGACTCTACTGTTTGAAACATATAATCAATGAACCAACGCGTATCACCTACCTGAAAGACTCTACTGTTTGAAACATATAATCAATGAACCAACGCGTATCACCTACCTGAAAGACTCTGCTGTTTGAAACATATAATCAATGAACCAACGCGTATCACCTACCTGAAAGACTCTGCTGTTTGAAACATATAATCAATGAACCAATGCGTATCACCTACCTGAACAACTCTACTGTTTGAAACATATAATCAATGAACCAACGCGTATCACCTACCTGAAAGACTCTACTGTTTGAAACATATAATCAATGAACCAATGCGTATCACCTACCTGAACAACTCTACTGTTTGAAACATATAATCAATGAACCACCGCGTATCACCTACCTGAAAGACTCTACAGTTTGAAACATATAATCAATGAACCACCGCGTATCACCTACCTGAACAACTCTACAGTTTGAAACATATAATCAATGAACCAACGCGTATCACCTACCTGAAAGACTCTGCTGTTTGAAACATATAATCAATGAACCAATGCGTATCACCTACCTGAAAGACTCTGCTGTTTGAAACATATAATCAATGAACCAACGCGTATCACCTACCTGAAAGACTCTGCTGTTTGAAACATATAATCAATGAACCAACGTGTATCACCTACCTGAAAGACTCTGCTGTTTGAAACATATAATCAATGAACCAATGCGTATCACCTACCTGAACAACTCTGCTGTTTGAAACATATAATCAAGGAACCAATGCGTATCACCTACCTGAAAGACTCTACTGTTTGAAACATATAATCAATGAACCAACGCATATCACCTAACTGAACAACTCTACTGTGTGAAACATATTATCAATGAACCAATGCGTATCACCTACCTGAAAGACTCTGCTGTTTGAAACATATAATCAATGAACCAACGCATATCTCCTACCTGAAAGACTCTACTGTTTGAAACATATAATCAATGAACCAATGCGTATCACCTACCTGAAAGACTCTACTGTTTGAAACATATAATCAATGAACCAATGCGTATCACCTACCTGAACAACTCTACTGTTTGAAACATATAATCAATGAACCAACGCGTATCACCTACCTGAACAACTCTGCTGTTTGAAACATATAATCAATGAACCAATGCGTATCACCTACCTGAACAACTCTACTGTTTGAAACATATAATCAATGAACCAATGCGTATCACCTACCTGAACAACTCTACTGTTTGAAACATATAATCAATGAACCAACGCGTATCACCTACCTGAAAGACTCTACTGTTTGAAACATATAATCAATGAACCAATGCGTATCACCTACCGGAACAACTCTGCTGTTTGAAACATATAATCAATGAACCAATGCGTATCACCCACCTGAAAGACTCTACTGTTTGAAACATATAATCAATGAACCAACGCGTATCACCTACCTGAAAGACTCTACTGTTTGAAACATATAATCAATGAACCAACGCGCATCACCTACCTAAACAACTCTACTGTTTGAAACATATAATCAATGAACCAACGCGTATCACCTACCTGAAAGACTCTACAGTTTGAAACATATAATCAATGAACCACCGCGTATCACCTACCTGAACAACTCTACAGTTTGAAACATATAATCAATGAACCAACGCGTATCACCTACCTGAAAGACTCTGCTGTTTGAAACATATAATCAATGAACCAATGCGTATCACCTACCTGAAAGTCTCTACTGTTTGAAACATATAATCAATGAACCAACGCGTATCACCTACCTGGAAGACTCTACTGTTTGAAACATATAATCAATGAACCAACGCGTATCACCTACCTGAAAGACTCTGCTGTTTGAAATTTATAATCAATGAACCAATGCGTATCACCTACCTGATAGACTCTACTGTTTGAAACATATAATCAATGAACCAACGCGTATCACCTACCTGAAAGACTCTACTGTTTGAAACATATAATCAATGAACCAACGCGTATCACCTACCTGAAAGACTCTGCTGTTTGAAACATATAATCAATGAACCAATGCGTATCACCTACCTGAAAGACTCTGCTGTTTGAAACATATAATCAATGAACCAATGCGTATCACCTACCTGAACAACTCTACTGTTTGAAACATATAATCAATGAACCAACGCGTATCACCTACCTGAAAGACTCTACTGTTTGAAACATATAATCAATGAACCAATGCGTATCACCTACCTGAACAACTCTACTGTTTGAAACATATAATCAATGAACCAACGCGTATCACCTACCTGAAAGACTCTACAGTTTGAAACATATAATCAATGAACCACCGCGTATCACCTACCTGAACAACTCTACAGTTTGAAACATATAATCAATGAACCAACGCGTATCACCTACCTGAAAGACTCTGCTGTTTGAAACATATAATCAATGAACCAATGCGTATCACCTACCTGAAAGACTCTGCTGTTTGAAACATATAATCAATGAACCAACGCGTATCACCTACCTGAAAGACTCTGCTGTTTGAAACATATAATCAATGAACCAACGTGTATCACCTACCTGAAAGACTCTGCTGTTTGAAACATATAATCAATGAACCAATGCGTATCACCTACCTGAACAACTCTGCTGTTTGAAACATATAATCAAGGAACCAATGCGTATCACCTACCTGAAAGACTCTACTGTTTGAAACATATAATCAATGAACCAACGCATATCACCTAACTGTACAACTCTACTGTGTGAAACATATTATCAATGAACCAATGCGTATCACCTACCTGAAAGACTCTGCTGTTTGAAACATATAATCAATGAACCAACGCATATCTCCTACCTGAAAGACTCTACTGTTTGAAACATATAATCAATGAACCAATGCGTATCACCTACCTGAAAGACTCTACTGTTTGAAACATATAATCAATGAACCAATGCGTATCACCTACCTGAACAACTCTACTGTTTGAAACATATAATCAATGAACCAACGCGTATCACCTACCTGAACAACTCTGCTGTTTGAAACATATAATCAATGAACCAATGCGTATCACCTACCTGAACAACTCTACTGTTTGAAACATATAATCAATGAACCAACGCGTATCACCTACCTGAAAGACTCTACTGTTTGAAACATATAATCAATGAACCAACGCGTATCACCTACCTGAAAGACTCTACTGTTTGAAACATATAATCAATGAACCAACGCGCATCACCTACCTAAACAACTCTACTGTTTGAAACATATAATCAATGAACCAACGCGTATCACCTACCTGAAAGACTCTGCTGTTTGAAACATATAATCAATGAACCAATGCGTATCACCTACCTGAACAACTCTACTGTTTGAAACATATAATCAATGAACCAACGCGTATCACCTACCTGAAAGACTCTACAGTTTGAAACATATAATCAATGAACCACCGCGTATCACCTACCTGAACAACTCTACAGTTTGAAACATATAATCAATGAACCAACGCGTATCACCTACCTGAAAGACTCTGCTGTTTGAAACATATAATCAATGAACCAATGCGTATCACCTACCTGAAAGACTCTACTGTTTGAAACATATAATCAATGAACCAACGCGTATCACCTACCTGGAAGACTCTACTGTTTGAAACATATAATCAATGAACCAACGCGTATCACCTACCTGAAAGACTCTGCTGTTTGAAATTTATAATCAATGAACCAATGCGTATCACCTACCTGATAGACTCTACTGTTTGAAACATATAATCAATGAACCAACGCGTATCACCTACCTGAAAGACTCTACTGTTTGAAACATATAATCAATGAACCAACGCGTATCACCTACCTGAAAGACTCTGCTGTTTGAAACATATAATCAATGAACCAACGCGTATCACCTACCTGAAAGACTCTGCTGTTTGAAACATATAATCAATGAACCAATGCGTATCACCTACCTGAACAACTCTACTGTTTGAAACATATAATCAATGAACCAACGCGTATCACCTACCTGAAAGACTCTACTGTTTGAAACATATAATCAATGAACCAATGCGTATCACCTACCTGAACAACTCTACTGTTTGAAACATATAATCAATGAACCAACGCGTATCACCTACCTGAAAGACTCTACAGTTTGAAACATATAATCAATGAACCACCGCGTATCACCTACCTGAACAACTCTACAGTTTGAAACATATAATCAATGAACCAACGCGTATCACCTACCTGAAAGACTCTGCTGTTTGAAACATATAATCAATGAACCAATGCGTATCACCTACCTGAAAGACTCTGCTGTTTGAAACATATAATCAATGAACCAACGCGTATCACCTACCTGAAAGACTCTGCTGTTTGAAACATATAATCAATGAACCAACGTGTATCACCTACCTGAAAGACTCTGCTGTTTGAAACATATAATCAATGAACCAATGCGTATCACCTACCTGAACAACTCTGCTGTTTGAAACATATAATCAAGGAACCAATGCGTATCACCTACCTGAAAGACTCTACTGTTTGAAACATATAATCAATGAACCAACGCATATCACCTAACTGTACAACTCTACTGTGTGAAACATATTATCAATGAACCAATGCGTATCACCTACCTGAAAGACTCTGCTGTTTGAAACATATAATCAATGAACCAACGCATATCTCCTACCTGAAAGACTCTACTGTTTGAAACATATAATCAATGAACCAATGCGTATCACCTACCTGAAAGACTCTACTGTTTGAAACATATAATCAATGAACCAATGCGTATCACCTACCTGAACAACTCTACTGTTTGAAACATATAATCAATGAACCAACGCGTATCACCTACCTGAACAACTCTGCTGTTTGAAACATATAATCAATGAACCAATGCGTATCACCTACCTGAACAACTCTACTGTTTGAAACATATAATCAATGAACCAACGCGTATCACCTACCTGAAAGACTCTGCTGTTTGAAACATATAATCAATGAACCAACGAGTATCACCTACCTGAAAGACTCTACTGTTTGAAACATATAATCAATGAACCAACGCGTATCACCTACCTGAAAGACTCTGCTGTTTGAAACATATAATCAATGAACCAACGCGTATCACCTACCTGAAAGACTCTACTGTTTGAAACATATAATCAATGAACCAACGCGTATCACCTACCTGAAAGACTCTGCTGTTTGAAACATATAATCAATGAACCAACGCGTATCACCTACCTGAAAGACTCTGCTGTTTGAAACATATAATCAATGAACCAATGCGTATCACCTACCTGAACAACTCTACTGTTTGAAACATATAATCAATGAACCAACGCGTATCACCTACCTGAAAGACTCTACTGTTTGAAACATATAATCAATGAACCAATGCGTATCACCTACCTGAACAACTCTACTGTTTGAAACATATAATCAATGAACCAACGCGTATCACCTACCTGAAAGACTCTACAGTTTGAAACATATAATCAATGAACCACCGCGTATCACCTACCTGAACAACTCTACAGTTTGAAACATATAATCAATGAACCAACGCGTATCACCTACCTGAAAGACTCTGCTGTTTGAAACATATAATCAATGAACCAATGCGTATCACCTACCTGAAAGACTCTGCTGTTTGAAACATATAATCAATGAACCAACGCGTATCACCTACCTGAAAGACTCTGCTGTTTGAAACATATAATCAATGAACCAACGTGTATCACCTACCTGAAAGACTCTGCTGTTTGAAACATATAATCAATGAACCAATGCGTATCACCTACCTGAACAACTCTGCTGTTTGAAACATATAATCAAGGAACCAATGCGTATCACCTACCTGAAAGACTCTACTGTTTGAAACATATAATCAATGAACCAACGCATATCACCTAACTGTACAACTCTACTGTGTGAAACATATTATCAATGAACCAATGCGTATCACCTACCTGAAAGACTCTGCTGTTTGAAACATATAATCAATGAACCAACGCATATCTCCTACCTGAAAGACTCTACTGTTTGAAACATATAATCAATGAACCAATGCGTATCACCTACCTGAAAGACTCTACTGTTTGAAACATATAATCAATGAACCAATGCGTATCACCTACCTGAACAACTCTACTGTTTGAAACATATAATCAATGAACCAACGCGTATCACCTACCTGAACAACTCTGCTGTTTGAAACATATAATCAATGAACCAATGCGTATCACCTACCTGAACAACTCTACTGTTTGAAACATATAATCAATGAACCAACGCGTATCACCTACCTGAAAGACTCTGCTGTTTGAAACATATAATCAATGAACCAACGAGTATCACCTACCTGAAAGACTCTACTGTTTGAAACATATAATCAATGAACCAACGCGTATCACCTACCTGAAAGACTCTGCTGTTTGAAACATATAATCAATGAACCAACGCGTATCACCTACCTGAAAGACTCTGCTGTTTGAAACATATAATCAATGAACCAATGCGTATCACCTACCTGAACAACTCTACTGTTTGAAACATATAATCAATGAACCAACGCGTATCACCTACCTGAAAGACTCTGCTGTTTGAAACATATAATCAATGAACCAACGCGTATCACCTACCTGAAAGACTCTGCTGTTTGAAATTTATAATCAATGAACCAATGCGTATCACCTACCTGATAGACTCTACTGTTTGAAACATATAATCAATGAACCAACGCGTATCACCTACCTGTACAACTCTACTGTTTGAAACATATAATCAATGAACCAACGCGTATCACCTACCTGAAAGACTCTGCTGTTTGAAACATATAATCAATGAACCAACGCGTATCACCTACCTGAAAGACTCTGCTGTTTGAAACATATAATCAATGAACCAATGCGTATCACCTACCTGAACAACTCTACTGTTTGAAACATATAATCAATGAACCAACGCGTATCACCTACCTGAAAGACTCTGCTGTTTGAAATTTATAATCAATGAACCAATGCGTATCACCTACCTGATAGACTCTACTGTTTGAAACATATAATCAATGAACCAACGCGTATCACCTACCTGAAAGACTCTACTGTTTGAAACATATAATCAATGAACCAACGCGTATCACCTACCTGAAAGACTCTGCTGTTTGAAACATATAATCAAAGATCCAACGCGTATCACCTACCTGAAAGACTCTGCTGTTTGAAACATATAATCAATGAACCAATGCGTATCACCTACCTGAACAACTCTACTGTTTGAAACATATAATCAATGAACCAACGCGTATCACCTACCTGAAAGACTCTACTGTTTGAAACATATAATCAATGAACCAATGCGTATCACCTACCTGAACAACTCTGCTGTTTGAAACATATAATCAATGAACCAATGCGTATCACCCACCTGAAAGACTCTACTGTTTGAAACATATAATCAATGAACCAACGCGTATCACCTACCTGAAAGACTCTACTGTTTGAAACATATAATCAATGAACCAACGCGCATCACCTACCTAAACAACTCTACTGTTTGAAACATATAATCAATGAACCAACGCGTATCACCTACCTGAAAGACTCTGCTGTTTGAAACATATAATCAATGAACCAATGCGTATCACCTACCTGAACAACTCTACTGTTTGAAACATATAATCAATGAACCAACGCGTATCACCTACCTGAAAGACTCTACAGTTTGAAACATATAATCAATGAACCACCGCGTATCACCTACCTGAACAACTCTACAGTTTGAAACATATAATCAATGAACCAACGCGTATCACCTACCTGAAAGACTCTGCTGTTTGAAACATATAATCAATGAACCAATGCGTATCACCTACCTGAAAGACTCTACTGTTTGAAACATATAATCAATGAACCAACGCGTATCACCTACCTGAAAGACTCTACTGTTTGAAACATATAATCAATGAACCAACGCGTATCACCTACCTGAAAGACTCTGCTGTTTGAAATTTATAATCAATGAACCAATGCGTATCACCTACCTGATAGACTCTACTGTTTGAAACATATAATCAATGAACCAACGCGTATCACCTACCTGAAAGACTCTACTGTTTGAAACATATAATCAATGAACCAACGCGTATCACCTACCTGAAAGACTCTGCTGTTTGAAACATATAATCAATGAACCAACGCGTATCACCTACCTGAAAGACTCTGCTGTTTGAAACATATAATCAATGAACAAATGCGTATCACCTACCTGAACAACTCTACTGTTTGAAACATATAATCAATGAACCAACGCGTATCACCTACCTGAAAGACTCTACTGTTTGAAACATATAATCAATGAACCAATGCGTATCACCTACCTGAACAACTCTACTGTTTGAAACATATAATCAATGAACCAACGCGTATCACCTACCTGAAAGACTCTACAGTTTGAAACATATAATCAATGAACCACCGCGTATCACCTACCTGAACAACTCTACAGTTTGAAACATATAATCAATGAACCAACGCGTATCACCTACCTGAAAGACTCTGCTGTTTGAAACATATAATCAATGAACCAATGCGTATCACCTACCTGAAAGACTCTGCTGTTTGAAACATATAATCAATGAACCAACGCGTATCACCTACCTGAAAGACTCTGCTGTTTGAAACATATAATCAATGAACCAACGTGTATCACCTACCTGAAAGACTCTGCTGTTTGAAACATATAATCAATGAACCAATGCGTATCACCTACCTGAACAACTCTGCTGTTTGAAACATATAATCAAGGAACCAATGCGTATCACCTACCTGAAAGACTCTACTGTTTGAAACATATAATCAATGAACCAACGCATATCACCTAACTGTACAACTCTACTGTGTGAAACATATTATCAAAGAACCAATGCGTATCACCTACCTGAAAGACTCTGCTGTTTGAAACATATAATCAATGAACCAACGCATATCTCCTACCTGAAAGACTCTACTGTTTGAAACATATAATCAATGAACCAATGCGTATCACCTACCTGAAAGACTCTACTGTTTGAAACATATAATCAATGAACCAATGCGTATCACCTACCTGAACAACTCTACTGTTTGAAACATATAATCAATGAACCAACGCGTATCACCTACCTGAACAACTCTGCTGTTTGAAACATATAATCAATGAACCAATGCGTATCACCTACCTGAACAACTCTACTGTTTGAAACATATAATCAATGAACCAACGCGTATCACCTACCTGAAAGACTCTGCTGTTTGAAACATATAATCAATGAACCAACGAGTATCACCTACCTGAAAGACTCTACTGTTTGAAACATATAATCAATGAACCAACGCGTATCACCTACCTGAAAGACTCTGCTGTTTGAAACATATAATCAATGAACCAACGCGTATCACCTACCTGAAAGACTCTGCTGTTTGAAACATATAATCAATGAACCAATGCGTATCACCTACCTGAACAACTCTACTGTTTGAAACATATAATCAATGAACCAACGCGTATCACCTACCTGAAAGACTCTGCTGTTTGAAACATATAATCAATGAACCAACGCGTATCACCTACCTGAAAGACTCTACTGTTTGAAACATATAATCAATGAACCAATGCGTATCACCTACCTGAACAACTCTACTGTTTGAAACATATAATCAATGAACCAACGCGTATCACCTACCTGAAAGACTCTGCTGTTTGAAACATATAATCAATGAACCAATGCGTATCACCTACCTGAAAGACTCTACTGTTTGAAACATATAATCAATGAACCAACGCGTATCACCTACCTGAAAGACTCTACTGTTTGAAACATATAATCAATGAACCAACGCGTATCACCTACCTAAACAACTCTACTGTTTGAAACATATAATCAATGAACCAACGCGTATCACCTACCTAAACAACTCTACTGTTTGAAACATATAATCAATGAACCAACGCGTATCACCTACCTGAAAGACTCTGCTGTTTGAAACATATAATCAATGAACCAATGCGTATCACCTACCTGAACAACTCTACTGTTTGAAACATACAATCAATTAACCAACGCGTAACACCTACCTGAAAGACTCTACTGTTTGAAACATATAATCAATGAACCAATGCGTATCACCTAACGGAACAACTCTGCTGTTTGAAACATATAATCAATGAACCAATGCGTATCACCTACCTGAAAGACTCTACTGTTTGAAACATATAATCAATGAACCAACGCGTATCACCTACCTGAAAGACTCTACTGTTTGAAACATATAATCAATGAACCAACGCGTATCACCTACCTAAACAACTCTACTGTTTGAAACATATAATCAATGAACCAACGCGTATCACCTACCTGAAAGACTCTGCTGTTTGAAACATATAATCAATGAACCAATGCGTATCACCTACCTGAACAACTCTACTGTTTGAAACATACAATCAATTAACCAACGCGTAACACCTACCTGAAAGACTCTACAGTTTGAAACATATAATCAATGAACCAACGCGTATCACCTACCTGAACAACTCTACAGTTTGAAACATATAATCAATGAACCAACGCGTATCACCTACCTGAAAGACTCTGCTGTTTGAAACATATAATCAATGAACCAACGCGTATCACCTACCTGAAAGACTCTGCTGTTTGAAACATATAATCAATGAACCAATGCGTATCACCTACCTGAACAACTCTACTGTTTGAAACATATAATCAATGAACCAACGCGTATCACCTACCTGAAAGACTCTACTGTTTGAAACATATAATCAATGAACCAATGCGTATCACCTACCTGAACAACTCTACTGTTTGAAACATATAATCAATGAACCAACGCGTATCACCTACCTGAAAGACTCTACAGTTTGAAACATATAATCAATGAACCACCGCGTATCACCTACCTGAACAACTCTACAGTTTGAAACATATAATCAATGAACCAACGCGTATCACCTACCTGAAAGACTCTGCTGTTTGAAACATATAATCAATGAACCAATGCGTATCACCTACCTGAAAGACTCTGCTGTTTGAAACATATAATCAATGAACCAACGCGTATCACCTACCTGAAAGACTCTGCTGTTTGAAACATATAATCAATGAACCAACGCGTATCACCTACCTGAAAGACTCTGCTGTTTGAAACATATAATCAATGAACCAATGCGTATCACCTACCTGAACAACTCTGCTGTTTGAAACATATAATCAATGAACCAATGCGTATCACCTACCTGAAAGACTCTACTGTTTGAAACATATAATCAATGAACCAACGCATATCACCTAACTGTACAACTCTACTGTGTGAAACATATTATCAATGAACCAATGCGTATCACCTACCTGAAAGACTCTGCTGTTTGAAACATATAATCAATGAACCAACGCATATCACCTACCTGAAAGACTCTACTGTTTGAAACATATAATCAATGAACCAACGCGTATCACCTACCTGAAAGACTCTACTGTCTGAAACATATAATCAATGAACCAATGCGTATCACCTACCTGAACAACTCTACTGTTTGAAACATATAATCAATGAACCAACGCGTATCACCTACCTGAACAACTCTGCTGTTTGAAACATATAATCAATGAACCAATGCGTATCACCTACCTGAACAACTCTACTGTTTGAAACATATAATCAATGAACCAACGCGTATCACCTACCTGAAAGACTCTGCTGTTTGAAACATATAATCAATGAACCAACGAGTATCACCTACCTGAAAGACTCTACTGTTTGAAACATATAATCAATGAACCAACGCGTATCACCTACCTGAAAGACTCTGCTGTTTGAAACATATAATCAATGAACCAACGCGTATCACCTACCTGAAAGACTCTGCTGTTTGAAACATATAATCAATGAACCAATGCGTATCACCTACCTGAACAACTCTACTGTTTGAAACATATAATCAATGAACCAACGCGTATCACCTACCTGAAAGACTCTGCTGTTTGAAACATATAATCAATGAACCAACGCGTATCACCTACCTGAAAGACTCTACTGTTTGAAACATATAATCAATGAACCAATGCGTATCACCTACCGGAACAACTCTGCTGTTTGAAACATATAATCAATGAACCAATGCGTATCACCTAACGGAACAACTCTGCTGTTTGAAACATATAATCAATGAACCAATGCGTATCACCTACCTGAAAGACTCTACTGTTTGAAACATATAATCAATGAACCAACGCGTATCACCTACCTGAAAGACTCTACTGTTTGAAACATATAATCAATGAACCAACGCGTATCACCTACCTAAACAACTCTACTGTTTGAAACATATAATCAATGAACCAACGCGTATCACCTACCTGAAAGACTCTGCTGTTTGAAACATATAATCAATGAACCAATGCGTATCACCTACCTGAACAACTCTACTGTTTGAAACATACAATCAATTAACCAACGCGTAACACCTACCTGAAAGACTCTACAGTTTGAAACATATAATCAATGAACCAACGCGTATCACCTACCTGAACAACTCTACAGTTTGAAACATATAATCAATGAACCAACGCGTATCACCTACCTGAAAGACTCTGCTGTTTGAAACATATAATCAATGAACCAATGCGTATCACCTACCTGAAAGACTCTGCTGTTTGAAACATATAATCAATGAACCAACGCGTATCACCTACCTGAAAGACTCTGCTGTTTGAAACATATAATCAATGAACCAACGCGTATCACCTACCTAAAGACTCTGCTGTTTGAAACATATAATCAATGAAGCAATGCGTATCACCTACCTGAACAACTCTACTGTTTGAAACATATAATCAATGAACCAACGCGTATCACCTACCTGAAAGACTCTGCTGTTTGAAACATATAATCAATGAACCAACGCGTATCACCTACCTAAACAACTCTACTGTTTGAAACATATAATCAATGAACCAACGCGTATCACCTACCTAAACAACTCTACTGTTTGAAACATATAATCAATGAACCAACGCGTATCACCTACCTGAAAGACTCTGCTGTTTGAAACATATAATCAATGAACCAATGCGTATCACCTACCTGAACAACTCTACTGTTTGAAACATACAATCAATTAACCAACGCGTAACACCTACCTGAAAGACTCTACTGTTTGAAACATATAATCAATGAACCAATGCGTATCACCTAACGGAACAACTCTGCTGTTTGAAACATATAATCAATGAACCAATGCGTATCACCTACCTGAAAGACTCTACTGTTTGAAACATATAATCAATGAACCAACGCGTATCACCTACCTGAAAGACTCTACTGTTTGAAACATATAATCAATGAACCAACGCGTATCACCTACCTAAACAACTCTACTGTTTGAAACATATAATCAATGAACCAACGCGTATCACCTACCTGAAAGACTCTGCTGTTTGAAACATATAATCAATGAACCAATGCGTATCACCTACCTGAACAACTCTACTGTTTGAAACATACAATCAATTAACCAACGCGTAACACCTACCTGAAAGACTCTACAGTTTGAAACATATAATCAATGAACCAACGCGTATCACCTACCTGAACAACTCTACAGTTTGAAACATATAATCAATGAACCAACGCGTATCACCTACCTGAAAGACTCTGCTGTTTGAAACATATAATCAATGAACCAACGCGTATCACCTACCTGAAAGACTCTGCTGTTTGAAACATATAATCAATGAACCAATGCGTATCACCTACCTGAACAACTCTACTGTTTGAAACATATAATCAATGAACCAACGCGTATCACCTACCTGAAAGACTCTACTGTTTGAAACATATAATCAATGAACCAATGCGTATCACCTACCTGAACAACTCTACTGTTTGAAACATATAATCAATGAACCAACGCGTATCACCTACCTGAAAGACTCTACAGTTTGAAACATATAATCAATGAACCACCGCGTATCACCTACCTGAACAACTCTACAGTTTGAAACATATAATCAATGAACCAACGCGTATCACCTACCTGAAAGACTCTGCTGTTTGAAACATATAATCAATGAACCAACGCGTATCACCTACCTGAAAGACTCTGCTGTTTGAAACATATAATCAATGAACCAACGCGTATCACCTACCTGAAAGACTCTGCTGTTTGAAACATATAATCAATGAACCAACGTGTATCACCTACCTGAAAGACTCTGCTGTTTGAAACATATAATCAATGAACCAATGCGTATCACCTACCTGAACAACTCTGCTGTTTGAAACATATAATCAAGGAACCAATGCGTATCACCTACCTGAAAGACTCTACTGTTTGAAACATATAATCAATGAACCAACGCATATCACCTAACTGTACAACTCTACTGTGTGAAACATATTATCAATGAACCAATGCGTATCACCTACCTGAAAGACTCTGCTGTTTGAAACATATAATCAATGAACCAACGCATATCTCCTACCTGAAAGACTCTACTGTTTGAAACATATAATCAATGAACCAACGCGTATCACCTACCTGAAAGACTCTACTGTCTGAAACATATAATCAATGAACCAATGCGTATCACCTACCTGAACAACTCTACTGTTTGAAACATATAATCAATGAACCAACGCGTATCACCTACCTGAACAACTCTGCTGTTTGAAACATATAATCAATGAACCAACGCGTATCACCTACCTGAAAGACTCTACTGTCTGAAACATATAATCAATGAACCAATGCGTATCACCTACCTGAACAACTCTACTGTTTGAAACATATAATCAATGAACCAACGCGTATCACCTACCTGAACAACTCTGCTGTTTGAAACATATAATCAATGAACCAATGCGTATCACCTACCTGAACAACTCTACTGTTTGAAACATATAATCAATGAACCAACGCGTATCACCTACCTGAAAGACTCTGCTGTTTGAAACATATAATCAATGAACCAACGAGTATCACCTACCTGAAAGACTCTACTGTTTGAAACATATAATCAATGAACCAACGCGTATCACCTACCTGAAAGACTCTGCTGTTTGAAACATATAATCAATGAACCAACGCGTATCACCTACCTGAAAGACTCTGCTGTTTGAAACATATAATCAATGAACCAATGCGTATCACCTACCTGAACAACTCTACTGTTTGAAACATATAATCAATGAACCAACGCGTATCACCTACCTGAAAGACTCTGCTGTTTGAAACATATAATCAATGAACCAACGCGTATCACCTACCTGAAAGACTCTACTGTTTGAAACATATAATCAATGAACCAATGCGTATCACCTACCGGAACAACTCTGCTGTTTGAAACATATAATCAATGAACCAATGCGTATCACCTAACGGAACAACTCTGCTGTTTGAAACATATAATCAATGAACCAATGCGTATCACCTACCTGAAAGACTCTACTGTTTGAAACATATAATCAATGAACCAACGCGTATCACCTACCTGAAAGACTCTACTGTTTGAAACATATAATCAATGAACCAACGCGTATCACCTACCTAAACAACTCTACTGTTTGAAACATATAATCAATGAACCAACGCGTATCACCTACCTGAAAGACTCTGCTGTTTGAAACATATAATCAATGAACCAATGCGTATCACCTACCTGAACAACTCTACTGTTTGAAACATACAATCAATTAACCAACGCGTAACACCTACCTGAAAGACTCTACAGTTTGAAACATATAATCAATGAACCAACGCGTATCACCTACCTGAACAACTCTACAGTTTGAAACATATAATCAATGAACCAACGCGTATCACCTACCTGAAAGACTCTGCTGTTTGAAACATATAATCAATGAACCAATGCGTATCACCTACCTGAAAGACTCTGCTGTTTGAAACATATAATCAATGAACCAACGCGTATCACCTACCTGAAAGACTCTGCTGTTTGAAACATATAATCAATGAACCAACGCGTATCACCTACCTAAAGACTCTGCTGTTTGAAACATATAATCAATGAAGCAATGCGTATCACCTACCTGAACAACTCTACTGTTTGAAACATATAATCAATGAACCAACGCGTATCACCTACCTGAAAGACTCTGCTGTTTGAAACATATAATCAATGAACCAATGCGTATCACCTACCTGAACAACTCTACTGTTTGAAACATATAATCAATGAACCAACGCGTATCACCTACCTGAAAGACTCTACAGTTTGAAACATATAATCAATGAACCACCGCGTATCACCTACCTGAACAACTCTACAGTTTGAAACATATAATCAATGAACCAACGCGTATCACCTACCTGAAAGACTCTGCTGTTTGAAACATATAATCAATGAACCAATGCGTATCACCTACCTGAAAGACTCTACTGTTTGAAACATATAATCAATGAACCAACGCGTATCACCTACCTGGAAGACTCTACTGTTTGAAACATATAATCAATGAGCCAACGCGTATCACCTACCTGAAAGACTCTGCTGTTTGAAATTTATAATCAATGAACCAATGCGTATCACCTACCTGATAGACTCTACTGTTTGAAACATATAATCAATGAACCAACGCGTATCACCTACCTGAAAGACTCTACTGTTTGAAACATATAATCAATGAACCAACGCGTATCACCTACCTGAAAGACTCTGCTGTTTGAAACATATAATCAATGAACCAACGCGTATCACCTACCTGAAAGACTCTGCTGTTTGAAACATATAATCAATGAACCAATGCGTATCACCTACCTGAACAACTCTACTGTTTGAAACATATAATCAATGAACCAACGCGTATCACCTACCTGAAAGACTCTACTGTTTGAAACATATAATCAATGAACCAATGCGTATCACCTACCTGAACAACTCTACTGTTTGAAACATATAATCAATGAACCAACGCGTATCACCTACCTGAAAGACTCTACAGTTTGAAACATATAATCAATGAACCACCGCGTATCACCTACCTGAACAACTCTACAGTTTGAAACATATAATCAATGAACCAACGCGTATCACCTACCTGAAAGACTCTGCTGTTTGAAACATATAATCAATGAACCAATGCGTATCACCTACCTGAAAGACTGCTGTTTGAAACATATAATCAATGAACCAACGCGTATCACCTACCTGAAAGACTCTGCTGTTTGAAACATATAATCAATGAACCAACGCGTATCACCTACCTGAAAGACTCTGCTGTTTGAAACATATAATCAATGAACCAATGCGTATCACCTACCTGAACAACTCTGCTGTTTGAAACATATAATCAAGGAACCAATGCGTATCACCTACCTGAAAGACTCTACTGTTTGAAACATATAATCAATGAACCAACGCATATCACCTAACTGTACAACTCTACTGTTTGAAACATATAATCAATGAACCAACGCGTATCACCTACCTGAAAGACTCTGCTGTTTGAAACATATAATCAATGAACCAATGCGTATCACCTACCTGAACAACTCTGCTGTTTGAAACATATAATCAATGAACCAATGCGTATCACCTACCTGAACGACTCTGCTGTTTGAAACATATAATCAATGAACCAACGCATATCTCCTACCTGAAAGACTCTACTGTTTGAAACATATAATCAATGAACCAATGCGTATCACCTACCTGAAAGACTCTACTGTTTGAAACATATAATCAATGAACCAATGCGTATCACCTACCTGAACAACTCTACTGTTTGAAACATATAATCAATGAACCAACGCGTATCACCTACCTGAACAACTCTACTGTTTGAAACATAAAATCAATGAACCAACGCGTATCACCTACCTGAACAACTCTGCTGTTTGAAACATATAATCAATGAACCAATGCGTATCACCTACCTGAACAACTCTACTGTTTGAAACATATAATCAATGAACCAAAGCGTATCACCTACCTGAAAGACTCTGCTGTTTGAAACATATAATCAATGAACCAATGCGTATCACCTACCTGAAAGACTCTACTGTTTGAAACATATAATCAATGAACCAACGCGTATCACCTACCTGAAAGACTCTACTGTTTGAAACATATAATCAATGAACCAACGCGTATCACCTACCTGAAAGACTCTGCTGTTTGAAACATATAATCAATGAACCAATGCGTATCACCTACCTGAAAGACTCTACTGTTTGAAACATATAATCAATGAACCAATGCGTATCACCTACCGGAACAACTCTGCTGTTTGAAACATATAATCAATGAACCAATGCGTATCACCTACCGGAACAACTCTGCTGTTTGAAACATATAATCAATGAACCAATGCGTATCACCTACCTGAAAGACTCTACTGTTTGAAACATATAATCAATGAACCAACGCGTATCACCTACCTGAAAGACTCTACTGTTTGAAACATATAATCAATGAACCAACGCGTATCACCTACCTGAAAGACTCTGCTGTTTGAAACATATAATCAATGAACCAACGCGTATCACCTACCTGAAAGACTCTACTGTTTGAAACATATAATCAATGAACCAATGCGTATCACCTACCGGAACAACTCTGCTGTTTGAAACATATAATCAATGAACCAATGCGTATCACCTACCGGAACAACTCTGCTGTTTGAAACATATAATCAATGAACCAATGCGTATCACCTACCTGAAAGACTCTACTGTTTGAAACATATAATCAATGAACCAACGCGTATCACCTACCTGAAAGACTCTACTGTTTGAAACATATAATCAATGAACCAACGCGTATCACCTACCTAAACAACTCTACTGTTTGAAACATATAATCAATGAACCAACGCGTATCACCTACCTGAAAGACTCTGCTGTTTGAAACATATAATCAATGAACCAATGCGTATCACCTACCTGAACAACTCTACTGTTTGAAACATACAATCAATTAACCAACGCGTAACACCTACCTGAAAGACTCTACAGTTTGAAACATATAATCAATGAACCAACGCGTATCACCTACCTGAACAACTCTACAGTTTGAAACATATAATCAATGAACCAACGCGTATCACCTACCTGAAAGACTCTGTTGTTTGAAACATATAATCAATGAACCAATGCGTATCACCTACCTGAAAGACTCTGCTGTTTGAAACATATAATCAATGAACCAACGCGTATCACCTACCTGAAAGACTCTGCTGTTTGAAACATATAATCAATGAACCAACGCGTATCACCTACCTAAAGACTCTGCTGTTTGAAACATATAATCAATGAACCAATGCGTATCACCTACCTGAAAGACTCTACTGTTTGAAACATATAATCAATGAACCAATGCGTATCACCTACCGGAACAACTCTGCTGTTTGAAACATATAATCAATGAACCAATGCGTATCACCTACCGGAACAACTCTGCTGTTTGAAACATATAATCAATGAACCAATGCGTATCACCTACCTGAAAGACTCTACTGTTTGAAACATATAATGAATGAACCAACGCGTATCACCTACCTGAAAGACTCTACTGTTTGAAACATATAATCAATGAACCAACGCGTATCACCTACCTGAAAGACTCTGCTGTTTGAAACATATAATCAATGAACCAACGCGTATCACCTACCTGAAAGACTCTACTGTTTGAAACATATAATCAATGAACCAATGCGTATCACCTACCGGAACAACTCTGCTGTTTGAAACATATAATCAATGAACCAATGCGTATCACCTACCGGAACAACTCTGCTGTTTGAAACATATAATCAATGAACCAATGCGTATCACCTACCTGAAAGACTCTACTGTTTGAAACATATAATCAATGAACCAACGCGTATCACCTACCTGAAAGACTCTACTGTTTGAAACATATAATCAATGAACCAACGCGTATCACCTACCTAAACAACTCTACTGTTTGAAACATATAATCAATGAACCAACGCGTATCACCTACCTGAAAGACTCTGCTGTTTGAAACATATAATCAATGAACCAATGCGTATCACCTACCTGAACAACTCTACTGTTTGAAACATACAATCAATTAACCAACGCGTAACACCTACCTGAAAGACTCTACAGTTTGAAACATATAATCAATGAACCAACGCGTATCACCTACCTGAACAACTCTACAGTTTGAAACATATAATCAATGAACCAACGCGTATCACCTACCTGAAAGACTCTGTTGTTTGAAACATATAATCAATGAACCAATGCGTATCACCTACCTGAAAGACTCTGCTGTTTGAAACATATAATCAATGAACCAACGCGTATCACCTACCTGAAAGACTCTGCTGTTTGAAACATATAATCAATGAACCAACGCGTATCACCTACCTAAAGACTCTGCTGTTTGAAACATATAATCAATGAAGCAATGCGTATCACCTACCTGAACAACTCTACTGTTTGAAACATATAATCAATGAACCAACGCGTATCACCTACCTGAAAGACTCTACTGTTTGAAACATATAATCAATGAACCAACGCATATCACCTACCTGTACAACTCTACTGTTTGAAACATATAATCAATGAACCAATGCGTATCACCTACCTGAAAGACTCTGCTGTTTGAAACATATAATCAATGAACCAACGCGTATCACCTACCTGAAAGACTCTGCTGTTTGAAACATATAATCAATGAACCAACGCGTATCACCTACCTAAAGACTCTGCTGTTTGAAACATATAATCAATGAAGCAATGCGTATCACCTACCTGAACAACTCTACTGTTTGAAACATATAATCAATGAACCAACGCGTATCACCTACCTGAAAGACTCTACTGTTTGAAACATATAATCAATGAACCAACGCATATCACCTACCTGTACAACTCTACTGTTTGAAACATATAATCAATGAACCAATGCGAATCACCTACCTGAAAGACTCTGCTGTTTGAAACATATAATCAATGAACCAACGCGTATCACCTACCTGAACAACTCTACTGTTTGAAACATATAATCAATGAACCAATGCGTATCACCTACCTGAACAACTCTACAGTTTGAAACATATAATCAATGAACCAATGCGTATCACCTACCTGAAAGACTCTGCTGTTTGAAACATATAATCAATGAACCAATGCGTATCACCTACCTGAAAGACTCTACTGTTTGAAACATATAATCAATGAACCAACGCATATCACCTACCTGAAAGACTCTGCTGTTTGAAACATATAATCAATGAACCAATGCGTATCACCTACCTGAACAACTCTGCTGTTTGAAACATATAATCAATGAACCAACGCGTATCACCTACCTGAACAACTCTGCTGTTTGAAACATATAATCAATGAACCAATGCGTATCACCTACCTGAACAACTCTACTGTTTGAAACATATAATCAATGAACCAACGCGTATCACCTACCTGAACAACTCTACTGTTTGAAACATATAATCAATGAACCAACGCGTATCACCTACCTGAACAACTCTGCTGTTTGAAACATATAATCAATGAACCAATGCGTATCACCTACCTGAAAGACTCTACTGTTTGAAACATATAATCAATGAACCAACGCGTATCACCTACCTGAAAGACTCTACTGTTTGAAACATATAATCAATGAACCAACGCGTATCACCTACCTGAAAGACTCTGCTGTTTGAAACATATAATCAATGAACCAATGCGTATCACCTACCTGAAAGACTCTACTGTTTGAAACATATAATCAATGAACCAACGAGTATCACCTACCTGAAAGACTCTACTGTTTGAAACATATAATCAATGAACCAACGCGTATCACCTACCTGAAAGACTCTGCTGTTTGAAACATATAATCAATGAACCAACGCGTATCACCTACCTGAAAGACTCTACTGTTTGAAACATATAATCAATGAACCAATGCGTATCACCTACCGGAACAACTCTGCTGTTTGAAACATATAATCAATGAACCAATGCGTATCACCTACCGGAACAACTCTGCTGTTTGAAACATATAATCAATGAACCAATGCGTATCACCTACCTGAAAGACTCTACTGTTTGAAACATATAATCAATGAACCAACGCGTATCACCTACCTGAAAGACTCTACTGTTTGAAACATATAATCAATGAACCAACGCGTATCACCTACCTAAACAACTCTACTGTTTGAAACATATAATCAATGAACCAACGCGTATCACCTACCTGAAAGACTCTGCTGTTTGAAACATATAATCAATGAACCAATGCGTATCACCTACCTGAAAGACTCTGCTGTTTGAAACATATAATCAATGAACCAATGCGTATCACCTACCTGAAAGACTCTACTGTTTGAAACATATAATCAATGAACCAACGAGTATCACCTACCTGAAAGACTCTACTGTTTGAAACATATAATCAATGAACCAACGCGTATCACCTACCTGAAAGACTCTGCTGTTTGAAACATATAATCAATGAACCAACGCGTATCACCTACCTGAAAGACTCTACTGTTTGAAACATATAATCAATGAACCAATGCGTATCACCTACCGGAACAACTCTGCTGTTTGAAACATATAATCAATGAACCAATGCGTATCACCTACCGGAACAACTCTGCTGTTTGAAACATATAATCAATGAACCAATGCGTATCACCTACCTGAAAGACTCTACTGTTTGAAACATATAATCAATGAACCAACGCGTATCACCTACCTAAACAACTCTACTGTTTGAAACATATAATCAATGAACCAACGCGTATCACCTACCTGAAAGACTCTGCTGTTTGAAACATATAATCAATGAACCAATGCGTATCACCTACCTGAACAACTCTACTGTTTGAAACAAACAATCAATTAACCAACGCGTAACACCTACCTGAAAGACTCTACAGTTTGAAACATATAATCAATGAACCAACGCGTATCACCTACCTGAACAACTCTACAGTTTGAAACATATAATCAATGAACCAACGCGTATCACCTACCTGAAAGACTCTGCTGTTTGAAACATATAATCAATGAACCAATGCGTATCACCTACCTGAAAGACTCTGCTGTTTGAAACATATAATCAATGAACCAACGCGTATCACCTACCTGAAAGACTCTGCTGTTTGAAACATATAATCAATGAACCAACGCGTATCACCTACCTAAAGACTCTGCTGTTTGAAACATATAATCAATGAAGCAATGCGTATCACCTACCTGAACAACTCTACTGTTTGAAACATATAATCAATGAACCAACGCGTATCACCTACCTGAAAGACTCTACTGTTTGAAACATATAATCAATGAACCAACGCATATCACCTACCTGTACAACTCTACTGTTTGAAACATATAATCAATGAACCAATGCGAATCACCTACCTGAAAGACTCTGCTGTTTGAAACATATAATCAATGAACCAACGCGTATCACCTACCTGAACAACTCTACTGTTTGAAACATATAATCAATGAACCAATGCGTATCACCTACCTGAAAGACTCTGCTGTTTGAAACATATAATCAATGAACCAATGCGTATCACCTACCTGAAAGACTCTACTGTTTGAAACATATAATCAATGAACCAACGCATATCACCTACCTGAAAGACTCTGCTGTTTGAAACATATAATCAATGAACCAATGCGTATCACCTACCTGAACAACTCTGCTGTTTGAAACATATAATCAATGAACCAACGCGTATCACCTACCTGAACAACTCTGCTGTTTGAAACATATAATCAATGAACCAATGCGTATCACCTACCTGAACAACTCTACTGTTTGAAACATATAATCAATGAACCAACGCGTATCACCTACCTGAACAACTCTACTGTTTGAAACATATAATCAATGAACCAACGCGTATCACCTACCTGAACAACTCTGCTGTTTGAAACATATAATCAATGAACCAATGCGTATCACCTACCTGAACAACTCTACTGTTTGAAACATATAATCAATGAACCAACGCGTATCACCTACCTGAAAGACTCTGCTGTTTGAAACATATAATCAATGAACCAATGCGTATCACCTACCTGAAAGACTCTACTGTTTGAAACATATAATCAATGAACCAACGCGTATCACCTACCTGAACAACTCTACAGTTTGAAACATATAATCAATGAACCAACGCGTATCACCTACCTGAAAGACTCTGCTGTTTGAAACATATAATCAATGAAACAATGCGTATCACCTACCTGAACAACTCTACTGTTTGAAACATATAATCAATGAACCAACGCGTATCACCTACCTGAAAGACTCTACTGTTTGAAACATATAATCAATGAACCAATGCGTATCACCTACCTGAACAACTCTACTGTTTGAAACATATAATCAATGAACCAACGCGTATCACCTACCTGAACAACTCTACTGTTTGAAACATATAATCAATGAACCAACGGGTATCACCTACCTGAACAACTCTACTGTTTGAAACATATAATCAATGAACCAACGCGTATCACCTACCTGAACAACTCTTCTGTTTGAAACATATAATCAATGAACCAATGCGTATCACCTACCTGAACAACTCTACTGTTTGAAACATATAATCAATGAACCAACGCGTATCACCTACCTGAAAGACTCTGCTGTTTGAAACATATAATCAATGAACCAATGCGTATCACCTACCTGAAAGACTCTACTGTTTGAAACATATAATCAATGAACCAACGCGTATCACCTACCTGAACAACTCTACTGTTTGAAACATATAATCAATGAACCAACGCGTATCACCTACCTAAAGACTCTGCTGTTTGAAACATATAATCAATGAACCAATGCGTATCACCTACCTGAACAACTCTACTGTTTGAAACATATAATCAATGAACCAACGCGTATCACCTACCTGAAAGACTCTGCTGTTTGAAACATATAATCAATGAACCAATGCGTATCACCTACCTGAAAGACTCTACTGTTTGAAACATATAATCAATGAACCAACGCGTATCACCTACCTGAACAACTCTACAGTTTGAAACATATAATCAATGAAACAATGCGTATCACCTACCTGAACAACTCTGCTGTTTGAAACATATAATCAATGAACCAATGCGTTCACCTACCTGAAAGACTCTACTGTTTGAAACATATAATCAATGAACCAATGCGTATCACCTACCTGAAAGACTCTACTGTTTGAAACATATAATCAATGAACCAACGCGTATCACCTACCTGAAAGACTCTGCTGTTTGAAACATATAATCAATGAACCAATGCGTATCACCTACCTGAAAGACTCTACTGTTTGAAACATATAATCAATGAACCAACGCGTATCACCTACCTGAAAGACTCTACTGTTTGAAACATATAATCAATGAACCAACGCGTATCACCTACCTGAAAGACTCTGCTGTTTGAAACATATAATCAATGAACCAACGCGTATCACCTACCTGAAAGACTCTGCTGTTTGAAACATATAATCAATGAACCAACGCGTATAACCTACCTGAACAACTCTACTGTTTGAAACATATAATCAATGAACCAACGCGTATCACCTACCTGAACAACTCTGCTGTTTGAAACATATAATCAATGAACCAATGCGTATCACCTACCTGAACAACTCTACTGTTTGAAACATATAATCAATGAACCAACGCGTATCACCTACCTGAAAGACTCTACTGTTTGAAACATATAATCAATGAACCAACGCGTATCACCTACCTGAAAGACTCTGCTGTTTGAAACATATAATCAATGAACCAACGCGTATCACCTACCTGAAAGACTCTGCTGTTTGAAACATATAATCAATGAACCAACGCGTATAACCTACCTGAACAACTCTGCTGTTTGAAACATATAATCAATGAACCAATGCGTATCACCTACCTGAAAAACTCTTCTGTTTGAAACATATAATCAATGAACCAACGCGTATCACCTACCTGAAAGACTCTGCTGTTTGAAACATATAATCAATGAACCAACGCGTATCACCTACCTGAAAGACTCTGCTGTTTGAAACATATAATCAATGAACCAACGCGTATCACCTACCTGAAAGACTCTGCTGTTTGAAACATATAATCAATGAACCAATGCGTATCACCTACCTGAAAGACTCTACTGTTTGAAACATATAATCAATGAACCAACGCGTATCACCTACCTGAAAGACTCTGCTGTTTGAAACATATAATCAATGAACCAATGCGTATCACCTACCTGAACAACTCTACTGTTTGAAACATATAATCAATGAACCAACGCGTATCACCTACCTGAAAGACTCTGCTGTTTGAAACATATAATCAATGAACCAATGCGTATCACCTACCTGAAAGACTCTATTGTTTGAAACATATAATCAATGAACCAACGCGTATCACCTACCTGAAAGACTCTGCTGTTTGAAACATATAATCAATGAACCAACGCATATCACCTACCTGAAAGACTCTGCAGTTTGAAACATATAATCAATGAACCAATGCGTATCACCTACCTGAACAACTCTGCTGTTTGATACATATAATCAATGAACCAACGCGTATCACCTACCTGAACAACTCTGCTGTTTGAAACATATAATCAATGAACCAACGCGTATCACCTACCTGAAGGACTCTGCTGTTGGAAACATATAATCAATGAACCAACGCGTATCACCTACCTGAACAACTCTGCTATTTGAAACATATAATCAACGAACCAACGCGTATCACCTACCTGAAAGACTCTGCTGTTTGAAACATATAATCAATGAAACAATGCGTATCACCTACCTGAACAACTTTACTGTTTGAAACATATAATCAATGAACCAACGCGTATCACCTACCTGAAAGACTCTACTGTTTGAAACATATAATCAATGAACCAATGCGTATCACCTACCTGAACAACTCTACTGTTTGAAACATATAATCAATGAACCAACGCGTATCACCTACCTGAAAGACTCTACTGTTTGAAACATATAATCAATGAACCAACGCGTATCACCTACCTGAACAACTCTACAGTTTGAAACATATAATCAATGAACCAACGCGTATCACCTACCTGAAAGACTCTGCTGTTTGAAACATATAATCAATGAAACAATGCGTATCACCTACCTGAACAACTCTACTGTTTGAAACATATAATCAATGAACCAACGCGTATCACCTACCTGAAAGACTCTACTGTTTGAAACATATAATCAATGAACCAATGCGTATCACCTACCTGAACAACTCTACTGTTTGAAACATATAATCAATGAACCAACGCGTATCACCTACCTGAACAACTCTACTGTTTGAAACATATAATCAATGAACCAACGCGTATCACCTACCTGAAAGACTCTGCTGTTTGAAACATATAATCAATGAAACAATGCGCATCACCTACCTGAACAACTCTACTGTTTGAAACATATAATCAATGAACCAACGCGTATCACCTACCTGAAAGACTCTACTGTTTGAAACATATAATCAATGAACCAATGCGTATCACCTACCTGAACAACTCTACTGTTTGAAACATATAATCAATGAACCAACGCGTATCACCTACCTGAAAGACTCTACTGTTTGAAACATATAATCAATGAACCAACGCGTATCACCTACCTGAACAACTCTACAGTTTGAAACATATAATCAATGAACCAACGCGTATCACCTACCTGAAAGACTCTGCTGTTTGAAACATATAATCAATGAAACAATGCGTATCACCTACCTGAACAACTCTACTGTTTGAAACATATAATCAATGAACCAACGCGTATCACCTACCTGAAAGACTCTACTGTTTGAAACATATAATCAATGAACCAATGCGTATCACCTACCTGAACAACTCTACTGTTTGAAACATATAATCAATGAACCAACGCGTATCACCTACCTGAACAACTCTACTGTTTGAAACATATAATCAATGAACCAACGCGTATCACCTACCTGAACAACTCTACTGTTCGAAACATATAATCAATGAACCAACGCGTATCACCTACCTGAACAACTCTTCTGTTTGAAACATATAATCAATGAACCAATGCGTATCACCTACCTGAACAACTCTACTGTTTGAAACATATAATCAATGAACCAACGCGTATCACCTACCTGAAAGACTCTGCTGTTTGAAACATATAATCAATGAACCAATGCGTATCACCTACCTGAACAACTCTACAGTTTGAAACATATAATCAATGAACCAACGCGTATCACCTACATGAAAGACTCTGCTGTTTGAAACATATAATCAATGAAACAATGCGTATCACCTACCTGAACAACTCTACTGTTTGAAACATATAATCAATGAACCAACGCGTATCACCTACCTGAAAGACTCTGCTGTTTGAAACATATAATCAATGAAACAATGCGTATCACCTACCTGAAAGACTCTGCTGTTTGAAACATATAATCAATGAACCAACGCGTATCACCTACCTGAAAGACTCTGCTGTTTGAAACATATAATCAATGAACCAACGCGTATAACCTACCTGAACAACTCTGCTGTTTGAAACATATAATCAATGAACCAATGCGTATCACCTACCTGAACAACTCTACTGTTTGAAACATATAATCAATGAACCAACGCGTATCACCTACCTGAAAGACTCTGCTGTTTGAAACATATAATCAATGAACCAACGCGTATCACCTACCTGAAAGACTCTGCTGTTTGAAACATATAATCAATGAACCAACGCGTATCACCTACCTGAAAGACTCTGCTGTTTGAAACATATAATCAATGAACCAATGCGTATCACCTACCTGAACAACTCTGCTGTTTGAAACATATAATCAATGAACCAATGCGTATCACCTACCTGAAAGACTCTACTGTTTGAAACATATAATCAATGAACCAACGCGTATCACCTACCTGAAAGACTCTGCTGTTTGAAACATATAATCAATGAACCAATGCGTATCACCTACCTGAACAACTCTACTGTTTGAAACATATAATCAATGAACCAACGCGTATCACCTACCTGAAAGACTCTGCTGTTTGAAACATATAATCAATGAACCAATGCGTATCACCTACCTGAAAGACTCTACTGTTTGAAACATATAATCAATGAACCAACGCGTATCACCTACCTGAACAACTCTACAGTTTGAAACATATAATCAATGAACCAACGCGTATCACCTACCTGAAAGACTCTGCTGTTTGAAACATATAATCAATGAAACAATGCGTATCACCTACCTGAACAACTCTACTGTTTGAAACATATAATCAATGAACCAACGCGTATCACCTACCTGAAAGACTCTACTGTTTGAAACATATAATCAATGAACCAATGCGTATCACCTACCTGAACAACTCTACTGTTTGAAACATATAATCAATGAACCAACGCGTATCACCTACCTGAACAACTCTACTGTTTGAAACATATAATCAATGAACCAACGCGTATCACCTACCTGAACAACTCTACTGTTTCAAACATATAATCAATGAACCAACGCGTATCACCTACCTGAACAACTCTTCTGTTTGAAACATATAATCAATGAACCAATGCGTATCACCTACCTGAACAACTCTACTGTTTGAAACATATAATCAATGAACCAACGCGTATCACCTACCTGAAAGACTCTGCTGTTTGAAACATATAATCAATGAACCAATGCGTATCACCTACCTGAACAACTCTACTGTTTGAAACATATAATCAATGAACCAACGCGTATCACCTACCTGAACAACTCTGCTGTTTGAAACATATAATCAATGAACCAATGCGTATCACCTACCTGAACAACTCTACTGTTTGAAACATATAATCAATGAACCAACGCGTATCACCTACCTGAAAGACTCTACTGTTTGAAACATATAATCAATGAACCAACGCGTATCACCTACCTGAAAGACTCTGCTGTTTGAAACATATAATCAATGAACCAACGCGTATAACCTACCTGAACAACTCTGCTGTTTGAAACATATAATCAATGAACCAATGCGTATCACCTACCTGAAAGACTCTGCTGTTTGAAACATATAATCAATGAACCAATGCGTATCACCTACCTGAAAGACTCTACTGTTTGAAACATATAATCAATGAACCAATGCGTATCACCTACCTGAAAGACTCTACTGTTTGAAACATATAATCAATGAACCAATGCGTATCACCTACCTGAAAGACTCTACTGTTTGAAACATATAATCAATGAACCAACGCGTATCACCTACCTGAAAGACTCTACTGTTTGAAACATATAATCAATGAACCAACGCATATCACCTACCTGAAAGACTCTGCTGTTTGAAACATATAATCAATGAACCATCGCGTATCACCTACCTGAAAGACTCTGCTGTTTGAAACATATAATCAATGAACCAATGCGTATCACCTAACTGAACAACTCTACTGTTTGAAACATATAATCAATGAACCAACGCGTATCACCTACCTGAAAGACTCTACTGTTTGAAACATATAATCAATGAACCAATGCGTATCACCTACCTGAACAACTCTACAGTTTGAAACATATAATCAATGAACCAATGCGTATCACCTACCTGAAAGACTCTGCTGTTTGAAACATATAATCAATGAACCAATGAGTATCACCTACCTGAAAGACTCTGCTGTTTGAAACATATAATCAATGAACCAATGCGTATCACCTACCTGAACAACTCTACTGTTTGAAACATATAATCAATGAAAAAACGTGTATCACCTACCTGAAAGACTCTACTGTTTGAAACATATAATCAATGAACCAATGCGTATAACCTACCTGAAAGACTCTACTGTTTGAAACATATAATCAATGAACCAACGCGTATCACCTACCTAAACAACTCTACTGTTTGAAACATATAATCAATGAACCAACGCGTATCACCTACCTGAAAGACTCTGCTGTTTGAAACATATAATCAATGAACCAATGCGTATCACCTACCTAAACAACTCTACTGTTTGAAACATATAATCAATGAACCAACGCGTATCACCTACCTGAAAGACTCTACAGTTTGAAACATATAATCAATGAACCATCGCGTATCACCTGCCTGAAAGACTCTGCTGTTTGAAACATATAATCAATGAACCAACGCGTATCACCTACCTAAAGACTCTGCTGTTTGAAACATATAATCAATGAACCAATGCGTATCACCTACCTGAACAACTCTACTGTTTGAAACATATAATCAATGAACCAACGCGTATCACCTACCTGAAAGACTCTACTGTTTGAAACATATAATCAATGAACTAATGCGTATCACCTACCGGAACAACTCTGCTGTTTGAAACATATAATCAATGCACCAATGCGTATCACCTACCTGAAAGACTCTACTGTTTGAAACATATAATCAATGAACCAACGCGTATCACCTACCTGAAAGACTCTACTGTTTGAAACATATAATCAATGAACCAACGCGTATCACCTACCTGAAAGACTCTGCTGTTTGAAACATATAATCAATGAACCAATGCGTATCACCTACCTGAAAGACTCTACTGTTTGAAACATATAATCAATGAACCAACGAGTATCACCTACCTGAAAGACTCTACTGTTTGAAACATATAATCAATGAACCAATGCGTATCACCTACCTGAACAACTCTACAGTTTGAAACATATAATCAATGAACCAATGCGTATCACCTACCTGAAAGACTCTGCTGTTTGAAACATATAATCAATGAACCAACGCGTATCACCTACCTGAAAGACTCTGCTGTTTGAAACATATAATCAATGAACCAATGCGTATCACCTACCTGAACAACTCTACTGTTTGAAACATATAATCAATGAACCAACGCGTATCACCTACCTGAAAGACTCTACTGTTTGAAACATATAATCAATGAACCAATGCGTATCACCTACCGGAACAACTCTGCTGTTTGAAACATATAATCAATGAACCAATGCGTATCACCTACCTGAAAGACTCTACTGTTTGAAACATATAATCAATGAACCAACGCGTATCACCTACCTGAAAGACTCTGCTGTTTGAAACATATAATCAATGAACCAATGCGTATCACCTACCGGAACAACTCTACTGTTTGAAACATATAATCAATGAACCAACGCGTATCACCTACCTGAAAGACTCTACAGTTTGAAACATATAATCAATGAACCAACGCGTATCACCTACCTGAACAACTCTACAGTTTGAAACATATAATCAATGAACCAACGCGTATCACCTACCTGAAAGACTCTGCTGTTTGAAACATATAATCAATGAACCAATGCGTATCACCTACCTGAAAGACTCTGCTGTTTGAAACATATAATCAATGAACCAATGAGGATCACCTACCTGAAAGACTCTGCTGTTTGAAACATATAATTAATGAACCAATGCGTATCACCTACCTGAACAACTCTACTGTTTGAAACATATAATCAATGAACCAACGCGTATCACCTACCTGAAAGACTCTACTGTTTGAAACATATAATCAATGAACCAACGCATATCACCTACCTGTACAACTCTACTGTTTGAAACATATAATCAATGAACCAATGCGAATCACCTACCTGAAAGACTCTGCTGTTTGAAACATTTAATCAATGAACCAACGCGTATCACCTACCTGAACAACTCTACTGTTTGAAACATATAATCAATGAACAAATGCGTATCACCTACCTGAACAACTCTACAGTTTGAAACATATAATCAATGAACCAATGCGTATCACCTACCTGAAAGATTCTGCTGTTTGAAACATATAATCAATGAACCAATGCGTATCACCTACCTGAAAGACTCTACTGTTTGAAACATATAATCAATGAACCAACGCATATCACCTACCTGAAAGACTCTGCTGTTTGAAACATATAATCAATGAACCAATGCGTATCACCTACCTGAACAACTCTGCTGTTTGAAACATATAATCAATGAACCAACGCGTATCACCTACCTGAACAACTCTGCTGTTTGAAACATATAATCAATGAACCAATGCGTATCACCTACCTGAACAACTCTACTGTTTGAAACATATAATCAATGAACCAACGCGTATCACCTACCTGAACATCTCTACTGTTTGAAACATATAATCAATGAACCAACGCGTATCACCTACCTGAACAACTCTGCTGTTTGAAACATATAATCAATGAACCAATGCGTATCACCTACCTGAAAGACTCTACTGTTTGAAACATATAATCAATGAACCAATGCGTATCACCTACCTGAAAGACTCTACTGTTTGAAACATATAATCAATGAACCAACGCGTATCACCTACCTGAAAGACTCTACTGTTTGAAACATATAATCAATGAACCAATGCGTATCACCTACCTGAAAGACTCTACTGTTTGAAACATATAATCAATGAACCAACGAGTATCACCTACCTGAAAGACTCTACTGTTTGAAACATATAATCAATGAACCAACGCGTATCACCTACCTGAAAGACTCTGCTGTTTGAAACATATAATCAATGAACCAACGCGTATCACCTACCTGAAAGACTCTGCTGTTTGAAACATATAATCAATGAACCAATGCGTATCACCTACCTGAACAACTCTACTGTTTGAAACATATAATCAATGAACCAACGCGTATCACCTACCTGAAAGACTCTACTGTTTGAAACATATAATCAATGAACCAATGCGTATCACCTACCGGAACAACTCTGCTGTTTGAAACATATAATCAATGAACCAATGCGTATCACCTACCTGAAAGACTCTACTGTTTGAAACATATAATCAATGAACCAACGCGTATCACCTACCTGAAAGACTCTGCTGTTTGAAACATATAATCAATGAACCAATGCGTATCACCTACCGGAACAACTCTACTGTTTGAAACATATAATCAATGAACCAACGCGTATCACCTACCTGAAAGACTCTACAGTTTGAAACATATAATCAATGAACCAACGCGTATCACCTACCTGAACAACTCTACAGTTTGAAACATATAATCAATGAACCAACGCGTATCACCTACCTGAAAGACTCTGCTGTTTGAAACATATAATCAATGAACCAATGCGTATCACCTACCTGAAAGACTCTGCTGTTTGAAACATATAATCAATGAACCAATGAGGATCACCTACCTGAAAGACTCTGCTGTTTGAAACATATAATTAATGAACCAATGCGTATCACCTACCTGAACAACTCTACTGTTTGAAACATATAATCAATGAACCAACGCGTATCACCTACCTGAAAGACTCTACTGTTTGAAACATATAATCAATGAACCAACGCATATCACCTACCTGTACAACTCTACTGTTTGAAACATATAATCAATGAACCAATGCGAATCACCTACCTGAAAGACTCTGCTGTTTGAAACATATAATCAATGAACCAACGCGTATCACCTACCTGAACAACTCTACTGTTTGAAACATATAATCAATGAACAAATGCGTATCACCTACCTGAACAACTCTACAGTTTGAAACATATAATCAATGAACCAATGCGTATCACCTACCTGAAAGATTCTGCTGTTTGAAACATATAATCAATGAACCAATGCGTATCACCTACCTGAAAGACTCTACTGTTTGAAACATATAATCAATGAACCAACGCATATCACCTACCTGAAAGACTCTGCTGTTTGAAACATATAATCAATGAACCAATGCGTATCACCTACCTGAACAACTCTGCTGTTTGAAACATATAATCAATGAACCAACGCGTATCACCTACCTGAACAACTCTGCTGTTTGAAACATATAATCAATGAACCAATGCGTATCACCTACCTGAACAACTCTACTGTTTGAAACATATAATCAATGAACCAACGAGTATCACCTACCTGAAAGACTCTACTGTTTGAAACATATAATCAATGAACCAACGCGTATCACCTACCTGAAAGACTCTGCTGTTTGAAACATATAATCAATGAACCAACGCGTATCACCTACCTGAAAGACTCTGCTGTTTGAAACATATAATCAATGAACCAATGCGTATCACCTACCTGAACAACTCTACTGTTTGAAACATATAATCAATGAACCAACGCGTATCACCTACCTGAAAGACTCTACTGTTTGAAACATATAATCAATGAACCAATGCGTATCACCTACCGGAACAACTCTGCTGTTTGAAACATATAATCAATGAACCAATGCGTATCACCTACCTGAAAGACTCTACTGTTTGAAACATATAATCAATGAACCAACGCGTATCACCTACCTGAAAGACTCTGCTGTTTGAAACATATAATCAATGAACCAATGCGTATCACCTACCGGAACAACTCTACTGTTTGAAACATATAATCAATGAACCAACGCGTATCACCTACCTGAAAGACTCTACAGTTTGAAACATATAATCAATGAACCAACGCGTATCACCTACCTGAACAACTCTACAGTTTGAAACATATAATCAATGAACCAACGCGTATCACCTACCTGAAAGACTCTGCTGTTTGAAACATATAATCAATGAACCAATGCGTATCACCTACCTGAAAGACTCTGCTGTTTGAAACATATAATCAATGAACCAATGAGGATCACCTACCTGAAAGACTCTGCTGTTTGAAACATATAATTAATGAACCAATGCGTATCACCTACCTGAACAACTCTACTGTTTGAAACATATAATCAATGAACCAACGCGTATCACCTACCTGAAAGACTCTACTGTTTGAAACATATAATCAATGAACCAACGCGTATCACCTACCTGTACAACTCTACTGTTTGAAACATATAATCAATGAACCAATGCGAATCACCTACCTGAAAGACTCTGCTGTTTGAAACATATAATCAATGAACCAACGCGTATCACCTACCTGAACAACTCTACTGTTTGAAACATATAATCAATGAACAAATGCGTATCACCTACCTGAACAACTCTACAGTTTGAAACATATAATCAATGAACCAATGCGTATCACCTACCTGAAAGATTCTGCTGTTTGAAACATATAATCAATGAACCAATGCGTATCACCTACCTGAAAGACTCTACTGTTTGAAACATATAATCAATGAACCAACGCGTATCACCTACCTGAAAGACTCTGCTGTTTGAAACATATAATCAATGAACCAATGCGTATCACCTACCTGAACAACTCTGCTGTTTGAAACATATAATCAATGAACCAACGCGTATCACCTACCTGAACAACTCTGCTGTTTGAAACATATAATCAATGAACCAATGCGTATCACCTACCTGAACAACTCTACTGTTTGAAACATATAATCAATGAACCAACGCGTATCACCTACCTGAACATCTCTACTGTTTGAAACATATAATCAATGAACCAACGCGTATCACCTACCTGAACAACTCTGCTGTTTGAAACATATAATCAATGAACCAATGCGTATCACCTACCTGAAAGACTCTACTGTTTGAAACATATAATCAATGAACCAATGCGTATCACCTACCTGAAAGACTCTACTGTTTGAAACATATAATCAATGAACCAACGCGTATCACCTACCTGAAAGACTCTACTGTTTGAAACATATAATCAATGAACCAATGCGTATCACCTACCTGAAAGACTCTACTGTTTGAAACATATAATCAATGAACCAACGAGTATCACCTACCTGAAAGACTCTACTGTTTGAAACATATAATCAATGAACCAACGCGTATCACCTACCTGAAAGACTCTGCTGTTTGAAACATATAATCAATGAACCAACGCGTATCACCTACCTGAAAGACTCTGCTGTTTGAAACATATAATCAATGAACCAATGCGTATCACCAACCTGAACAACTCTACTGTTTGAAACATATAATCAATGAACCAACGCGTATCACCTACCTGAAAGACTCTACTGTTTGAAACATATAATCAATGAACCAATGCGTATCACCTACCGGAACAACTCTGCTGTTTGAAACATATAATCAATGAACCAATGCGTATCACCTACCTGAAAGACTCTACTGTTTGAAACATATAATCAATGAACCAACGCGTATCACCTACCTGAAAGACTCTGCTGTTTGAAACATATAATCAATGAACCAATGCGTATCACCTACCGGAACAACTCTACTGTTTGAAACATATAATCAATGAACCAACGCGTATCACCTACCTGAAAGACTCTACAGTTTGAAACATATAATCAATGAACCAACGCGTATCACCTACCTGAACAACTCTACAGTTTGAAACATATAATCAATGAACCAACGCGTATCACCTACCTGAAAGACTCTGCTGTTTGAAACATATAATCAATGAACCAATGCGTATCACCTACCTGAAAGACTCTGCTGTTTGAAACATATAATCAATGAACCAATGAGGATCACCTACCTGAAAGACTCTGCTGTTTGAAACATATAATTAATGAACCAATGCGTATCACCTACCTGAACAACTCTACTGTTTGAAACATATAATCAATGAACCAACGCGTATCACCTACCTGAAAGACTCTACTGTTTGAAACATATAATCAATGAACCAACGCATATCACCTACCTGTACAACTCTACTGTTTGAAACATATAATCAATGAACCAATGCGAATCACCTACCTGAAAGACTCTGCTGTTTGAAACATATAATCAATGAACCAACGCGTATCACCTACCTGAACAACTCTACTGTTTGAAACATATAATCAATGAACAAATGCGTATCACCTACCTGAACAACTCTACAGTTTGAAACATATAATCAATGAACCAATGCGTATCACCTACCTGAAAGATTCTGCTGTTTGAAACATATAATCAATGAACCAATGCGTATCACCTACCTGAAAGACTCTACTGTTTGAAACATATAATCAATGAACCAACGCATATCACCTACCTGAAAGACTCTGCTGTTTGAAACATATAATCAATGAACCAATGCGTATCACCTACCTGAACAACTCTGCTGTTTGAAACATATAATCAATGAACCAACGCGTATCACCTACCTGAACAACTCTGCTGTTTGAAACATATAATCAATGAACCAATGCGTATCACCTACCTGAACAACTCTACTGTTTGAAACATATAATCAATGAACCAACGCGTATCACCTACCTGAACATCTCTACTGTTTGAAACATATAATCAATGAACCAACGCGTATCACCTACCTGAACAACTCTGCTGTTTGAAACATATAATCAATGAACCAATGCGTATCACCTACCTGAAAGACTCTACTGTTTGAAACATATAATCAATGAACCAATGCGTATCACCTACCTGAAAGACTCTACTGTTTGAAACATATAATCAATGAACCAACGCGTATCACCTACCTGAAAGACTCTACTGTTTGAAACATATAATCAATGAACCAATGCGTATCACCTACCTGAAAGACTCTACTGTTTGAAACATATAATCAATGAACCAACGAGTATCACCTACCTGAAAGACTCTACTGTTTGAAACATATAATCAATGAACCAACGCGTATCACCTACCTGAAAGACTCTGCTGTTTGAAACATATAATCAATGAACCAACGCGTATCACCTACCTGAAAGATTCTGCTGTTTGAAACATATAATCAATGAACCAATGCGTATCACCAACCTGAACAACTCTACTGTTTGAAACATATAATCAATGAACCAACGCGTATCACCTACCTGAAAGACTCTACTGTTTGAAACATATAATCAATGAACCAATGCGTATCACCTACCTGAACAACTCTACAGTTTGAAACATATAATCAATGAACCAATGCGTATCACCTACCTGAAAGACTCTACTGTTTGAAACATATAATCAATGAACCAACGCGTATCACCTACCTGAAAGACTCTACTGTTTGAAACATATAATCAATGAACCAAGGCGTATCACCTACCTGAAAGACTCTACTGTTTGAAACATATAATCAATGAACCAACGAGTATCACCTACCTGAAAGACTCTACTGTTTGAAACATATAATCAATGAACCAACGCGTATCACCTACCTGAAAGACTCTGCTGTTTGAAACATATAATCAATGAACCAACGCGTATCACCTACCTGAAAGACTCTGCTGTTTGAAACATATAATCAATGAACCAATGCGTATCACCAACCTGAACAACTCTACTGTTTGAAACATATAATCAATGAACCAACGCGTATCACCTACCTGAAAGACTCTACTGTTTGAAACATATAATCAATGAACCAATGCGTATCACCTACCTGAAAGACTCTACTGTTTGAAACATATAATCAATGAACCAATGCGTATCACCTACCTGAACAACTCTACAGTTTGAAACATATAATCAATGAACCAATGCGTATCACCTACCTGAAAGACTCTGCTGTTTGAAACATATAATCAATGAACCAATGAGTATCACCTACCTGAAAGACTCTGCTGTTTGAAACATATAATCAATGAACCAATGCGTATCACCTACCTGAACAACTCTACTGTTTGAAACATATAATCAATGAAAAAACGCGTATCACCTACCTGAAAGACTCTTCTGTTTGAAACATATAATCAATGAACCAACGCGTATAACCTACCTGAACAACTCTACTGTTTGAAACATATAATCAATGAACCAACGCGTATCACCTACCTGAAAGACTCTACAGTTTGAAACATGTAATCAATGAACCAACGCGTATCACCTACCTGAACAACTCTACAGTTTGAAACATATAATCAATGAACCAACGCGTATCACCTACCTGAAAGACTCTGCTGTTTGAAACATATAATCAATGAACCAATGCGTATCACCTACCTGAAAGACTCTGCTGTTTGAAACATATAATCAATGAACCAACGCGTATCACCTACCTGAAAGACTCTGCTGTTTGAAACATATAATCAATGAACCAATGCGTATCACCTACCTGAACAACTCTACTGTTTGAAACATATAATCAATGAACCAACGCGTATCACCTACCTGAAAGACTCTACAGTTTGAAACATATAATCAATGAACCAACGCGTATCACCTACCTGAACAACTCTACAGTTTGAAACATATAATCAATGAACCAACGCGTATCACCTACCTGAAAGACTCTGCTGTTTGAAACATATAATCAATGAACCAATGCGTATCACCTACCTGAAAGACTCTGCTGTTTGAAACATATAATCAATGAACCAACGCGTATCACCTACCTGAAAGACTCTGCTGTTTGAAACATATAATCAATGAACCAATGCGTATCACCTACCTGAACAACTCTACTGTTTGAAACATATAATCAATGAACCAACGCGTATCACCTACCTGAAAGACTCTACTGTTTGAAACATATAATCAATGAACCAACGCATATCACCTACCTGAACAACTCTACTGTTTGAAACATATAATCAATGAACCAATGCGAATCACCTACCTGAAAGACTCTGCTGTTTGAAACATATAATCAATGAACCAACGCGTATCACCTACCTGAACAACTCTACTGTTTGAAACATATAATCAATGAACCAATGCGTATCACCTACCTGAACAACTCTACAGTTTGAAACATATAATCAATGAACCAATGCGTATCACCTACCTGAAAGATTCTGCTGTTTGAAACATATAATCAATGAACCAATGCGTATCACCTACCTGAAAGACTCTACTGTTTGAAACATATAATCAATGAACCAACGCATATCACCTACCTGAAAGACTCTGCTGTTTGAAACATATAATCAATGAACCAATGCGTATCACCTACCTGAACAACTCTGCTGTTTGAAACATATAATCAATGAACCAACGCGTATCACCTACCTGAACAACTCTGCTGTTTGAAACATATAATCAATGAACCAATGCGTATCACCTACCTGAACAACTCTACTGTTTGAAACATATAATCAATGAACCAACGCGTATCACCTACCTGAACATCTCTACTGTTTGAAACATATAATCAATGAACCAACGCGTATCACCTACCTGAACAACTCTGCTGTTTGAAACATATAATCAATGAACCAATGCGTATCACCTACCTGAAAGACTCTGCTGTTTGAAACATATAATCAATGAACCAATGCGTATCACCTACCTGAAAGACTCTACTGTTTGAAACATATAATCAATGAACCAATGCGTATCACCTACCTGAAAGACTCTACTGTTTGAAACATATAATCAATGAACCAACGCGTATCACCTACCTGAAAGACTCTGCTGTTTGAAACATATAATCAATGAACCAATGCGTATCACCTACCTGAAAGACTCTACTGTTTGAAACATATAATCAATGAACCAACGCGTATCACCTACCTGAACAACTCTACTGTTTGAAACATATAATCAATGAACCAACGCGTATCACCTACCTGAACAACTCTGTTGTTTGAAACATATAATCAATGAACCAATGCGTATCACCTACCTGAACAACTCTACTGTTTGAAACATATAATCAATGAACCAACGCGTATCACCTACCTGAAAGACTCTGCTGTTTGAAACATATAATCAATGAACCAATGCGTATCACCTACCTGAAAGACTCTACTGTTTGAAACATATAATCAATGAACCAACGCGTATCACCTACCTGAAAGACTCTACTGTTTGAAACATATAATCAATGAACCAATGCGTATCACCTACCTGAAAGACTCTACTGTTTGAAACATATAATCAATGAACCAACGAGTATCACCTACCTGAAAGACTCTACTGTTTGAAACATCTAATCAATGAACCAACGCGTATGAACTACCTGAAAGACTCTGCTGTTTGAAACATATAATCAATGAACCAACGCGTATCACCTACCTGAGGTGAGGTGAGGTGAGTTGGGGTTTAACGCCGCTTTCAAGAGTATTTCACTTATATCGCGGCTGCTAGTATTACGGCAGGGAGAAAGCCCGCAACGCCATGTGGCTATGCATTGCGGTGAAACCTGCGAGCAACGGCTGGAACTAGCGAACCATGGGTGGTACTACCCTGAACTTCAGTGTAGCATTGCACCCAAACCCTTACTGCGTGTAGAACAGTTCTCTACTGCAGACAAAGTTGCCGTGCCCCTGGCGGGATTCGAACCCCGGACCTCTTGATCCGAAGCCGAACGCGCTAACCACTGCGCTATCCCGCCCCCTCACCTACCTGAAAGACTCTGCTGTTTGAAACATATAATCAATGAACCAATGCGTATCACCAACCTGAACAACTCTACTGTTTGAAACATATAATCAATGAACCAACGCGTATCACCTACCTGAAAGACTCTACTGTTTGAAACATATAATCAATGAACCAATGCGTATCACCTACCTGAACAACTCTACAGTTTGAAACATATAATCAATGAACCAATGCGTATCACCTACCTGAAAGACTCTACTGTTTGAAACATATAATCAATGAACCAACGCGTATCACCTACCTGAAAGACTCTACTGTTTGAAACATATAATCAATGAACCAATGCGTATCACCTACCTGAAAGACTCTACTGTTTGAAACATATAATCAATGAACCAACGAGTATCACCTACCTGAAAGACTCTACTGTTTGAAACATATAATCAATGAACCAACGCGTATCACCTACCTGAAAGACTCTACTGTTTGAAACATATAATCAATGAACCAACGCGTATCACCTACCTGAAAGACTCTGCTGTTTGAAACATATAATCAATGAACCAATGCGTATCACCAACCTGAACAACTCTACTGTTTGAAACATATAATCAATGAACCAACGCGTATCACCTACCTGAAAGACTCTACTGTTTGAAACATATAATCAATGAACCAATGCGTATCACCTACCTGAACAACTCTACAGTTTGAAACATATAATCAATGAACCAATGCGTATCACCTACCTGAAAGACTCTGCTGTTTGAAACATATAATCAATGAACCAATGAGTATCACCTACCTGAAAGACTCTGCTGTTTGAAACATATAATCAATGAACCAATGCGTATCACCTACCTGAACAACTCTACTGTTTGAAACATATAATCAATGAAAAAACGCGTATCACCTACCTGAAAGACTCTTCTGTTTGAAACATATAATCAATGAACCAACGCGTATAACCTACCTGAACAACTCTACTGTTTGAAACATATAATCAATGAACCAACGCGTATCACCTACCTGAACAACTCTGCTGTTTGAAACATATAATCAATGAACCAATGCGTATCACCTACCTGAACAACTCTACTGTTTGAAACATATAATCAATGAACCAACGCGTCTCACCTACCTGAAAGACTCTGCTGTTTGAAACATATAATCAATGAACCAATGCGTATCACCTACGTGAAAGACTCTACTGTTTGAAACATATAATCAATGAAACAATGCGTATCACCTACCTGAAAGACTCTACTGTTTGAAACATATAATCAATGAACCAACGCGTATCACCAACCTGAAAGACTCTGCTGTTTGAAACATATAATCAATGAACTAACGCGTATAACCTACCTGAACAACTCTACAGTTTGAAACATATAATCAACGAACCAACGCATATTACCTACCTGAACAACTCTACTGTTTGAAACATATAATCAATGAACCAATGCGTATCACCTACCTGAAAGACTCTGCTGTTTGAAACATATAATCAATGAACCAATGCGTATCACCTACCTGAAAGACTCTGCTGTTTGAAACATATAATCAATGAACCAACGCGTATCACCTACCTGAAAGACTCTGCTGTTTGAAACATATAATCAATGAACCAATGCGTATCACCTACCTGAACAACTCTACTGTTTGAAACATATAATCAATGAACCAACGCGTATCACCTACCTGAAAGACTCTACAGTTTGAAACATATAATCAATGAACCAACGCGTATCACCTACCTGAACAACTCTACAGTTTGAAACATATAATCAATGAACCAACGCGTATCACCTACCTGAAAGACTCTGCTGTTTGAAACATATAATCAATGAACCAATGCGTATCACCTACCTGAAAGACTCTGCTGTTTGAAACATATAATCAATGAACCAACGCGTATCACCTACCTGAAAGACTCTGCTGTTTGAAACATATAATCAATGAACCAATGCGTATCACCTACCTGAACAACTCTACTGTTTGAAACATATAATCAATGAACCAACGCGTATCACCTACCTGAAAGACTCTACTGTTTGAAACATATAATCAATGAACCAACGCATATCACCTACCTGTACAACTCTACTGTTTGAAACATATAATCAATGAACCAATGCGAATCACCTACCTGAAAGACTCTGCTGTTTGAAACATATAATCAATGAACCAACGCGTATCACCTACCTGAACAACTCTACTGTTTGAAACATATAATCAATGAACCAATGCGTATCACCTACCTGAACAACTCTACAGTTTGAAACATATAATCAATGAACCAATGCGTATCACCTACCTGAAAGATTCTGCTGTTTGAAACATATAATCAATGAACCAATGCGTATCACCTACCTGAAAGACTCTACTGTTTGAAACATATAATCAATGAACCAACGCATATCACCTACCTGAAAGACTCTGCTGTTTGAAACATATAATCAATGAACCAATGCGTATCACCTACCTGAACAACTCTGCTGTTTGAAACATATAATCAATGAACCAACGCGTATCACCTACCTGAACAACTCTGCTGTTTGAAACATATAATCAATGAACCAATGCGTATCACCTACCTGAACAACTCTACTGTTTGAAACATATAATCAATGAACCAACGCGTATCACCTACCTGAACATCTCTACTGTTTGAAACATATAATCAATGAACCAACGCGTATCACCTACCTGAACAACTCTGCTGTTTGAAACATATAATCAATGAACCAATGCGTATCACCTACCTGAAAGACTCTGCTGTTTGAAACATATAATCAATGAACCAATGCGTATCACCTACCTGAAAGACTCTACTGTTTGAAACATATAATCAATGAACCAATGCGTATCACCTACCTGAAAGACTCTACTGTTTGAAACATATAATCAATGAACCAACGCGTATCACCTACCTGAAAGACTCTACTGTTTGAAACATATAATCAATGAACCAACGCATATCACCTACCTGAAAGACTCTGCTGTTTGAAACATATAATCAATGAACCAATGCGTATCACCTACCTGAACAACTCTGCTGTTTGAAACATATAATCAATGAACCAACGCGTATCACCTACCTGAACAACTCTGCTGTTTGAAACATATAATCAATGAACCAATGCGTATCACCTACCTGAACAACTCTACTGTTTGAAACATATAATCAATGAACCAACGCGTATCACCTACCTGAACATCTCTACTGTTTGAAACATATAATCAATGAACCAACGCGTATCACCTACCTGAACAACTCTGCTGTTTGAAACATATAATCAATGAACCAATGCGTATCACCTACCTGAAAGACTCTGCTGTTTGAAACATATAATCAATGAACCAATGCGTATCACCTACCTGAAAGACTCTACTGTTTGAAACATATAATCAATGAACCAATGCGTATCACCTACCTGAAAGACTCTACTGTTTGAAACATATAATCAATGAACCAACGCGTATCACCTACCTGAAAGACTCTGCTGTTTGAAACATATAATCAATGAACCAATGCGTATCACCTACCTGAAAGACTCTACTGTTTGAAACATATAATCAATGAACCAACGCGTATCACCTACCTGAACAACTCTACTGTTTGAAACATATAATCAATGAACCAACGCGTATCACCTACCTGAACAACTCTGTTGTTTGAAACATATAATCAATGAACCAATGCGTATCACCTACCTGAACAACTCTACTGTTTGAAACATATAATCAATGAACCAACGCGTATCACCTACCTGAAAGACTCTGCTGTTTGAAACATATAATCAATGAACCAATGCGTATCACCTACCTGAAAGACTCTACTGTTTGAAACATATAATCAATGAACCAATGCGTATCACCTACCTGAAAGACTCTACTGTTTGAAACATATAATCAATGAACCAACGCGTATCACCTACCTGAAAGACTCTACTGTTTGAAACATATAATCAATGAACCAATGCGTATCACCTACCTGAAAGACTCTACTGTTTGAAACATATAATCAATGAACCAACGAGTATCACCTACCTGAAAGACTCTACTGTTTGAAACATCTAATCAATGAACCAACGCGTATGAACTACCTGAAAGACTCTGCTGTTTGAAACATATAATCAATGAACCAACGCGTATCACCTACCTGAGGTGAGGTGAGGTGAGTTGGGGTTTAACGCCGCTTTCAAGAGTATTTCACTTATATCGCGGCTGCTAGTATTACGGCAGGGAGAAAGCCCGCAACGCCATGTGGCTATGCATTGCGGTGAAACCTGCGAGCAACGGCTGGAACTAGCGAACCATGGGTGGTACTACCCTGAACTTCAGTGTAGCATTGCACCCAAACCCTTACTGCGTGTAGAACAGTTCTCTACTGCAGACAAAGTTGCCGTGCCCCTGGCGGGATTCGAACCCCGGACCTCTTGATCCGAAGCCGAACGCGCTAACCACTGCGCTATCCCGCCCCCTCACCTACCTGAAAGACTCTGCTGTTTGAAACATATAATCAATGAACCAATGCGTATCACCAACCTGAACAACTCTACTGTTTGAAACATATAATCAATGAACCAACGCGTATCACCTACCTGAAAGACTCTACTGTTTGAAACATATAATCAATGAACCAATGCGTATCACCTACCTGAACAACTCTACAGTTTGAAACATATAATCAATGAACCAATGCGTATCACCTACCTGAAAGACTCTACTGTTTGAAACATATAATCAATGAACCAACGCGTATCACCTACCTGAAAGACTCTACTGTTTGAAACATATAATCAATGAACCAATGCGTATCACCTACCTGAAAGACTCTACTGTTTGAAACATATAATCAATGAACCAACGAGTATCACCTACCTGAAAGACTCTACTGTTTGAAACATATAATCAATGAACCAACGCGTATCACCTACCTGAAAGACTCTGCTGTTTGAAACATATAATCAATGAACCAACGCGTATCACCTACCTGAAAGACTCTGCTGTTTGAAACATATAATCAATGAACCAATGCGTATCACCAACCTGAACAACTCTTCTGTTTGAAACATATAATCAATGAACCAACGCGTATCACCTACCTGAAAGACTCTACTGTTTGAAACATATAATCAATGAACCAATGCGTATCACCTACCTGAACAACTCTACAGTTTGAAACATATAATCAATGAACCAATGCGTATCACCTACCTGAAAGACTCTGCTGTTTGAAACATATAATCAATGAACCAATGAGTATCACCTACCTGAAAGACTCTGCTGTTTGAAACATATAATCAATGAACCAATGCGTATCACCTACCTGAACAACTCTACTGTTTGAAACATATAATCAATGAAAAAACGCGTATCACCTACCTGAAAGACTCTTCTGTTTGAAACATATAATCAATGAACCAACGCGTATCACCTACCTGAACAACTCTGCTGTTTGAAACATATAATCAATGAACCAATGCGTATCACCTACCTGAACAACTCTACTGTTTGAAACATATAATCAATGAACCAACGCGTCTCACCTACCTGAAAGACTCTGCTGTTTGAAACATATAATCAATGAACCAATGCGTATCACCTACGTGAAAGACTCTACTGTTTGAAACATATAATCAATGAAACAATGCGTATCACCTACCTGAAAGACTCTACTGTTTGAAACATATAATCAATGAACCAATGCGTATCACCTACCTGAAAGACTCTGCTGTTTGAAACATATAATCAATGAACCAATGCGTATCACCTACCTGAACGACTCTACTGTTTGAAACATATAATCAATGAACCAATGCGTATCACCTACCTGAACAACTCTACTGTTTGAAACATATAATCAATGAACCAACGCGTATCACCTACCTGAACAACTCTACTGTTTGAAACATATAATCAATGAACCAACGCGTATCACCTACCTGAACAACTCTGCTGTTTGAAACATATAATCAATGAACCAATGCGTATCACCTACCTGAACAACTCTACTGTTTGAAACATATAATCAATGAACCAACGCGTATCACCTACCTGAAAGACTCTGCTGTTTGAAACATATAATCAATGAACCAATGCGTATCACCTACCTGAAAGACTCTACTGTTTGAAACATATAATCAATGAACCAACGCGTATCACCTACCTGAAAGACTCTACTGTTTGAAACATATAATCAATGAACCAACGCGTATCACCTACCTGAAAGACTCTGCTGTTTGAAACATATAATCAATGAACCAACGCGTATCACCTACCTGAAAGACTCTGCTGTTTGAAACATATAATCAATGAACCAATGCGTATCACCTACCTGAACAACTCTACTGTTTGAAACATATAATCAATGAAAAAACGCGTATCACCTACCTGAAAGACTCTACTGTTTGAAACATATAATCAATGAACCAATGCGTATAACCTACCGGAACAACTCTGCTGTTTGAAACATATAATCAATGAACCAATGCGTATCACCTACCTGAAAGACTCTACTGTTTGAAACATATAATCAATGAACCAACGCGTATCACCTACCTAAACAACTCTACTGTTTGAAACATATAATCAATGAACCAACGCGTATCACCTACCTGAAAGACTCTGCTGTTTGAAACATATAATCAATGAACCAATGCGTATCACCTACCTGAAAGACTCTACTGTTTGAAACATATAATCAATGAACCAACGCGTATCACCTACCTGAAAGACTCTACTGTTTGAAACATATAATCAATGAACCAACGCGTATCACCTACCTGAAAGACTCTGCTGTTTGAAACATATAATCAATGAACCAATGCGTATCACCTACCTGAAAGACTTTACTGTTTGAAACATATAATCAATGAACCAACGAGTATCACCTACCTGAAAGACTCTACTGTTTGAAACATATAATCAATGAACCAACGCGTATCACCTACCTGAAAGACTCTGCTGTTTGAAACATATAATCAATGAACCAATGCGTATCACCTACCTGAACAACTCTACAGTTTGAAACATATAATCAATGAACCAATGCGTATCACCTACCTGAAAGACTCTGCTGTTTGAAACATATAATCAATGAACCAATGAGTATCACCTACCTGAAAGACTCTGCTGTTTGAAACATATAATCAATGAACCAATGCGTATCACCTACCTGAACAACTCTACTGTTTGAAACATATAATCAATGAAAAAACGCGTATCACCTACCTGAAAGACTCTACTGTTTGAAACATATAATCAATGAACCAACGCGTATCACCAACCTGAAAGACTCTGCTGTTTGAAACATATAATCAATGAACTAACGCGTATAACCTACCTGAACAACTCTACAGTTTGAAACATATAATCAACGAACCAACGCATATTACCTACCTGAACAACTCTACTGTTTGAAACATATAATCAATGAACCAACGCGTATCACCTACCTGAACAACTCTACTGTTTGAAACATATAATCAATGAACCAACGCGTATCACCTACCTGAACAACTCTGCTTTTTGAAACATATAATCAATGAACCAATGCGTATCACCTGCCTGAACAACTCTACTGTTTGAAACATATAATCAATGAACCAACGCGTATCACCTACCTGAAAGACTCTGCTGTTTGAAACATATAATCAATGAACCAATGCGTATCACCTACCTGAAAGACTCTACTGTTTGAAACATATAATCAATGAACCAACGCGTATCACCTACCTGAAAGACTCTACTGTTTGAAACATATAATCAATGAACCAACGCGTATCACCTACCTGAAAGACTCTGCTGTTTGAAACATATAATCAATGAACCAACGCGTATCACCTACCTGAAAGACTCTGCTGTTTGAAACATATAATCAATGAACCAATGCGTATCACCTACCTGAACAACTCTACTGTTTGAAACATATAATCAATGAAAAAACGCGTATCACCTACCTGAAAGACTCTACTGTTTGAAACATATAATCAATGAACCAATGCGTATAACCTACCGGAACAACTCTGCTGTTTGAAACATATAATCAATGAACCAATGCGTATCACCTACCTGAAAGACTCTACTGTTTGAAACATATAATCAATGAACCAACGCGTATCACCTACCTAAACAACTCTACTGTTTCAAACATATAATCAATGAACCAACGCGTATCACCTACCTGAAAGACTCTGCTGTTTGAAACATATAATCAATGAACCAATGCGTATCACCTACCTGAACAACTCTACTGTTTGAAACATATAATCAATGAACCAACGCGTATCACCTACCTGAAAGACTCTACAGTTTGAAACATATAATCAATGAACCAACGCGTATCACCTGCCTGAAAGACTCTGCTGTTTGAAACATATAATCAATGAACCAATGCGTATCACCTACCTGAACGACTCTACTGTTTGAAACATATAATCAATGAACCAATGCGTATCACCTACCTGAACAACTCTACTGTTTGAAACATATAATCAATGAACCAACGCGTATCACCTACCTGAACAACTCTACTGTTTGAAACATATAATCAATGAACCAACGCGTATCACCTACCTGAACAACTCTGCTGTTTGAAACATATAATCAATGAACCAATGCGTATCACCTACCTGAACAACTCTACTGTTTGAAACATATAATCAATGAACCAACGCGTATCACCTACCTGAAAGACTCTGCTGTTTGAAACATATAATCAATGAACCAATGCGTATCACCTACCTGAAAGACTCTACTGTTTGAAACATATAATCAATGAACCAACGCGTATCACCTACCTGAAAGACTCTACTGTTTGAAACATATAATCAATGAACCAACGCGTATCACCTACTTGAAAGACTCTGCTGTTTGAAACATATAATCAATGAACCAACGCGTATCACCTACCTGAAAGACTCTGCTGTTTGAAACATATAATCAATGAACCAATGCGTATCACCTACCTGAACAACTCTACTGTTTGAAACATATAATCAATGAAAAAACGCGTATCACCTACCTGAAAGACTCTACTGTTTGAAACATATAATCAATGAACCAATGCGTATAACCTACCGGAACAACTCTGCTGTTTGAAACATATAATCAATGAACCAATGCGTATCACCTACCTGAAAGACTCTACTGTTTGAAACATATAATCAATGAACCAACGCGTATCACCTACCTAAACAACTCTACTGTTTGAAACATATAATCAATGAACCAACGCGTATCACCTACCTGAAAGACTCTGCTGTTTGAAACATATAATCAATGAACCAATGCGTATCACCTATCTGAAAGACTCTACTGTTTGAAACATATAATCAATGAACCAACGCGTATCACCTACCTGAAAGACTCTACTGTTTGAAACATATAATCAATGAACCAACGCGTATCACCTACCTGAAAGACTCTGCTGTTTGAAACATATAATCAATGAACCAATGCGTATCACCTACCTGAAAGACTCTGCTGTTTGAAACATATAATCAATGAACCAACGAGTATCACCTACCTGAAAGACTCTACTGTTTGAAACATATAATCAATGAACCAACGCGTATCACCTACCTGAAAGACTCTGCTGTTTGAAACATATAATCAATGAACCAATGCGTATCACCTACCTGAACAACTCTACAGTTTGAAACATATAATCAATGAACCAATGCGTATCACCTACCTGAAAGACTCTGCTGTTTGAAACATATAATCAATGAACCAATGAGTATCACCTACCTGAAAGACTCTGCTGTTTGAAACATATAATCAATGAACCAATGCGTATCACCTACCTGAACAACTCTACTGTTTGAAACATATAATCAATGAAAAAACGCGTATCACCTAACTGAAAGACTCTACTGTTTGAAACATATAATCGATGAACCAATGCGTATAACCTACCGGAACAACTCTGCTGTTTGAAACATATAATCAATGAACCAATGCGTATCACCTACCTGAAAGACTCTACTGTTTGAAACATATAATCAATGAACCAACGCGTATCACCTACCTAAACAACTCTACTGTTTGAAACATATAATCAATGAACCAACGCGTATCACCTACCTGAAAGTCTCTGCTGTTTGAAACATATAATCAATGAACCAATGCGTATCACCTACCTGAACAACTCTACTGTTTGAAACATATAATCAATGAACCAACGCGTATCACCTACCTGAAAGACTCTACAGTTTGAAACATATAATCAATGAACCAACGCGTATCACCTGCCTGAAAGACTCTGCTGTTTGAAACATATAATCAATGAACCAATGCGTATCACCTACCTGAAAGACTCTACTGTTTGAAACATATAATCAATGAACCAATGCGTATCACCTACCTGAACAACTCTACTGTTTGAAAGATATAATCAATGAACCAACGCGTATCACCTACCTGAACAACTCTACTGTTTGAAACATATAATCAATGAACCAACGCGTATCACCTACCTGAACAACTCTGCTGTTTGAAACATATAATCAATGAACCAATGCGTATCACCTGCCTGAACAACTCTACTGTTTGAAACATATAATCAACGAACCAACGCGTATCACCTACCTGAAAGACTCTGCTGTTTGAAACATATAATCAATGAACCAATGCGTATCACCTACCTGAAAGACTCTACTGTTTGAAACATATAATCAATGAACCAACGCGTATCACCTACCTGAAAGACTCTACTGTTTGAAACATATAATCAATGAACCAACGCGTATCACCTACCTGAAAGACTCTGCTGTTTGAAACATATAATCAATGAACCAATGCGTATCACCTACCTGAAAGACTCTACTGTTTGAAACATATAATCAATGAACCAACGCGTATCACCTACCTGAAAGACTCTACAGTTTGAAACATATAATCAATGAACCAACGCGTATCACCTGCCTGAAAGACTCTGCTGTTTGAAACATATAATCAATGAACCAATGCGTATCACCTACCTGAAAGACTCTGCTGTTTGAAACATATAATCAATGAACCAACGCGTATCACCTACCTGAACAACTCTGCTGTTTGAAACATATAATCAATGAACCAATGCGTATCACCTACCTGAAAGACTCTACTGTTTGAAACATATAATCAATGAACCAACGCGTATCACCTACCTGAAAGACTCTACTGTTTGAAACATATAATCAATGAACCAACGCGTATCACCTACCTGAAAGACTCTGCTGTTTGAAACATATAATCAATGAACCAATGCGTATCACCTACCTGAAAGACTCTACTGTTTGAAACATATAATCAATGAACCAACGAGTATCACCTACCTGAAAGACTCTACTGTTTGAAACATATAATCAATGAACCAACGCGTATCACCTAGCTGAAAGACTCTGCTGTTTGAAACATATAATCAATGAACCAATGCGTATCACCTACCTGAACAACTCTACTGTTTGAAACATATAATCAATGAACCAATGCGTATCACCTACCTGAACAACTCTACTGTTTGAAACATATAATCAATGAACCAACGCGTATCACCTACCTGAAAGACTCTGCTGTTTGAAACATATAATCAATGAACCAACGCGTATCACCTACCTGAACAACTCTACAGTTTGAAACATATAATCAATGAACCAACGCGTATCACCTACCTGAAAGACTCTGCTGTTTGAAACATATAATCAATGAACCAATGCGTATCACCTACCTGAAAGACTCTGCTGTTTGAAACATATAATCAATGAACCAACGCGTATCACCTACCTGAAAGACTCTGCTGTTTGAAACATATAATCAATGAACCAACGCGTATCACCTACCTGAACAACTCTACAGTTTGAAACATATAATCAATGAACCAAAGCGTATCACCTACCTGAACAACTCTACAGTTTGAAACATATAATCAATGAACCAACGCGTATCACCTACCTGAAAGACTCTGCTGTTTGAAACATATAATCAATGAACCAATGCGTATCACCTACCTGAAAGACTCTGCTGTTTGAAACATATAATCAATGAACCAACGCATATCACCTACCTGTACAACTCTACTGTTTGAAACATATAATCAATGAACCAATGCGAATCACCTACCTGAAAGACTCTGCTGTTTGAAACATATAATCAATGAACCAACGCGTATCACCTACCTGAACAACTCTACTGTTTGAAACATATAATCAATGAACCAATGCGTATCACCTACCTGAACAACTCTACAGTTTGAAACATATAATCAATGAACCAATGCGTATCACCTACCTGAAAGACTCTGCTGTTTGAAACATATAATCAATGAACCAATGCGTATCACCTACCTGAAAGACTCTGCTGTTTGAAACATATAATCAATGAACCAACGCATATCACCTACCTGAAAGACTCTGCTGTTTGAAACATATAATCAATGAACCAATGCGTATCACCTACCTGAACAACTCTGCTGTTTGAAACATATAATCAATGAACCAACGCGTATCACCTACCTGAACAACTCTGCTGTTTGAAACATATAATCAATGAACCAATGCGTATCACCTACCTGAACAACTCTACTGTTTGAAACATATAATCAATGAACCAACGCGTATCACCTACCTGAACAACTCTACTGTTTGAAACATATAATCAATGAACCAACGCGTATCACCTACCTGAAAGACTCTGCTGTTTGAAACATATAATCAATGAACCAACGCGTATCACCTACCTGAAAGACTCTACTGTTTGAAACACATAATCAATGAACCAACGCGTATCACCTACCTGAAAGACTCTACTGTTTGAAACATATAATCAATGAACCAACGAGTATCACCTACCTGAAAGACTCTACTGTTTGAAACATATAATCAATGAACCAACGCGTATCACCTACCTGAAAGACTCTGCTGTTTGAAACATATAATCAATGAACCAATGCGTATCACCTACCTGAACAACTCTACTGTTTGAAACATATAATCAATGAACCAACGCGTATCACCTACCTGAACAACTCTACAGTTTGAAACATATAATCAATGAACCAACGCGTATCACCTACCTGAACAACTCTACAGTTTGAAACATATAATCAATGAACCAACGCGTATCACCTACCTGAACAACTCTACAGTTTGAAACATATAATCAATGAACAAATGCGTATCACCTACCGGAACAACTCTGCTGTTTGAAACATATAATCAATGAACCAATGCGTATCACCTACCTGAAAGACTCTACTGTTTGAAACATATAATCAATGAACCAACGCGTATCACCTACCTGAAAGACTCTACAGTTTGAAACATATAATCAATGAACCAACGCGTATCACCTACCTGAAAGACTCTGCTGTTTGAAACATATAATCAATGAACCAATGCGTATCACCTACCTGAACAACTCTACTGTTTGAAACATATAATCAATGAACCAACGCGTATCACCTACCTGAAAGACTTTACAGTTTGAAACATATAATCAATGAACCAACGCGTATCACCTACCTGAACAACTCTACAGTTTGAAACATATAATCAATGAACCAACGCGTATCACCTACCTGAAAGACTCTGCTGTTTGAAACATATAATCAATGAACCAATGCGTATCACCTACCTGAAAGACTCTGCTGTTTGAAACATATAATCAATGAACCAACGCGTATCACCTACCTGAAAGACTCTGCTGTTTGAAACATATAATCAATGAACCAACGCGTATCACCTACCTAAAGACTCTGCTGTTTGAAACATATAATCAATGAACCAATGCGTATCACCTACCTGAACAACTCTACAGTTTGAAACATATAATCAATGAACCAATGCGTATCACCTACCTGAAAGACTCTGCTGTTTGAAAATATAATCAATGAACCAATGCGTATCACCTACCTGAAAGACTCTACTGTTTGAAACATATAATCAATGAACCAATGCGTATCACCTACCTGAAAGACTCTGCTGTTTGAAACATATAATCAATGAACCAACGCATATCACCTACCTGAAAGACTCTGCTGTTTGAAACATATAATCAATGAACCAATGCGTATCACCTACCTGAACAACTCTGCTGTTTGAAACATATAATCAATGAACCAACGCGTATCACCTACCTGAACAACTCTGCTGTTTGAAACATATAATCAATGAACCAATGCGTATCACCTACCTGAAAGACTCTACTGTTTGAAACATATAATCAATGAACCAACGCGTATCACCTAGCTGAAAGACTCTGCTGTTTGAAACATATAATCAATGAACCAATGCGTATCACCTACCTGAAAGACTCTGCTGTTTGAAACATATAATCAATGAACCAATGCGTATCACCTACCTGAACAACTCTGCTGTTTGAAACATATAATCAATGAACCAACGCGTATCACCTACCTGAACAACTCTACTGTTTGAAACATATAATCAATGAAACAATGCGTATCACCTACCTGAACAACTCTGCTGTTTGAAACATATAATCAAGGAACCAATGCGTATCACCTACCTGAAAGACTCTACTGTTTGAAACATATAATCAATGAACCAACGCATATCACCTACCTGTACAACTCTACTGTTTGAAACATATAATCAATGAACCAACGCGTATCACCTACCTGAAAGACTCTGCTGTTTGAAACATATAATCAATGAACCAACGCATATCACCTACCTGAAAGACTCTGCTGTTTGAAACATATAATCAATGAACCAATGCGTATCATCTACCTGAACAACTCTGCTGTTTGAAACATATAATCAATGAACCAACGCGTATCACCTACCTGAACAACTCTGCTGTTTGAAACATATAATCAATGAACCAATGCGTATCACCTACCTGAACAACTCTACTGTTTGAAACATATAATCAATGAACCAACGCGTATCACCTACCTGAACAACTCTACTGTTTGAAACATATAATCAATGAACCAACGCGTATCACCTACCTGAACAACTCTGCTGTTTGAAACATATAATCAATGAACCAATGCGTATCACCTACCTGAACAACTCTACTGTTTGAAACATATAATCAATGAACCAACGCGTATCACCTACCTGAAAGACTCTGCTGTTTGAAACATATAATCAATGAACCAATGCGTATCACCTACCTGAAAGACTCTACTGTTTGAAACATATAATCAATGAACCAATGCGTATCACCTACCTGAAAGACTCTACTGTTTGAAACATATAATCAATGAACCAACGCGTATCACCTACCTGAAAGACTCTGCTGTTTGAAACATATAATCAATGAACCAATGCGTATCACCTACCTGAAAGACTCTACTGTTTGAAACATATAATCAATGAACCAACGCGTATCACCTACCTGAAAGACTCTACTGTTTGAAACATATAATCAATGAACCAACGCGTATCACCTACCTGAAAGACTCTGCTGTTTGAAACATATAATCAATGAACCAACGCGTATCACCTACCTGAACAACTCTGCTGTTTGAAACATATAATCAATGAACCAATGCGTATCACCTACCTGAACAACTCTACTGTTTGAAACATATAATCAATGAACCAACGCGTATCACCTACCTGAACAACTCTACTGTTTGAAACATATAATCAATGAACCAATGCGTATCACCTACCTGAACAACTCTACAGTTTGAAACATATAATCAATGAACCAATGCGTATCACCTACCTGAAAGACTCTGCTGTTTGAAACATATAATCAATGAACCAATGCGTATCACCTACCTGAAAGACTCTACTGTTTGAAACATATAATCAATGAACCAATGCGTATCACCTACCTGAAAGACTCTACTGTTTGAAACATATAATCAATGAACCAACGCATATCACCTACCTGAAAGACTCTGCTGTTTGAAACATATAATCAATGAACCAATGCGTATCACCTACCTGAACAACTCTGCTGTTTGAAACATATAATCAATGAACCAATGCGTATCACCTACCTGAAAGACTCTACTGTTTGAAACATATAATCAATGAACCAACGCATATCACCTACCTGTACAACTCTACTGTTTGAAACATATAATCAATGAACCAACGCGTATCACCTACCTGAAAAACTCTGCTGTTTGAAACATATAATCAATGAACCAACGCGTATCACCTACCTGAACAACTCTACTGTTTGAAACATATAATCAATGAACCAACGCGTATCACCTACCTGAACAACTCTGCTGTTTGAAACATATAATCAATGAACCAATGCGTATCACCTACCTGAAAGACTCTACTGTTTGAAACATATAATCAATGAACCAATGCGTATCACCTACCTGAAAGACTCTACTGTTTGAAACATATAATCAATGAACCAACGCGTATCACCTACCTGAAAGACTCTGCTGTTTGAAACATATAATCAATGAACCAATGCGTATCACCTACCTGAAAGACTCTACTGTTTGAAACATATAATCAATGAACCAACGCGTATCACCTACCTGAAAGACTCTACTGTTTGAAACATATAATCAATGAACCAATGCGTATCACCTACCTGAAAGACTCTGCTGTTTGAAACATATAATCAATGAACCAACGCATATCACCTACCTGAACAACTCTGCTGTTTGAAACATATAATCAATGAACCAACGCGTATCACCTACCTGAACAACTCTACTGTTTGAAACATATAATCAATGAACCAACGCGTATCACCTACCTGAAAGACTCTACTGTTTGAAACATATAATCAATGAACCAATGCGTATCACCTACCTGAAAGACTCTGCTGTTTGAAACATATAATCAATGAACCAACGCATATCACCTACCTGAAAGACTCTGCTGTTTGAAACATATAATCAATGAACCAACGCGTATCACCTACCTGAACAACTCTGCTGTTTGAAACATATAATCAATGAACCAACGCGTATCACCTACCTGAACAACTCTGCTGTTTGAAACATATAATCAATGAACCAATGCGTATCACCTACCTGAAAGACTCTACTGTTTGAAACATATAATCAATGAACCAACGCGTATCACCTAGCTGAAAGACTCTGCTGTTTGAAACATATAATCAATGAACCAATGCGTATCACCTACCTGAACAACTCTGCTGTTTGAAACATATAATCAATGAACCAACGCGTATCACCTACCTGAACAACTCTGCTGTTTGAAACATATAATCAATGAACCAACGCGTATCACCTACCTGAACAACTCTGCTGTTTGAAACATATAATCAATGAACCAATGCGTATCACCTACCTGAACAACTCTACTGTTTGAAACATATAATCAATGAACCAACGCGTATCACCTACCTGAACAACTCTACTGTTTGAAACATATAATCAATGAACCAACGCGTATCACCTACCTGAACAACTCTGCTGTTTGAAACATATAATCAATGAACCAATGCGTATCACCTACCTGAAAGACTCTACTGTTTGAAACATATAATCAATGAACCAATGCGTATCACCTACCTGAAAGACTCTACTGTTTGAAACATATAATCAATGAACCAACGCGTATCACCTACCTGAAAGACTCTGCTGTTTGAAACATATAATCAATGAACCAATGCGTATCACCTACCTGAAAGACTCTACTGTTTGAAACATATAATCAATGAACCAACGCGTATCACCTACCTGAAAGACTCTACTGTTTGAAACATATAATCAATGAACCAATGCGTATCACCTACCTGAAAGACTCTGCTGTTTGAAACATATAATCAATGAACCAACGCATATCACCTACCTGAAAGACTCTGCAGTTTGAAACATATAATCAATGAACCAATGCGTATCACCTACCTGAACAACTCTGCTGTTTGAAACATATAATCAATGAACCAACGCGTATCACCTACCTGAAAGACTCTACTGTTTGAAACATATAATCAATGAACCAATGCGTATCACCTACCTGAAAGACTCTGCTGTTTGAAACATATAATCAATGAACCAACGCGTATCACCTACCTGAACAACTCTACTGTTTGAAACATATAATCAATGAACCAATGCGTATCACCTACCTGAACAACTCTGCTGTTTGAAACATATAATCAATGAACCAACGCGTATCACCTACCTGAAAGACTCTGCTGTTTGAAACATATAATCAATGAACCAACGCATATCACCTACCTGAAAGACTCTGCAGTTTGAAACATATAATCAATGAACCAATGCGTATCACCTACCTGAACAACTCTGCTGTTTGAAACATATAATCAATGAACCAACGCGTATCACCTACCTGAACAACTCTGCTGTTTGAAACATATAATCAATGAACCAATGCGTATCACCTACCTGAACAACTCTACTGTTTGAAACATATAATCAATGAACCAACGCGTATCACCTACCTGAACAACTCTACTGTTTGAAACATATAATCAATGAACCAACGCGTATCACCTACCTGAACAACTCTGCTGTTTGAAACATATAATCAATGAACCAATGCGTATCACCTACCTGAAAGACTCTACTGTTTGAAACATATAATCAATGAACCAATGCGTATCACCTACCTGAAAGACTCTACTGTTTGAAACATATAATCAATGAACCAACGCGTATCACCTACCTGAAAGACTCTACTGTTTGAAACATATAATCAATGAACCAATGCGTATCACCTACCTGAAAGACTCTACTGTTTGAAACATATAATCAATGAACCAACGCGTATCACCTACCTGAAAGACTCTGCTGTTTGAAACATATAATCAATGAACCAACGCGTATCACCTACCTGAAAGACTCTGCTGTTTGAAACATATAATCAATGAACCAATGCGTATCACCTACCTGAACAACTCTACTGTTTGAAACATATAATCAATGAACCAACGCGTATCACCTACCTGAACAACTCTGCTGTTTGAAACATATAATCAATGAACCAACGCGTATCACCTACCTGAACAACTCTACTGTTTGAAACATATAATCAATGAACCAACGCGTATCACCTACCTGAAAGACTCTACTGTTTGAAACATATAATCAATGAACCAATGCGTATCACCTACCTGAAAGACTCTGCTGTTTGAAACATATAATCAATGAACCAACGCGTATCACCTACCTGAACAACTCTACTGTTTGAAACATATAATCAATGAACCAATGCGTATCACCTACCTGAACAACTCTGCTGTTTGAAACATATAATCAATGAACCAACGCGTATCACCTACCTGAAAGACTCTGCTGTTTGAAACATATAATCAATGAACCAACGCATATCACCTACCTGAAAGACTCTGCAGTTTGAAACATATAATCAATGAACCAATGCGTATCACCTACCTGAACAACTCTGCTGTTTGAAACATATAATCAATGAACCAACGCGTATCACCTACCTGAACAACTCTGCTGTTTGAAACATATAATCAATGAACCAATGCGTATCACCTACCTGAACAACTCTACTGTTTGAAACATATAATCAATGAACCAACGCGTATCACCTACCTGAACAACTCTACTGTTTGAAACATATAATCAATGAACCAACGCGTATCACCTACCTGAACAACTCTGCTGTTTGAAACATATAATCAATGAACCAATGCGTATCACCTACCTGAAAGACTCTACTGTTTGAAACATATAATCAATGAACCAATGCGTATCACCTACCTGAAAGACTCTACTGTTTGAAACATATAATCAATGAACCAACGCGTATCACCTACCTGAAAGACTCTACTGTTTGAAACATATAATCAATGAACCAATGCGTATCACCTACCTGAAAGACTCTACTGTTTGAAACATATAATCAATGAACCAACGCGTATCACCTACCTGAAAGACTCTGCTGTTTGAAACATATAATCAATGAACCAACGCGTATCACCTACCTGAAAGACTCTGCTGTTTGAAACATATAATCAATGAACCAATGCGTATCACCTACCTGAACAACTCTACTGTTTGAAACATATAATCAATGAACCAACGCGTATCACCTACCTGAACAACTCTGCTGTTTGAAACATATAATCAATGAACCAATGCGTATCACCTACCTGAAAGACTCTACTGTTTGAAACATATAATCAATGAACCAACGCGTATCACCTAGCTGAAAGACTCTGCTGTTTGAAACATATAATCAATGAACCAATGCGTATCACCTACCTGAACAACTCTGCTGTTTGAAACATATAATCAATGAACCAACGCGTATCACCTACCTGAACAACTCTGCTGTTTGAAACATATAATCAATGAACCAACGCGTATCACCTACCTGAACAACTCTGCTGTTTGAAACATATAATCAATGAACCAATGCGTATCACCTACCTGAACAACTCTACTGTTTGAAACATATAATCAATGAACCAACGCGTATCACCTACCTGAACAACTCTACTGTTTGAAACATATAATCAATGAACCAACGCGTATCACCTACCTGAACAACTCTGCTGTTTGAAACATATAATCAATGAACCAATGCGTATCACCTACCTGAAAGACTCTACTGTTTGAAACATATAATCAATGAACCAATGCGTATCACCTACCTGAAAGACTCTACTGTTTGAAACATATAATCAATGAACCAACGCGTATCACCTACCTGAAAGACTCTGCTGTTTGAAACATATAATCAATGAACCAATGCGTATCACCTACCTGAAAGACTCTACTGTTTGAAACATATAATCAATGAACCAACGCGTATCACCTACCTGAAAGACTCTACTGTTTGAAACATATAATCAATGAACCAATGCGTATCACCTACCTGAAAGACTCTGCTGTTTGAAACATATAATCAATGAACCAACGCATATCACCTACCTGAAAGACTCTGCAGTTTGAAACATATAATCAATGAACCAATGCGTATCACCTACCTGAACAACTCTGCTGTTTGAAACATATAATCAATGAACCAACGCGTATCACCTACCTGAAAGACTCTACTGTTTGAAACATATAATCAATGAACCAATGCGTATCACCTACCTGAAAGACTCTGCTGTTTGAAACATATAATCAATGAACCAACGCGTATCACCTACCTGAACAACTCTACTGTTTGAAACATATAATCAATGAACCAATGCGTATCACCTACCTGAACAACTCTGCTGTTTGAAACATATAATCAATGAACCAACGCGTATCACCTACCTGAAAGACTCTGCTGTTTGAAACATATAATCAATGAACCAACGCATATCAGCTACCTGAAAGACTCTGCAGTTTGAAACATATAATCAATGAACCAATGCGTATCACCTACCTGAACAACTCTGCTGTTTGAAACATATAATCAATGAACCAACGCGTATCACCTACCTGAACAACTCTGCTGTTTGAAACATATAATCAATGAACCAATGCGTATCACCTACCTGAACAACTCTACTGTTTGAAACATATAATCAATGAACCAACGCGTATCACCTACCTGAACAACTCTACTGTTTGAAACATATAATCAATGAACCAACGCGTATCACCTACCTGAACAACTCTGCTGTTTGAAACATATAATCAATGAACCAATGCGTATCACCTACCTGAAAGACTCTACTGTTTGAAACATATAATCAATGAACCAATGCGTATCACCTACCTGAAAGACTCTACTGTTTGAAACATATAATCAATGAACCAACGCGTATCACCTACCTGAAAGACTCTACTGTTTGAAACATATAATCAATGAACCAATGCGTATCACCTACCTGAAAGACTCTACTGTTTGAAACATATAATCAATGAACCAATGCGTATCACCTACCTGAAAGACTCTACTGTTTGAAACATATAATCAATGAACCAACGCGTATCACCTAGCTGAAAGACTCTGATGTTTGAAACATATAATCAATGAACCAATGCGTATCACCTACCTGAAAGACTCTGCTGTTTGAAACATATAATCAATGAACCAATGCGTATCACCTACCTGAACAACTCTGCTGTTTGAAACATATAATCAATGAACCAACGCGTATCACCGACCTGAACAACTCTACTGTTTGAAACATATAATCAATGAAACAATGCGTATCACCTACCTGAACAACTCTGCTGTTTGAAACACATAATCAAGGAACCAACGCGTATCACCTACCTGAAAGACTCTACTGTTTGAAACATATAATCAATGAACCAACGCATATCACCTACCTGTACAACTCTACTGTTTGAAACATATAATCAATGAACCAACGCGTATCACCTACCTGAAAGACTCTGCTGTTTGAAACATATAATCAATGAACCAACGCATATCACCTACCTGAAAGACTCTGCAGTTTGAAACATATAATCAATGAACCAATGCGTATCACCTACCTGAACAACTCTGCTGTTTGAAACATATAATCAATGAACCAACGCGTATCACCTACCTGAACAACTCTGCTGTTTGAAACATATAATCAATGAACCAATGCGTATCACCTACCTGAACAACTCTACTGTTTGAAACATATAATCAATGAACCAACGCGTATCACCTACCTGAACAACTCTACTGTTTGAAACATATAATCAATGAACCAACGCGTATCACCTACCTGAACAACTCTGCTGTTTGAAACATATAATCAATGAACCAATGCGTATCACCTACCTGAAAGACTCTACTGTTTGAAACATATAATCAATGAACCAATGCGTATCACCTACCTGAAAGACTCTACTGTTTGAAACATATAATCAATGAACCAACGCGTATCACCTACCTGAAAGACTCTGCTGTTTGAAACATATAATCAATGAACCAATGCGTATCACCTACCTGAAAGACTCTACTGTTTGAAACATATAATCAATGAACCAACGCGTATCACCTACCTGAAAGACTCTACTGTTTGAAACATATAATCAATGAACCAACGCGTATCACCTACCTGAAAGACTCTGCTGTTTGAAACATATAATCAATGAACCAACGCGTATCACCTACCTGAACAACTCTGCTGTTTGAAACATTTAATCAATGAACCAATGCGTATCACCTACCTGAACAACTCTACTGTTTGAAACATATAATCAATGAACCAACGCGTATCACCTACCTGAAAGACTCTGCTGTTTGAAACATATAATCAATGAAACAATGCGTATCACCTACCTGAACAACTCTACAGTTTGAAACATATAATCAATGAACCAATGCGTATCACCTACCTGAAAGACTCTGCTGTTTGAAACATATAATCAATGAACCAATGCGTATCACCTACCTGAAAGACTCTACTGTTTGAAACATATAATCAATGAACCAATGCGTATCACCTACCTGAAAGACTCTGCTGTTTGAAACATATAATCAATGAACCAACGCATATCACCTACCTGAAAGACTCTGCTGTTTGAAACATATAATCAATGAACCAATGCGTATCACCTACCTGAACAACTCTGCTGTTTGAAACATATAATCAATGAACCAACGCGTATCACCTACCTGAACAACTCTGCTGTTTGAAACATATAATCAATGAACCAATGCGTATCACCTACCTGAAAGACTCTACTGTTTGAAACATATAATCAATGAACCAACGCGTATCACCTAGCTGAAAGACTCTGCTGTTTGAAACATATAATCAATGAACCAATGCGTATCACCTACCTGAAAGACTCTGCTGTTTGAAACATATAATCAATGAACCAATGCGTATCACCTACCTGAACAACTCTGCTGTTTGAAACATATAATCAATGAACCAACGCGTATCACCTACCTGAACAACTCTACTGTTTGAAACATATAATCAATGAAACAATGCGTATCACCTACCTGAACAACTCTGCTGTTTGAAACATATAATCAAGGAACCAATGCGTATCACCTACCTGAAAGACTCTACTGTTTGAAACATATAATCAATGAACCAACGCATATCACCTACGTGTACAACTCTACTGTTTGAAACATATAATCAATAAACCAACGCGTATCACCTACCTGAAAGACTCTGCTGTTTGAAACATATAATCAATGAACCAACGCATATCACCTACCTGAAAGACTCTGCAGTTTGAAACATATAATCAATGAACCAATGCGTATCACCTACCTGAACAACTCTGCTGTTTGAAACATATAATCAATGAACCAACGCGTATCACCTACCTGAACAACTCTGCTGTTTGAAACATATAATCAATGAACCAATGCGTATCACCTACCTGAACAACTCTACTGTTTGAAACATATAATCAATGAACCAACGCGTATCACCTACCTGAACAACTCTACTGTTTGAAACATATAATCAATGAACCAACGCGTATCACCTACCTGAACAACTCTGCTGTTTGAAACATATAATCAATGAACCAATGCGTATCACCTACCTGAAAGACTCTACTGTTTGAAACATATAATCAATGAACCAATGCGTATCACCTACCTGAAAGACTCTGCTGTTTGAAACATATAATCAATGAACTAACGCGTATCACCTACCTGAAAGACTCTACTGTTTGAAACATATAATCAATGAACCAACGCGTATCACCTACCTGAAAGACTCTACAGTTTGAAACATATAATCAATGAACTTACACGTATCACCTACCTGAAAGACTCTACTGTTTGAAACATATAATCAATGAACCAACGCGTATCACCTACCTGAAAGACTCTACTGTTTGAAACATATAATCAATGAACCAACGCGTATCACCTACCTGAAAGACTCTACAGTTTGAAACATATAATCAATGAACTTACACGTATCACCTACCTGAAAGACTCTACTATTTGAAACATATAATCAATGAACCAACGCGTATCACCTACCTGAAAGACTCTACTGTTTGAAACATATAATCAATGAACTAACGCGTATCACCTACCTGAAAGACTCTACTGTTTGAAACATATAATCAATGAACCAACGCGTATCACCTACCTGAAAGACTCTACTGTTTGAAACATATAATCAATGAACCAACGCGTATCACCTACCTGAAAGACTCTACTATTTGAAACATATAATCAATGAACCAACGCGTATCACCTACCTGAAAGACTCTACTGTTTGAAACATATAATCAATTAACCAACGCGTATCACCTACCTGAAAGACTCTGCTGTTTGAAACATATAATCAATGAACCAACGCGTATCACCTACATGAACAACTCTACTGTTTGAAACATATAATCAATGAGCCAATGCGTATCACCTACCTGAACAACTCTACTGTTTGAAACATATAATCAATGAACCAACGCGTATCACCTACCTGAAGGACTCTACTGTTTGAAACATATAATCAATGAACTAGCGCGTATCACCTACCTGAAGGACTCTGCTGTTTGAAAAATATAATCAATGAACTAACGCGTATCACCTACCTGAACAACTGTACTATTTGAAACATATAATCAATGAACCAACGCGTATCACCTAAATGAACAAGTCTACTGTTTGAAAAATATAATCAATGAACCAACGCGTATCACTTACACGAACAACTCTACTGTTTGAAACATATAATCAATGAACTAACGCGTATCACCTACCTGAATGACTCTACTGTTTGAAACATATAATCAATGAACCAACGCGTATCAGATACCTGAAGGACTCTGCTGTTTGAAACATATAATCAATGAACCAACGCGTATCACCTACCTGAAAGACTCTGCTGTTTGAAACATATAATGAATGAATCAACGCGTATCACCTACCTGAAAGACTCTGCTGTTTGAAACATATAATCAATGGACCAACGCGTATCACCTACCTGAAGGACTCTGCTGTTTGAAACATATAATCAATGAACTAACGCGTATCACCTACCTGAAAGACTCTACTGTTTGAAACATATAATCAATGAACCAACGCGTATCACCTACCTGAAAGACTCTACTGTTTGAAACATATAATCAATGAACCAACGCGTATCACCTACCTGAAAGACTCTACTGTTTGAAACATATAATCAATGAACCAACGCGTATCACCTACCTGAAAGACTCTGCTGTTTGAAACATATAATCAATGGACCAACGCGTATCACCTACCTGAAGGACTCTGCTGTTTGAAACATATAATCAATGAACTAACGCGTATCACCTACCTGAAAGACTCTACTGTTTGAAACATATAATCAATGAACTAACGCGTATCACCTACCTGAAAGACTCTACTGTTTGAAACATATAATCAATGAACCAACGCGTATCACCTACCTGAACAACTCTACTGTTTGATACATATAATCAATGAACCAATGCGTATCACCTACCTGAAAGACTCTACTGTTTGAAACATATAATCAATGAACCAACGCGTATCACCTAGCTGAAAGACTCTGCTGTTTGAAACATATAATCAATGAACCAATGCGTATCACCTACCTGAAAGACTCTGCTGTTTGAAACATATAATCAATGAACCAATGCGTATCACCTACCTGAACAACTCTGCTGTTTGAAACATATAATCAATGAACCAACGCGTATCACCTACCTGAACAACTCTACTGTTTGAAACATATAATCAATGAAACAATGCGTATCACCTACCTGAACAACTCTGCTGTTTGAAACATATAATCAAGGAACCAATGCGTATCACCTACCTGAAAGACTCTACTGTTTGAAACATATAATCAATGAACCAACGCATATCACCTACGTGTACAACTCTACTGTTTGAAACATATAATCAATAAACCAACGCGTATCACCTACCTGAAAGACTCTGCTGTTTGAAACATATAATCAATGAACCAACGCATATCACCTACCTGAAAGACTCTGCAGTTTGAAACATATAATCAATGAACCAATGCGTATCACCTACCTGAACAACTCTGCTGTTTGAAACATATAATCAATGAACCAACGCGTATCACCTACCTGAACAACTCTGCTGTTTGAAACATATAATCAATGAACCAATGCGTATCACCTACCTGAACAACTCTACTGTTTGAAACATATAATCAATGAACCAACGCGTATCACCTACCTGAACAACTCTACTGTTTGAAACATATAATCAATGAACCAACGCGTATCACCTACCTGAACAACTCTGCTGTTTGAAACATATAATCAATGAACCAATGCGTATCACCTACCTGAAAGACTCTACTGTTTGAAACATATAATCAATGAACCAATGCGTATCACCTACCTGAAAGACTCTGCTGTTTGAAACATATAATCAATGAACTAACGCGTATCACCTACCTGAAAGACTCTACTGTTTGAAACATATAATCAATGAACCAACGCGTATCACCTACCTGAAAGACTCTACAGTTTGAAACATATAATCAATGAACCTACACGTATCACCTACCTGAAAGACTCTACTGTTTGAAACATATAATCAATGAACCAACGCGTATCACCTACCTGAAAGACTCTACTGTTTGAAACATATAATCAATGAACCAACGCGTATCACCTACCTGAAAGACTCTACAGTTTGAAACATATAATCAATGAACTTACACGTATCACCTACCTGAAAGACTCTACTATTTGAAACATATAATCAATGAACCAACGCGTATCACCTACCTGAAAGACTCTACTGTTTGAAACATATAATCAATGAACTAACGCGTATCACCTACCTGAAAGACTCTACTGTTTGAAACATATAATCAATGAACCAACGCGTATCACCTACCTGAAAGACTCTACTGTTTGAAACATATAATCAATGAACCAACGCGTATCACCTACCTGAAAGACTCTACTATTTGAAACATATAATCAATGAACCAACGCGTATCACCTACCTGAAAGACTCTACTGTTTGAAACATATAATCAATTAACCAACGCGTATCACCTACCTGAAAGACTCTGCTGTTTGAAACATATAATCAATGAACCAACGCGTATCACCTACATGAACAACTCTACTGTTTGAAACATATAATCAATGAGCCAATGCGTATCACCTACCTGAACAACTCTACTGTTTGAAACATATAATCAATGAACCAACGCGTATCACCTACCTGAAGGACTCTACTGTTTGAAACATATAATCAATGAACTAGCGCGTATCACCTACCTGAAGGACTCTGCTGTTTGAAAAATATAATCAATGAACTAACGCGTATCACCTACCTGAACAACTGTACTATTTGAAACATATAATCAATGAACCAACGCGTATCACCTAAATGAACAAGTCTACTGTTTGAAAAATATAATCAATGAACCAACGCGTATCACTTACACGAACAACTCTACTGTTTGAAACATATAATCAATGAACTAACGCGTATCACCTACCTGAATGACTCTACTGTTTGAAACATATAATCAATGAACCAACGCGTATCAGATACCTGAAGGACTCTGCTGTTTGAAACATATAATCAATGAACCAACGCGTATCACCTACCTGAAAGACTCTGCTGTTTGAAACATATAATGAATGAATCAACGCGTATCACCTACCTGAAAGACTCTGCTGTTTGAAACATATAATCAATGGACCAACGCGTATCACCTACCTGAAGGACTCTGCTGTTTGAAACATATAATCAATGAACTAACGCGTATCACCTACCTGAAAGACTCTACTGTTTGAAACATATAATCAATGAACCAACGCGTATCACCTACCTGAAAGACTCTACTGTTTGAAACATATAATCAATGAACCAACGCGTATCACCTACCTGAAAGACTCTACTGTTTGAAACATATAATCAATGAACCAACGCGTATCACCTACCTGAAAGACTCTGCTGTTTGAAACATATAATCAATGGACCAACGCGTATCACCTACCTGAAGGACTCTGCTGTTTGAAACATATAATCAATGAACTAACGCGTATCACCTACCTGAAAGACTCTACTGTTTGAAACATATAATCAATGAACTAACGCGTATCACCTACCTGAAAGACTCTACTGTTTGAAACATATAATCAATGAACCAACGCGTATCACCTACCTGAACAACTCTACTGTTTGATACATATAATCAATGAACCAACGCGTATCACCTACCTGAACAACTCTACTGTTTGAAACATATAATCAATGAACCAACGCGTATCACCTACCTGAACAACTCTGCTGTTTGAAACATATAATCAATGAACCAATGCGTATCACCTACCTGAACAACTCTACTGTTTGAAACATATAATCAATGAACCAACGCGTATCACCTACCTGAAAGACTCTGCTGTTTGAAACATATAATCAATGAACCAATGCGTATCACCTACCTGAAAGACTCTACTGTTTGAACAATATAATCAATGAACCAACGCGTATCACCTACCTGAAAGACTCTACTGTTTGAAACATATAATCAATGAACCAACGCGTATCACCTACCTGAAAGACTCTGCTGTTTGAAACATATAATCAATGAACCAACGCGTATCACCTACCTGAACAACTCTACTGTTTGAAACATATAATCAATGAACCAACGCGTATCACCTACCTGAACAACTCTGCTGTTTGAAACATATAATCATTGAACCAATGCGTATCACCTACCTGAACAACTCTACTGTTTGAAACATATAATCAATGAACCAACGCGTATCACCTACCTGAAAGACTCTACTGTTTGAAACATATAATCAATGAACCAATGCGTATCACCTACCTGAAAGACTCTACTGTTTGAAACATATAATCAATGAACCAATGCGTATCACCTACCTGAAAGACTCTACTGTTTGAAACATATAATCAATGAACCAACGCGTATCACCTACCTGAAAGACTCTACTGTTCGAAACATATAATCAATGAACCAACGCGTATCACCTACCTGAAAGACTCTGCTGTTTGAAACATATAATCAATGAACCAACGCGTATCACCTACCTGAAAGACTCTGCTGTTTGAAACATATAATCAATGAACCAATGCGTATCACCTACCTGAACAACTCTGTTGTTTGAAACATATAATCAATGAACCAACGCGTATCACCTACCTGAAAGACTCTACTGTTTGAAACATATAATCAATGAACCAATGCGTATCACCTACCTGAACAACTCTACAGTTTGAAACATATAATCAATGAACCAATGCGTATCACCTACCTGAAAGACTCTGCTGTTTGAAACATATAATCAATGAACCAACGCGTATCACCTACCTGTAGGACTCTACTGTTTGAAACATATAATCAATGAACCAACGCATATCACCTACCTGAACGACTCTACTGTTTGAAACATATAATCAATGAACCAACGCGTATCACCTACCTGAAAGACTCTGCTGTTTGAAACATATAATCAATGAACCAATGCGTATCACCTACCTGAAAGACTCTACTGTTTGAAACATATAATCAATGAACCAACGCGTATCACCTACCTGAAAGACTCTACTGTTTGAAACATATAATCAATGAACCAACGCGTATCACCTACCTGAAAGACTCTGCTGTTTGAAACATATAATCAATGAACCAACGCGTATCACCTACCTGAAAGACTCTGCTGTTTGAAACATATAATCAATGAACCAACGCGTATCACCTACCTGAACAACTCTACTGTTTGAAACACATAATCAATGAACCAACGCGTATCACCTACCTGAACAACTCTGCTGTTTGAAACATATAATCAATGAACCAATGCGTATCACCTACCTGAACAACTCTACTGTTTGAAACATATAATCAATGAACCAACGCGTATCACCTACCTGAAAGACTCTGCTGTTTGAAACATATAATCAATGAACCAATGCGTATCACCTACCTGAAAGACTCTACTGTTTGAAACATATAATCAATGAACCAACGCGTATCACCTACCTGAAAGACTCTACTGTTTGAAACATATAATCAATGAACCAACGCGTATCACCTACCTGAAAGACTCTGCTGTTTGAAACATATAATCAATGAACCAACACGTATCACCTACCTGAAAGACTCTGCTGTTTGAAACATATAATCAATGAACCAATGCGTATCACCTACCTGAACAACTCTATTGTTTGAAACATATAATCAATGAACCAACGCGTATCACCTACCTGAAAGACTCTACTGTTTGAAACATATAATCAATGAACCAATGCGTATCACCTACCTGAACAACTCTACAGTTTGAAACATATAATCAATGAACCAATGCGTATCACCTACCTGAAAGACTCTGCTGTTTGAAACATATAATCAATGAACCAACGCGTATCACCTACCTGTAGGACTCTACTGTTTGAAACATATAATCAATGAACCAACGCATATCACCTACCTGAACGACTCTACTGTTTGAAACATATAATCAATGAACCAACGCGTATCACCTACCTGAAAGACTCTGCTGTTTGAAACATATAATCAATGAACCAATGCGTATCACCTACCTGAAAGACTCTACTGTTTGAAACATATAATCAATGAACCAACGCGTATCACCTACCTGAACGACTCTGCTGTTTGAAACATATAATCAATGAACCAACGCGTATCACCTACCTGAAAGACTCTGCTGTTTGAAACATATAATCAATGAACCAACGCGTATCACCTACCTGAAAGACTCTGCTGTTTGAAACATATAATCAATGAACCAACGCGTATCACCTACCTGAACAACTCTACTGTTTGAAACATATAATCAATGAACCAACGCGTATCACCTACCTGAACAACTCTGCTGTTTGAAACATATAATCAATGAACCAATGCGTATCACCTACCTGAACAACTCTACTGTTTGAAACATATAATCAATGAACCAACGCGTATCACCTACCTGAAAGACTCTACTGTTTGAAACATATAATCAATGAACCAACGCGTATCACCTACCTGAAAGACTCTACTGTTTGAAACATATAATCAATGAACCAACGCGTATCACCTACCTGAAAGACTCTGCTGTTTGAAACATATAATCAATGAACCAACGCGTATCACCTACCTGAAAGACTCTGCTGTTTGAAACATATAATCAATGAACCAACGCGTATCACCTACCTGAAAGACTCTGCTGTTTGAAACATATAATCAATGAACCAACGCGTATCACCTACCTGAACAACTCTACTGTTTGAAACATATAATCAATGAACCAACGCGTATCACCTACCTGAACAACTCTGCTGTTTGAAACATATAATCAATGAACCAATGCGTATCACCTACCTGAACAACTCTACTGTTTGAAACATATAATCAATGAACCAATGCGTATCACCTACCTGAAAGACTCTACTGTTTGAAACATATAATCAATGAACCAACGCGTATCACCTACCTGAAAGACTCTACTGTTTGAAACATATAATCAATGAACCAACGCGTATCACCTACCTGAAAGACTCTGCTGTTTGAAACATATAATCAATGAACCAACGCGTATCACCTACCTGAAAGACTCTGCTGTTTGAAACATATAATCAATGAACCAACGCGTATCACCTACCTGAACAACTCTACTGTTTGAAACATATAATCAATGAACCAACGCGTATCACCTACCTGAACAACTCTGCTGTTTGAAACATATAATCAATGAACCAATGCGTATCACCTACCTGAACAACTCTACTGTTTGAAACATATAATCAATGAACCAACGCGTATCACCTACCTGAAAGACTCTGCTGTTTGAAACATATAATCAATGAACCAATGCGTATCACCTACCTGAAAGACTCTACTGTTTGAAACATATAATCAATGAACCAACGCGTATCACCTACCTGAAAGACTCTACTGTTTGAAACATATAATCAATGAACCAACGCGTATCACCTACCTGAAAGACTCTGCTGTTTGAAACATATAATCAATGAACCAACGCGTATCACCTACCTGAAAGACTCTGCTGTTTGAAACATATAATCAATGAACCAACGCGTATCACCTACCTGAACAACTCTACTGTTTGAAACATATAATCAATGAACCAACGCGTATCACCTACCTGAACAACTCTGCTGTTTGAAACATATAATCAATGAACCAATGCGTATCACCTACCTGAACAACTCTACTGTTTGAAACATATAATCAATGAACCAACGCGTATCACCTACCTGAAAGACTCTGCTGTTTGAAACATATAATCAATGAACCAATGCGTATCACCTACCTGAAAGACTCTACTGTTTGAAACATATAATCAATGAACCAATGCGTATCACCTACCTGAAAGACTCTACTGTTTGAAACATATAATCAATGAACCAATGCGTATCACCTACCTGAAAGACTCTGCTGTTTGAAACATATAATCAATGAACCAATGCGTATCACCTACCTGAAAGACTCTACTGTTTGAAACATATAATCAATGAACCAACGCGTATCACCTACCTGAAAGACTCTACTGTTTGAAACATATAATCAATGAACCAACGCGTATCACCTACCTGAAAGACTCTGCTGTTTGAAACATATAATCAATGAACCAACGCGTATCACCTACCTGAAAGACTCTGCTGTTTGAAACATATAATCAATGAACCAATGCGTATCACCTACCTGAACAACTCTATTGTTTGAAACATATAATCAATGAACCAACGCGTATCACCTACCTGAAAGACTCTACTGTTTGAAACATATAATCAATGAACCAATGCGTATCACCTACCTGAACAACTCTACAGTTTGAAACATATAATCAATGAACCAATGCGTATCACCTACCTGAAAGACTCTGCTGTTTGAAACATATAATCAATGAACCAATGAGTATCACCTACCTGAAAGACTCTGCTGTTTGAAACATATAATCAATGAACCAATGCGTATCACCTACCTGAACAACTCTACTGTTTGAAACATATAATCAATGAACCAACGCGTATCACCTACCTGAAAGACTCTACTGTTTTAAACATATAATCAATGAACCAATGCGTATAACCTACCGGAACAACTCTGCTGTTTGAAACATATAATCAATGAACCAATGCGTATCACCTACCTGAAAGACTCTACTGTTTGAAACATATAATCAATGAACCAACGCGTATCACCTACCTAAACAACTCTACTGTTTGAAACATATAATCAATGAACCAACGCGTATCACCTACCTGAAAGACTCTGCTGTTTGAAACATATAATCAATGAACCAATGCGTATCACCTACCTGAACAACTCTACTGTTTGAAACATATAATCAATGAACCAACGCGTATCACCTACCTGAAAGACTCTACAGTTTGAAACATATAATCAATGAACCAACGCGTATCACCTGCCTGAACAACTCTACAGTTTGAAACATATAATCAATGAACCAACGCGTATCACCTACCTGAAAGACTCTGCTGTTTGAAACATATAATCAATGAACCAATGCGTATCACCTACCTGAAAGACTCTGCTGTTTGAAACATATCATCAATGAACCAACGCGTATCACCTACCTGAAAGACTCTGCTGTTTGAAACATATAATCAATGAACCAACGCGTATCACCTACCTGAAAGACTCTGCTGTTTGAAACATATAATCAATAAACCAATGCGTATCACCTACCTGAACAACTCTACTGTTTGAAACATATAATCAATGAACCAACGCGTATCACCTACCTGAACAACTCTACTGTTTGAAACATATAATCAATGAACCAACGCATATCAGCTACCTGAACAACTCTACTGTTTGAAACATATAATCAATGAACCAACGCGTATCACCTACCTGAACAACTCTACTGTTTGAAACATATAATCAATGAACCAACGCGTATCACCTACCTGAAAGACTCTACTGTTTGAAACATATAATCAATGAACCAATGCGTATCACCTACCTGAACAACTCTACAGTTTGAAACATATAATCAATGAACCAATGCGTATCACCTACCTGAAAGACTCTGCTGTTTGAAACATATAATCAATGAACCAATGAGTATCACCTACCTGAAAGACTCTGCTGTTTGAAACATATAATCAATGAACCAATGCGTATCACCTACCTGAACAACTCTACTGTTTGAAACATATAATCAATGAACCAACGCGTATCACCTACCTGAAAGACTCTACTGTTTGAAACATATAATCAATGAACCAATGCGTATAACCTACCGGAACAACTCTGCTGTTTGAAACATATAATCAATGAACCAATGCGTATCACCTACCTGAAAGACTCTACTGTTTGAAACATATAATCAATGAACCAACGCGTATCACCTACCTAAACAACTCTACTGTTTGAAACATATAATCAATGAACCAACGCGTATCACCTACCTGAAAGACTCTGCTGTTTGAAACATATAATCAATGAACCAACGCGTATCACCTACCTGAAAGACTCTACAGTTTGAAACATATAATCAATGAACCAACGCGTATCACCTGCCTGAACAACTCTACAGTTTGAAACATATAATCAATGAACCAACGCGTATCACCTACCTGAAAGACTCTGCTGTTTGAAACATATAATCAATGAACCAATGCGTATCACCTACCTGAAAGACTCTGCTGTTTGAAACATATCATCAATGAACCAACGCGTATCACCTACCTGAAAGACTCTGCTGTTTGAAACATATAATCAATGAACCAACGCGTATCACCTACCTGAAAGACTCTACTGTTTGAAACATATAATCAATGAACCAACGCATAATACCTACCTGTACAACTCTACTGTTTGAAACATATAATCAATGTACCAATGCGAATCACCTACCTGAAAGACTCTACTGTTTGAAACATATAATCAATGAACCAACGCGTATCACCTACCTGAACAACTCTACTGTTTGAAACATATAATCAATGAACCAACGCATATCAGCTACCTGAACAACTCTACTGTTTGAAACATATAATCAATGAACCAACGCGTATCACCTACCTGAACAACTCTACTGTTTGAAACATATAATCAATGAACCAACGCGTATCACCTACCTGAAAGACTCTACTGTTTGAAACATATAATCAATGAACCAACGCGTATCACCTACCTGAAAGACTCTGCTGTTTGAAACATATAATCAATGAACCAACGCGTATCACCTACCTGAAAGACTCTGCTGTTTGAAACATATAATCAATGAACCAACGCGTATCACCTACCTGAACAACTCTACTGTTTGAAACATATAATCAATGAACCAACGCGTATCACCTACCTGAACAACTCTGCTGTTTGAAACATATAATCAATGAACCAATGCGTATCACCTACCTGAACAACTCTACTGTTTGAAACATATAATCAATGAACCAACGCGTATCACCTACCTGAAAGACTCTGCTGTTTGAAACATATAATCAATGAACCAATGCGTATCACCTACCTGAAAGACTCTACTGTTTGAAACATATAATCAATGAACCAACGCGTATCACCTACCTGAAAGACTCTACTGTTTGAAACATATAATCAATGAACCAACGCGTATCACCTACCTGAAAGACTCTGCTGTTTGAAACATATAATCAATGAACCAACGCGTATCACCTACCTGAAAGACTCTGCTGTTTGAAACATATAATCAATGAACCAACGCGTATCACCTACCTGAACAACTCTACTGTTTGAAACATATAATCAATGAACCAACGCGTATCATCTACCTGAACAACTCTGCTGTTTGAAACATATAATCAATGAACCAATGCGTATCACCTACCTGAACAACTCTACTGTTTGAAACATATAATCAATGAACCAACGCGTATCACCTACCTGAAAGACTCTGCTGTTTGAAACATATAATCAATGAACCAATGCGTATCACCTACCTGAAAGACTCTACTGTTTGAAACATATAATCAATGAACCAATGCGTATCACCTACCTGAAAGACTCTACTGTTTGAAACATATAATCAATGAACCAATGCGTATCACCTACCTGAAAGACTCTGCTGTTTGAAACATATAATCAATGAACCAATGCGTATCACCTACCTGAAAGACTCTACTGTTTGAAACATATAATCAATGAACCAACGCGTATCACCTACCTGAAAGACTCTACTGTTTGAAACATATAATCAATGAACCAACGCGTATCACCTACCTGAAAGACTCTGCTGTTTGAAACATATAATCAATGAACCAACGCGTATCACCTACCTGAAAGACTCTGCTGTTTGAAACATATAATCAATGAACCAATGCGTATCACCTACCTGAACAACTCTATTGTTTGAAACATATAATCAATGAACCAACGCGTATCACCTACCTGAAAGACTCTACTGTTTGAAACATATAATCAATGAACCAATGCGTATCACCTACCTGAACAACTCTACAGTTTGAAACATATAATCAATGAACCAATGCGTATCACCTACCTGAAAGACTCTGCTGTTTGAAACATATAATCAATGAACCAATGAGTATCACCTACCTGAAAGACTCTGCTGTTTGAAACATATAATCAATGAACCAATGCGTATCACCTACCTGAACAACTCTACTGTTTGAAACATATAATCAATGAACCAACGCGTATCACCTACCTGAAAGACTCTACTGTTTTAAACATATAATCAATGAACCAATGCGTATAACCTACCGGAACAACTCTGCTGTTTGAAACATATAATCAATGAACCAATGCGTATCACCTACCTGAAAGACTCTACTGTTTGAAACATATAATCAATGAACCAACGCGTATCACCTACCTGAACAACTCTACTGTTTGAAACATATAATCAATGAACCAACGCGTATCACCTACCTGAAAGACTCTGCTGTTTGAAACATATAATCAATGAACCAATGCGTATCACCTACCTGAACAACTCTACTGTTTGAAACATATAATCAATGAACCAACGCGTATCACCTACCTGAAAGACTCTACAGTTTGAAACATATAATCAATGAACCAACGCGTATCACCTACCTGAACAACTCTACAGTTTGAAACATATAATCAATGAACCAACGCGTATCACCTACCTGAAAGACTCTGCTGTTTGAAACATATAATCAATGAACCAATGCGTATCACCTACCTGAAAGACTCTGCTGTTTGAAACATATCATCAATGAACCAACGCGTATCACCTACCTGAAAGACTCTGCTGTTTGAAACATATAATCAATGAACCAACGCGTATCACCTACCTGAAAGACTCTGCTGTTTGAAACATATAATCAATAAACCAATGCGTATCACCTACCTGAACAACTCTACTGTTTGAAACATATAATCAATGAACCAACGCGTATCACCTACCTGAACAACTCTACTGTTTGAAACATATAATCAATGAACCAACGCATATCAGCTACCTGAACAACTCTACTGTTTGAAACATATAATCAATGAACCAACGCGTATCACCTACCTGAACAACTCTACTGTTTGAAACATATAATCAATGAACCAACGCGTATCACCTACCTGAAAGACTCTACTGTTTGAAACATATAATCAATGAACCAATGCGTATCACCTACCTGAACAACTCTACAGTTTGAAACATATAATCAATGAACCAATGCGTATCACCTACCTGAAAGACTCTGCTGTTTGAAACATATAATCAATGAACCAATGAGTATCACCTACCTGAAAGACTCTGCTGTTTGAAACATATAATCAATGAACCAATGCGTATCACCTACCTGAACAACTCTACTGTTTGAAACATATAATCAATGAACCAACGCGTATCACCTACCTGAAAGACTCTACTGTTTTAAACATATAATCAATGAACCAATGCGTATAACCTACCGGAACAACTCTGCTGTTTGAAACATATAATCAATGAACCAATGCGTATCACCTACCTGAAAGACTCTACTGTTTGAAACATATAATCAATGAACCAACGCGTATCACCTACCTAAACAACTCTACTGTTTGAAACATATAATCAATGAACCAACGCGTATCACCTACCTGAAAGACTCTGCTGTTTGAAACATATAATCAATGAACCAACGCGTATCACCTACCTGAAAGACTCTACAGTTTGAAACATATAATCAATGAACCAACGCGTATCACCTGCCTGAACAACTCTACAGTTTGAAACATATAATCAATGAACCAACGCGTATCACCTACCTGAAAGACTCTGCTGTTTGAAACATATAATCAATGAACCAATGCGTATCACCTACCTGAAAGACTCTGCTGTTTGAAACATATAATCAATGAACCAACGCGTATCACCTACCTGAAAGACTCTGCTGTTTGAAACATATAATCAATGAACCAACGCGTATCACCTACCTGAAAGACTCTACTGTTTGAAACATATAATCAATGAACCAACGCATAATACCTACCTGTACAACTCTACTGTTTGAAACATATAATCAATGTACCAATGCGAATCACCTACCTGAAAGACTCTACTGTTTGAAACATATAATCAATGAACCAACGCGTATCACCTACCTGAACAACTCTACTGTTTGAAACATATAATCAATGAACCAACGCATATCAGCTACCTGAACAACTCTACTGTTTGAAACATATAATCAATGAACCAACGCGTATCACCTACCTGAACAACTCTACTGTTTGAAACATATAATCAATGAACCAACGCGTATCACCTACCTGAAGGACTCTGCTGTGTGAAACATATAATCAATGAACTAACGCGTATCACCTACCTGAAAGACTCTGCTGTTTGAAACATATAATCAATGAACCAACGCGTATCACCTACCTGAAGGACTCTGCTGTGTGAAACATATAATCAATGAACTAACGCGTATGACCTACCTGAACAATTCTTCTGTTTGAAAAATATAATCAATGAACCAACGCGTATCACCTACCTGAACAACTCTACTGTTTGAAACATATAATCAATGAACTAACGTGTATCACCTACCTGAAGGACTCTGCTGTTTGAAACATCTAATCAATGAACTAACGCGTATCACCTACATGAAAGACTCTACTGTTTGAAACATATAATCAATGAACCAACGCGTATCACCTACCTGAAAGACTCTACTGTTTGAAACATATAATCAATGAACCAATGCGTATCACCTACCTGAAAGACTCTACTGTTTGAAACATATAATCAATGAACCAACGCGTATCACCTACCTGAAAGACTCTACTGTTTGAAACATATAATCAATGAACCAATGCGTATCACCTACCTGAAAGACTCTACTGTTTGAAACATATAATCAATGAACCAACGCGTATCACCTACCTGAAAGACTCTACTGTTTGAAACATATAATCAATGAACCAACGCGTATCACCTACCTGAAAGACTCTACTGTTTGAAACATATAATCAATGAACCAACGCGTATCACCTACCTGAAAGACTCTACTGTTTGAAACATATAATCAATGAACCAATGCGTATCACCTACCTGAAAGACTCTACTGTTTGAAACATATAATCAATGAACCAACGCGTATCACCTACCTGAACAACTCTACTGTTTGAAACATATAATCAATGAACTAACGCGTATCACCTACCTGAACAACTCTACTGTTTGAAACATATAATCAATGAACCAACGCGTATCACCTACCTGAAAGACTCTACTGTTTGAAACATATAATCAATGAACCAACGCGTATCACCTACCTGAACAACTCTACTGTTTGAAACATATAATCAATGAACCAACGCGTATCACCTACCTGAAAGATTCTACTGTTTGAAACATATAATCAATGAACCAACGCGTATCACCTACCTGAACAACTCTACTGTTTGAAACATATAATCAATGAACCAACGCGTATCACCTACCTGAAGGACTCTACTGTTTGAAACATATAATCAATGAACCAACGCATATCACCTACCTGAACAACTCTACTGTTTGAAACATATAATCAATGAACCAACGCGTATCACCTACCTGAAAGACTCTGCTGTTTGAAACATATAATCAATGAACCAACGCGTATCACCTACCTAAACAACTCTACTGTTTGAAACATATAATCAATGAACCAACGCGTATCAACTGCCTGAAGGACTCTGCTGTTTGAAACATATAATCAATGAACTAACGCGTATCACCTACCTGAAAGACTCTGCTGTTTGAAACATATAATCAATGAACCAACGCGTATCACCTACCTGAAAGACTCTGCTGTTTGAAACATATAATCAATGAACTAACGCGTATCACCTACCTGAAAGACTCTGCTGTTTGAAACATATAATCAATGAACTAACGCGTATCACCTACCTGAAAGACTCTACTGTTTGAAACATATAATCAATGAACCAACGCGTATCACCTACCTGAAAGACTCTACAGTTTGAAACATATAATCAATGAACTTACACGTATCACCTACCTGAAAGACTCTACTGTTTGAAACATATAATCAATGAACCAACGCGTATCACCTACCTGAAAGACTCTACTGTTTGAAACATATAATCAATGAACCAACGCGTATCCCCTACCTGAAAGACTCTACAGTTTGAAACATATAATCAATGAACTTACACGTATCACCTACCTGAAAGACTCTACTATTTGAAACATATAATCAATGAACCAACGCGTATCACCTACCTGAAAGACTCTACTGTTTGAAACATATAATCAATGAACTAACGCGTATCACCTACCTGAAAGACTCTACTGTTTGAAACATATAATCAATGAACCAACGCGTATCACCTACCTGAAAGACTCTACTGTTTGAAACATATAATCAATGAACCAACGCGTATCACCTACCTGAAAGACTCTACTATTTGAAACATATAATCAATGAACCAACGCGTATCACCTACCTGAAAGACTCTACTGTTTGAAACATATAATCAATGAACCAACGCGTATCACCTACCTGAAAGACTCTGCTGTTTGAAACATATAATCAATGAACCAACGCGTATCACCTACATGAACAACTCTACTGTTTGAAACATATAATCAATGAGCCAATGCGTATCACCTACCTGAACAACTCTACTGTTTGAAACATATAATCAATGAACCAACGCGTATCACCTACCTGAAGGACTCTACTGTTTGAAACATATAATCAATGAACTAGCGCGTATCACCTACCTGAAGGACTCTGCTGTTTGAAAAATATAATCAATGAACTAACGCATATAACCTACCTGAACAACTGTACTATTTGAAACATATAATCAATGAACCAACGCGTATCACCTAAATGAACAAGTCTACTGTTTGAAAAATATAATCAATGAACCAACGCGTATCACCTACACGAACAACTCTACTGTTTGAAACATATAATCAATGAACTAACGCGTATCACCTACCTGAAAGACTCTACTGTTTGAAACATATAATCAATGAACCAACGCGTATCAGATACCTGAAGGACTCTGCTGTTTGAAACATATAATCAATGAACCAACGCGTATCACCTACCTGAAAGACTCTGCTGTTTGAAACATATAATCAATGAATCAACGCGTATCACCTACCTGAAAGACTCTGCTGTTTGAAACATATAATCAATGGACCAACGCGTATCACCTACCTGAAGGACTCTGCTGTTTGAAACATATAATCAATGAACTAACGCGTATCACCTACCTGAAAGACTCTACTGTTTGAAACATATAATCAATGAACCAACGCGTATCACCTACCTGAAAGATTCGAACCAACCTGCAGAGGTTGCAGATTCTTTGAAGGGATCCTCCTTGGGGTACATATAGCATAAAAATCCTAATTTTTAACTTGATGACAGATTGTAACTTAATTTTTAAAAATAACAGTAAAAATAAGTTCAAAAAACACAAAATAAGTGTTTTCCGAACGTGTGACCACCCTGTGTAGAGCCCCATCCCAGCGCAAACCAAGGGATGTAACTCTAATCTCACCACTTATCAATCTAACCATGTCAGACAGAATAAGGGGAGGTGGGTGGCCGTACCCCAAGGAGGATCCCTTCAAAGAATCTGCAACCTCTGCAGGTTGGTTCGATTCTTTTTCAGAAGGGATCCTCCTTGGGGTACATATAGCATAAGGCAGACTCCCAAAGAAGACTTAGGATGTGGATTCTGTCTGTATACTAAATACCCCTTAAAAGTGCTCTACTCAATCCAAGAAAGGTGTCACACTTACCAGATCACGTGACCTCCCGCGCCGAGGGCTGAGGATGGGTGATCCCTTGGGGACTAACCAATCGGCTAACCAGCCTGATTACCGTTATTCGAGCCAAATACGCCCCCCCCCCCCCCCCCCCCCCCTCTTTTTTTTACAAAAGACTATTGGGGAGCAATAGGAGTAAGTATTTCCCGCTAGGCAGTGCCACCGGGACACCTGCTGCGGAGGATATAAATGCCCAAAACAGTGTAACTGGTTAGGATGAACAATTAAGGTTAGTTTATTAGTCTTCTTAGAAAACTGAACTGAACCAAACTGAACAATAACTTGAAAGCTCAATCAGCTAGAGAGTGTCAACTCTGCCCACCTGAGAGAACCGACTGACCAAACCGAGCGCGCTCTCTAGAGTGCCTGTCTAGTTGGTAGTGTCGAATGAACGTGCTCGGCCGGCTCCAGATAGCGGCGGAGCAGATCTCTTCGATGGGCAGAGCCGCAGCGAACGCCTTAGACGTCGCAACCGCTCTAACCGAGTGAGCTTTCAACTGACCTGGGGCCTCTAAGCCCTTGTGAACGTAGCCCATGACAATGGCAGACACTATCCACCTGGATATTGACTGCTTTGACGCCGGCAAACCAGGCTTGCTACCTCCGTAACAACAGAACAGTTGCTGATCCTTACGGATAGCCCTGGTACGTCTGATATAAGTCTTAAGAACCTTGCGCACATCCAAAATGTGTGCATGGTTTCCAGTGGACCCCGAAGAGGCCGGCTGCATAAGAGTCGGCAGTTCGATAGGAGCCGTCACATGGAACGAGTGGTCGACCTTGGGACGATAGCTGTCGGGCAGCCTGATACTGACTCTGTCCTTATGAAAGACAGTCAGTTCGGGATCAGCAGACATCGCATGGATGTCGCCTACCCGCCTGCCCGACGCCAAAGCCACCAAAAAAGCGGCCTTCCACGTCAGAAGCTGCAGTGACAGTGCGTTCAAGTCTTTGAACCCCGGACCTGAGAGCCAATCCAAAACAATTGAAAGGTCCCAAGTGGGGCTGATACGCCGGACAACCGGACGTATCCTGTCCACGCCTGCTAAGAAACGCTGTACCAGTGGATGCGATCCCAAAAGAGCACCGTCCACTGGTATGTGGAAAGCAGAAATAGCCGTAGAGTATCCCCTGACAGTCGATGCGGCTAAACCAGCATCTAACCTGGACTGGAGGAACTCCAAAACAGCGACTAGATCTGTAGAAAAGGGATCGAGAAGCCCTCTATCGCCACACCAGCGCGCATAACAGGCCCATCGATCTTCATACTGAAGGTTTGTCGAATCCCTCCTCGAAGCCAGTATTGTGTCTGCAACTCGTGCAGGAATACCGCTCTCCTGGAGGCGATTCCGGACAGTGGCCAAGCCACCCACTGAATCCTGGGATTCTGGTGTGGCGCCCCTTCCTGAAATAGTATGTCTCGTCTCGAGGGTAACAGTACAGGAGGCTGTACGAGAAACCTGAGAACGGACGGGAACCAACTCTGAGCCGTCCAAAGTGGTGCGATAAGCACCACGAGGCGAGCTGGTTGATTGGTCAACTGAGAAAGAACCCTGGGGATCAGAGGTACCGGCGGGAACGCCCATAGTACTCTGTCCGTCCAGTCGATCGCGAAGGCGTCTCTGGATAGAGCCCTTGGATCTGGAATTCTTGAGCAGAACACAGGTATCTGATTCGTCATCCCTGACGCAAACAGATCCACCTGGAACGACCCGAACAACAGGGAGATAGTTCCGAATATCCCCCGGTCGAGCATCCACTCGTGAGGTGTTAGGATGCGCCGAGACAAAGCGTCTGCACGGACGTTGTCCACTCCCGGGAGATAAACAGGGACCACCTGAATGCTGAACTGGTCGCACCACAGTAGGAACTGCCACGACTCCTGAAGGAGAGATGGAGACACTGTGCCGCCCTGTTTCAGAATGTAGGATATGGCTGTTTGGTTGTCCATCTCTAGACGAACCACAAGCCCCCTGATCCGCTCTTTGAAGCACTCGAACACACGTCGAACTGCCCTGAGCTCTAGCACGTTGATGTGCAATTTCGACTCCTCCTGTGACCAAAGGCCCGAGGCTGTCAGGTCTTCCAGGACTCCCCCCCAGCCTGATAGGGAGGCGTCTGTCTGGATGGTGACCGAAGGCGTTGGAAGCTCTAGCGGTAGACCCTTGAGAAGGTTGCTCTCGGAAACCCACCACCGAAGATGCTCTAGCACCCAAACCGGTGTGGTTAGAACCTTCTCGAAGCTGTCCGAGTGTGACCACATTCGTGCCAGCGCTTGCTGAACCGGTCTCATACTCAAGCGAGCTCTCCAAACCACGTCCACTGTCGCCGCCATATGCCCCAACAACTGAAGCCAAGTCCTGGCTGTGTGGGTTGGCGATTGAAGGAACAAGTGGACTGCCCCGATCACTTTGGGCACCCGATCCGGGGCCAGGGACACGGAACCGGAGGCCGTATCGAACCTTGCGCCCAGAAAGACCAGGTCCTGTCTGGGGGCTATGTCTGACTTCTTCAGGTTGATGATCCAACCCAGCTTGAGCAAGATGTCTAACACCTGCTGGGTGGCTTCCTGATTTAGTTCTCGAGACAAGGCTCTGATCAGCCAGTCGTCCAGGTACGGATGACAACACCTGCCCTGCGACCTGGCGGCCTGCGCCGGTATCAACATCAACTTGGTGAATACCCTCGGAGCAGTTGAAATGCCGAAGGGTAACACCCGGAATTGGTAACAAGCCCCGTCGAAGGAGAACCGAAGAAACTCCTTGAAGTCGGGGTGCATTGGAACATGGAGATAAGCATCCTTGAGGTCTATTGACGACAGCCAATCTCCCCTCTCTACTGACGCTATGACCGTTCTCAAGGTTTCCATCTTGAACGTTGGAACCTGTAGACTGCGATTCAAATATTTCAGATTGAGAATCGGTCTGAACCCTCCGTCCTTCTTGGGTACCAGGAAGTAGGTCGAGTAATAACCGCTCTGTTCCTGACCCTTCGGTACTACCTCGATGGCTGCTTTGTCTAGCAAAGCCTGCACCTCGGCACGAAGGACTTCCGCCTTCTCTGGCAACTCGGGCACCTTCGTGTGCCGTATCCCGGAGAAAGTCGGTGGGTCGTACTTCCAAAGTGGTAAGTGGCCCTCCCTGAGTGTGGACAGGACCCAGGTATTTGAGGTGACTTTCTCCCACTCTGAGATGAAGTGAGATAGTCTGCCCCCCACTGGAAGATCTCTGGAAAGACAGTGTACCCCCGTCTCCGGCAGCATTCGAGCTGCTGGAATTTTGGGTGGTGACTCGGGCTTCGGAGGACCTAGGTCGGCTTGTTTGCTTCCCTCGGCTCCGAAAATTCCGCTGGCCTTTATGCCCACGGAATTGCCCTTTCTTTCCCTTCCCCTTGAATCTCTTCTTGTTGCCCATAGGGCCATTCCAAGAAGCTCGACCGGAACCCCCCGGCGTGGGGTATAGGTCATCAAGGGGGGAAGACCGCACTCGCTTTTCTTGCGGAGCTGGTTCCTCGAGGAGCACTTTAGAGTCCTCGAAGGCAACCTTCTGCTCGGCGGCTTCCTTGACTACGGCCTGCGATCCAGGAAAGAGGGTTGACCCCAACCTGAAAGGCAGGTTCTGCAAGGTGAGGCGTGTGGACTGCGAGTACTTAGACGTCGCTAGCCACAGCCGGCGCATCCCCATAACTGCGCCCATTATCTGACTCGAGGCACTCCTGATTGAGTCCCGAGCCAGATAACTTGATACCTCCGCCAACTGCTTCTGGAACGTGGTCACCTTAGTGCCCAGTTCCTGCATCTCTGCCAGGTCCTTAGCCTGCATAGCAGCAAGGTAGGCCCCGTGCACTGCTACCCTCAGTTGTTGGGCTCCGTTCCTATATGTGTCCTCGTGGGCACGGAACTCGGCCTTAAACATGGCAGCCTGCGACAGAAATGGAGGCAGTCGCCGGCCCTGTTTGCCTACAGAAGGCTGCGCCTGAGCGCCGGACAGGGTGACGGAGGTCAGGACGCATTCGTCCACAACCGGAAGGTCGAAGAGACCGTCCTCTCCCAACTGGTACCTCTTGTTGAGTTCAGGCAAATCAGCCTTCGTACGGGCACCAGAAAGAAGAGGATTGATCGCCTCGACCAACAAGCTGTCGATGATGCGGAGCCTGGTCGCCGGAGGCTTGCTGGGAGCAAAAGCCTCCCCCGGAAGTCGGAACTCCTCGGTGACCTGCTCCGGGACGGGAACAAGCGTCTGCGGGATAGCGATCGCTATTCGGTCACGCGTCTCCTTTAGAAGCTCGGCGAGCGAAACAGCACGGCCGGATTCCTCATCCTCCTCTGAATACTCGGATTCCTCCTCCTCCGGGTCCCCGGCACCGGAGCCACTCTGCAGTGACCCAGTGTCCGAAGCCCGATCTCGGATTGTCCGTTTGAGAGGGATGCGGTACCCGGCGCTGCTCACCGGCGCTCGTCCCCCGACCGGAGCCGGTCCCCGGGGCTGCGACGGCACCGGCGCCGAAGCACCGGCGCTCTTGCCCTTGGGGTTAACGGCGCCCCTCGACGTGCTCGGCACCTCGGCACCTTGCACCGACGAGGGGGCTTTGATTACTTGAGCACGAGGCAGAGCCGGAGCAGTCTCTCGGATGCCTACGTCGGGAGCCACTACCTTGCCGGGGCCTGCGCCCGGTTCAGTAGTGCCCCCGAGGTCGTTACCTGCACGAGTGCCGGCCGACCCTTGGGCATCAAGGTCCGGCAGGGCCACGACGGTCAACTCCTTACGGAGCTGTTCCATCATCGACCCCACCATCCCCGTCATCTGCCCTTGGATTATGGTAGCGATAGCTGCCGCGTCCAGATTAGTATTAGTCATGGGTGTGTTAGCAACAGCAACGTTTACGTTAGTCTGTGGTTGTGGAGAAAGAACTGGAGGGGGAGGCGAACCCCCCGCAGCCGGTGACCCCACCTCCATATCCGCCTCATCCGATGAGGAAGAGGGGACAGGAGTGGATTGCACCATCTTTTTCCCCTTACCCTTTGACTTACACCTTTTCTCTTTAGAGGGTGGGATGGCCCCTTTAATTTCCTGCCCTGACTTCTGGAGGTTACGGAAGAAGAGCATGTCAATGCCCCTCTCCTTCTTCGCCCTTGGTGTGAAGTTGAGGCACAGCTGGCAGGTAGAGTCGTCGTGCTCATCCTCTACCAGGCATGCTAAGCACCTGTCGTGCTTGTCAGCAGGGGGGATGCGGGACTTGCACCCCACACATTCGGTGAAAGACTGCAAGTCAAACACAGAATGTTTAGGGGTGTGCATGTGTGTAAGTGCAATGTTTATGTTTCATAAAAGTGCATCATACAAACAAACGCAGAGGCGCTACTATAATAACTAAGCACTCGGCAAGTAATAAATAGTAAGCCACTGAAAGAAATAGAGCATGAATATACCTAGTATATCTTGCCGACTGAGACGATAACCCCGAGAATGAAAAAATTCAAAAAGGGAGAAATCCTCATCAGTAAAGTGCTGCCCTAAAATGCGAAGCATGATAAAGAACCTCCAAAACAAACAAATCTCAATACATGAATAGCAAAGTACTAACACATTGCATTTTGTTTGAGATCCGCCATTTTGAGCGTTTTCCATCCGCCATTATTCGAAGCATACGAAGCACGTGCGAATTGAAAAACGAAGTTACAACGCGACAAAAACCATATAAGTAACCTAAACATTCGCCTCTACGAATAAAAAGGGGTTACCACACATACAGTATTCTTAGTCTTGTCCATTTTCATCAAATTGTGAAACTCAAGTCAAAAGGTCTCTCAAACAAAAACACGTCTTGTCTGGTCAATGACAGATTGATAAGTGATGAGATTAGAGTTACATCCCTTGGTTTGCGCTGGGATGGGGCTCTACACAGGGTGGTCACACGTTCGGAAAACACTTATTTTGTGTTTTTTGAACTTATTTTTACTGTTATTTTTAAAAATTAAGTTACAATCTGTCATCAAGTTAAAAATTAGGATTTTTATGCTATATGTACCCCAAGGAGGATCCCTTCTGAAAAAGAATCTACTGTTTGAAACATATAATCAATGAACCAATGCGTATCACCTACCTGAAAGACTCTACTGTTTGAAACATATAATCAATGAACCAACGCGTATCACCTACCTGAACAACTCTACTGTTTGAAACATATAATCAATGAACCAACGCGTATCACCTACCTGAACAACTCTACTGTTTGAAACATATAATCAATGAACCAACGCGTATCACCTACCTGAAGGACTCTGCTGTTTGAAACATATAATCAATGAACCAATGCGTATCACCTACCTGAAAGACTCTACTGTTTGAAACATATAATCAATGAACCAACGCGTATCACCTACCTGAACAACTCTACTGTTTGAAACATATAATCAATGAACCAACGCGTATCACCTACCTGAACAACTCTACTGTTTGAAACATATAATCAATGAACCAACGCGTATCACCTACCTGAACAACTCTACTGTTTGAAACATATAATCAATGAACCAACGCGTATCACCTACCTGAAAGACTCTACTGTTTGAAATATATAATCAATGGACCAACGCGTATCACCTACCTGAAAGACTCTACTGTTTGAAACATATAATCAATGAACCAATGCGTATCACCTACCTGAACAACTCTACAGTTTGAAACATATAATCAATGAACCAATGCGTATCACCTACCTGAAAGACTCTGCTGTTTGAAACATATAATCAATGAACCAATGAGTATCACCTACCTGAAAGACTCTGCTGTTTGAAACATATAATCAATGAACCAATGCGTATCACCTACCTGAACAACTCTACTGTTTGAAACATATAATCAATGAACCAACGCGTATCACCTACCTGAAAGACTCTACTGTTTTAAACATATAATCAATGAACCAATGCGTATAACCTACCGGAACAACTCTGCTGTTTGAAACATATAATCAATGAACCAATGCGTATCACCTACCTGAAAGACTCTACTGTTTGAAACATATAATCAATGAACCAACGCGTATCACCTACCTAAACAACTCTACTGTTTGAAACATATAATCAATGAACCAACGCGTATCACCTACCTGAAAGAATCTGCTGTTTGAAACATATAATCAATGAACCAACGCGTATCACCTACCTGAAAGACTCTACAGTTTGAAACATATAATCAATGAACCAACGCGTATCACCTGCCTGAACAACTCTACAGTTTGAAACATATAATCAATGAACCAACGCGTATCACCTACCTGAAAGACTCTGCTGTTTGAAACATATAATCAATGAACCAATGCGTATCACCTACCTGAAAGACTCTGCTGTTTGAAACATATCATCAATGAACCAACGCGTATCACCTACCTGAAAGACTCTGCTGTTTGAAACATATAATCAATGAACCAACGCGTATCACCTACCTGAAAGACTCTACTGTTTGAAACATATAATCAATGAACCAACGCATATCACCTACCTGTACAACTCTACTGTTTGAAACATATAATCAATGTACCAATGCGAATCACCTACCTGAAAGACTCTACTGTTTGAAACATATAATCAATGAGCCAACGCGTATCACCTACCTGAACAACTCTACTGTTTGAAACATATAATCAATGAACCAACGCATATCAGCTACCTGAACAACTCTACTGTTTGAAACATATAATCAATGAACCAACGCGTATCACCTACCTGAACAACTCTACTGTTTGAAACATATAATCAATGAACCAACGCGTATCACCTACCTGAAGGACTCTGCTGTGTGAAACATATAATCAATGAACTAACGCGTATCACCTACCTGAAAGACTCTGCTGTTTGAAACATATAATCAATGAACCAACGCGTATCACCTACCTGAAGGACTCTGCTGTGTGAAACATATAATCAATGAACTAACGCGTATGACCTACCTGAACAATTCTTCTGTTTGAAAAATATAATCAATGAACCAACGCGTATCACCTACCTGAACAACTCTACTGTTTGAAACATATAATCAATGAACTAACGCGTATCACCTACCTGAAGGACTCTGCTGTTTGAAACATCTAATCAATGAACTAACGCGTATCACCTACATGAAAGACTCTACTGTTTGAAACATATAATCAATGAACCAACGCGTATCACCTACCTGAAAGACTCTACTGTTTGAAACATATAATCAATGAACCAATGCGTATCACCTACCTGAAAGACTCTACTGTTTGAAACATATAATCAATGAACCAACGCGTATCACCTACCTGAAAGACTCTACTGTTTGAAACATATAATCAATGAACCAACGCGTATCACCTACCTGAAAGACTCTACTGTTTGAAACATATAATCAATGAACCAACGCGTATCACCTACCTGAAAGACTCTACTGTTTGAAACATATAATCAATGAACCAATGCGTATCACCTACCTGAAAGACTCTACTGTTTGAAACATATAATCAATGAACCAACGCGTATCACCTACCTGAAAGACTCTACTGTTTGAAACATATAATCAATGAACCAATGCGTATCACCTACCTGAAAGACTCTACTGTTTGAAACATATAATCAATGAACCAACGCGTATCACCTACCTGAACAACTCTACTGTTTGAAACATATAATCAATGAACTAACGCGTATCACCTACCTGAACAACTCTACTGTTTGAAACATATAATCAATGAACCAACGCGTATCACCTACCTGAAAGACTCTACTGTTTGAAACATATAATCAATGAACCAACGCGTATCACCTACCTGAACAACTCTACTGTTTGAAACATATAATCAATGAACCAACGCGTATCACCTACCTGAAAGATTCTACTGTTTGAAACATATAATCAATGAACCAACGCGTATCACCTACCTGAACAACTCTACTGTTTGAAACATATAATCAATGAACCAACGCGTATCACCTACCTGAAGGACTCTACTGTTTGAAACATATAATCAATGAACCAACGCATATCACCTACCTGAACAACTCTACTGTTTGAAACATATAATCAATGAACCAACGCGTATCACCTACCTGAAAGACTCTGCTGTTTGAAACATATAATCAATGAACCAACGCGTATCACCTACCTAAACAACTCTACTGTTTGAAACATATAATCAATGAACCAACGCGTATCAACTGCCTGAAGGACTCTGCTGTTTGAAACATATAATCAATGAACTAACGCGTATCACCTACCTGAAAGACTCTGCTGTTTGAAACATATAATCAATGAACCAACGCGTATCACCTACCTGAAAGACTCTGCTGTTTGAAACATATAATCAATGAACTAACGCGTATCACCTACCTGAAAGACTCTGCTGTTTGAAACATATAATCAATGAACTAACGCGTATCACCTACCTGAAAGACTCTACTGTTTGAAACATATAATCAATGAACCAACGCGTATCACCTACCTGAAAGACTCTACAGTTTGAAACATATAATCAATGAACTTACACGTATCACCTACCTGAAAGACTCTACTGTTTGAAACATATAATCAATGAACCAACGCGTATCACCTACCTGAAAGACTCTACTGTTTGAAACATATAATCAATGAACCAACGCGTATCCCCTACCTGAAAGACTCTACAGTTTGAAACATATAATCAATGAACTTACACGTATCACCTACCTGAAAGACTCTACTATTTGAAACATATAATCAATGAACCAACGCGTATCACCTACCTGAATGACTCTACTGTTTGAAACATATAATCAATGAACTAACGCGTATCACCTACCTGAAAGACTCTACTGTTTGAAACATATAATCAATGAACCAACGCGTATCACCTACCTGAAAGACTCTACTGTTTGAAACATATAATCAATGAACCAACGCGTATCACCTACCTGAAAGACTCTACTATTTGAAACATATAATCAATGAACCAACGCGTATCACCTACCTGAAAGACTCTACTGTTTGAAACATATAATCAATGAACCAACGCGTATCACCTACCTGAAAGACTCTGCTGTTTGAAACATATAATCAATGAACCAACGCGTATCACCTACATGAACAACTCTACTGTTTGAAACATATAATCAATGAGCCAATGCGTATCACCTACCTGAACAACTCTACTGTTTGAAACATATAATCAATGAACCAACGCGTATCACCTACCTGAAGGACTCTACTGTTTGAAACATATAATCAATGAACTAGCGCGTATCACCTACCTGAAGGACTCTGCTGTTTGAAAAATATAATCAATGAACTAACGCATATAACCTACCTGAACAACTGTACTATTTGAAACATATAATCAATGAACCAACGCGTATCACCTAAATGAACAAGTCTACTGTTTGAAAAATATAATCAATGAACCAACGCGTATCACCTACACGAACAACTCTACTGTTTGAAACATATAATCAATGAACTAACGCGTATCACCTACCTGAAAGACTCTACTGTTTGAAACATATAATCAATGAACCAACGCGTATCAGATACCTGAAGGACTCTGCTGTTTGAAACATATAATCAATGAACCAACGCGTATCACCTACCTGAAAGACTCTGCTGTTTGAAACATATAATCAATGAATCAACGCGTATCACCTACCTGAAAGACTCTGCTGTTTGAAACATATAATCAATGGACCAACGCGTATCACCTACCTGAAGGACTCTGCTGTTTGAAACATATAATCAATGAACTAACGCGTATCACCTACCTGAAAGACTCTACTGTTTGAAACATATAATCAATGAACCAACGCGTATCACCTACCTGAAAGATTCTACTGTTTGAAACATATAATCAATGAACCAATGCGTATCACCTACCTGAAAGACTCTACTGTTTGAAACATATAATCAATGAACCAACGCGTATCACCTACCTGAACAACTCTACTGTTTGAAACATATAATCAATGAACCAACGCGTATCACCTACCTGAACAACTCTACTGTTTGAAACATATAATCAATGAACCAACGCGTATCACCTACCTGAAGGACTCTGCTGTTTGAAACATATAATCAATGAACCAATGCGTATCACCTACCTGAAAGACTCTACTGTTTGAAACATATAATCAATGAACCAACGCGTATCACCTACCTGAACAACTCTACTGTTTGAAACATATAATCAATGAACCAACGCGTATCACCTACCTGAACAACTCTACTGTTTGAAACATATAATCAATGAACCAACGCGTATCACCTACCTGAACAACTCTACTGTTTGAAACATATAATCAATGAACCAACGCGTATCACCTACCTGAAAGACTCTACTGTTTGAAATATATAATCAATGGACCAACGCGTATCACCTACCTGAAAGACTCTACTGTTTGAAACATATAATCAATAAACCAACGCGTATCACCTACCTGAAAGACTCTACTGTTTGAAACATATAATCAATGAACCAATGCGTATCACCTACCTGAAGGACTCTACTGTTTGAAACATATAATCTATGAACCAACGCGTATCACCTACCTGAAAGACTCTACTGTTTGAAACATATAATCAATGAACCAACGCGTATCACCTACCTGAAAGATTCTACTGTTTGAAACATATAATCAATGAACCAATGCGTATCACCTACCTGAAAGACTCTACTGTTTGAAACATATAATCAATGAACCAACGCGTATCACCTACCTGAACAACTCTACTGTTTGAAACATATAATCAATGAACCAACGCGTATCACCTACCTGAACAACTCTACTGTTTGAAACATATAATCAATGAACCAACGCGTATCACCTACCTGAAGGACTCTGCTGTTTGAAACATATAATCAATGAACCAACGCATATCACCTACCTGAAAGACTCTACAGTTTGAAACTTATAATCAATGAACCAATGCGTATCACCTACCTGAAAGACTCTACTGTTTGAAACATATAATCAATGAACCAATGCGTATCACCTACCTGAAAGACTCTACTGTTTGAAACATATAATCAATGAACCAACGCGTATCACCTACCTGAACAACTCTACTGTTTGAAACATATAATCAATGAACCAACGCGTATCACCTACCTGAACAACTCTACTGTTTGAAACATATAATCAATGAACCAACGCGTATCACCTACCTGAACAACTCTACTGTTTGAAACATATAATCAATGAACCAACGCGTATCACCTACCTGAACAACTCTACTGTTTGAAACATATAATCAATGAACCAACGCGTATCACCTACCTGAAAGACTCTACTGTTTGAAATATATAATCAATGGACCAACGCGTATCACCTACCTGAAAGACTCTGCTGTTTGAAACATATAATCAATGAACCAACGCGTATCACCTACCTTAACAACTCTACTGTTTGAAACACATAATCAATGAACCAACGCGTATCACCTACCTGAAAGACTCTGCTGTTTGAAACATGTAGTCAATGAACTAACGCGTATCACCTACTTGAAGGACTCTGCTGTTTGAAAAATATAATCAATGAACTAACGCGTATCACCTACCTGAACAACTGTACTATTTGAAACATATAATCAATGAACCAACGCGTATCACCTAAATGAACAAGTCTACTGTTTGAAAAATATAATCAATGAACCAATGCGTATCACCTACCTGAACAACTGTACTATTTGAAACATATAATCAATGAACCAACGCGTATCACCTAAATGAACAAGTCTACTGTTTGAAAAATATAATCAATGAACCAACGCGTATCACCTACACGAACAACTCTTCTGTTTGAAACATATAATCAATGAACTAACGCGTATCACCTACCTGAAGGACTCTGCTGTTTGAAACATATAATCAATGAACTAACGCGTATCACCTACCTGAAGGACTCTGCTGTTTGAAACATATAATCAATGAACCAACGCGTATCACCTACCTGAAAGATTCTACTGTTTGAAACATATAATCAATGAACCAACGCGTATCACCTACCTGAAAGATTCTACTGTTTGAAACATATAATCAATGAACCAATGCGTATCACCTACCTGAAAGATTCTACTGTTTGAAACATATAATCAATGAACCAATGCGTATCACCTACCTGAAAGACTCTACTGTTTGAAACATATAATCAATGAACCAACGCGTATCACCTACCTGAACAACTCTACTGTTTGAAACATATAATCAATGAACCAACGCGTATCACCTACCTGAACAACTCTACTGTTTGAAACATATAATCAATGAACCAACGCGTATCACCTACCTGAAGGACTCTGCTGTTTGAAACATATAATCAATGAACCAACGCATATCACCTACCTGAAAGACTCTACAGTTTGAAACTTATAATCAATGAACCAATGCGTATCACCTACCAGAAAGACTCTACTGTTTGAAACATATAATCAATGAACCAATGCGTATCACCTAGCTGAAAGACTCTACTGTTTGAAACATATAATCAATGAACCAACGCGTATCACCTACCTGAACAACTCTACTGTTTGAAACATATAATCAATGAACCAACGCGTATCACCTACCTGAACAACTCTACTGTTTGAAACATATAATCAATGAACCAACGCGTATCACCTACCTGAACAACTCTACTGTTTGAAACATATAATCAATGAACCAACGCGTATCACCTACCTGAAAGACTCTACTGTTTGAAATATATAATCAATGGACCAACGCGTATCACCTACCTGAAAGACTCTACTGTTTGAAACATATAATCAATAAACCAACGCGTATCACCTACCTGAAAGACTCTACTGTTTGAAACATATAATCAATGAACCAATGCGTATCACCTACCTGAAGGACTCTACTGTTTGAAACATATAATCTATGAACCAACGCGTATCACCTACCTGAAAGACTCTACTGTTTGAAACATATAATCAATGAACCAACGCGTATCACCTACCTGAAAGATTCTACTGTTTGAAACATATAATCAATGAACCAATGCGTATCACCTACCTGAAAGACTCTACTGTTTGAAACATATAATCAATGAACCAACGCGTATCACCTACCTGAACAACTCTACTGTTTGAAACATATAATCAATGAACCAACGCGTATCACCTACCTGAACAACTCTACTGTTTGAAACATATAATCAATGAACCAACGCGTATCACCTACCTGAAGGACTCTGCTGTTTGAAACATATAATCAATGAACCAACGCATATCACCTACCTGAAAGACTCTACAGTTTGAAACTTATAATCAATGAACCAATGCGTATCACCTACCTGAAAGACTCTACTGTTTGAAACATATAATCAATGAACCAATGCGTATCACCTACCTGAAAGACTCTACTGTTTGAAACATATAATCAATGAACCAACGCGTATCACCTACCTGAACAACTCTACTGTTTGAAACATATAATCAATGAACCAACGCGTATCACCTACCTGAACAACTCTACTGTTTGAAACATATAATCAATGAACCAACGCGTATCACGTACCTGAACAACTCTACTGTTTGAAACATATAATCAATGAACCAACGCGTATCACCTACCTGAACAACTCTACTGTTTGAAACATATAATCAATGAACCAACGCGTATCACCTACCTGAAAGACTCTACTGTTTGAAATATATAATCAATGGACCAACGCGTTTCACCTACCTGAAAGACTCTGCTGTTTGAAACATATAATCAATGAACCAACGCGTATCACCTACCTTAACAACTCTACTGTTTGAAACACATAATCAATGAACCAACGCATATCACCTACCTGAAAGACTCTGCTGTTTGAAACATGTAGTCAATGAACTAACGCGTATCACCTACTTGAAGGACTCTGCTGTTTGAAAAATATAATCAATGAACTAACGCGTATCACCTACCTGAACAACTGTACTATTTGAAACATATAATCAATGAACCAACGCGTATCACCTAAATGAACAAGTCTACTGTTTGAAAAATATAATCAATGAACCAATGCGTATCACCTACCTGAACAACTGTACTATTTGAAACATATAATCAATGAACCAACGCGTATCACCTAAATGAACAAGTCTACTGTTTGAAAAATATAATCAATGAACCAACGCGTATCACCTACACGAACAACTCTTCTGTTTGAAACATATAATCAATGAACTAACGCGTATCACCTACCTGAAGGACTCTGCTGTTTGAAACATATAATCAATGAACTAACGCGTATCACCTACCTGAAAGACTCTGCTGTTTGAAACATATAATCAATAAACTAACGCGTATCACCTACCTGAAGGACTCTGCTGTTTGAAACATATAATCAATGAACCAACGCGTATCACCTACCTGAAAGACTAACCTGTTTGAAACATATAATCAATGAATCAACGCGTATCACCTACCTGAAAGACTCTGCTGTTTGAAACATATAATCAATGAATCAACGCGTATCACCTACCTTAAGGAGTCTGCTGTTTGAAACATATAATCAATGAACCAACGCGTATCACCTACCTGAAAGACTCTGCTGTTTGAAACATATAATCAATGAATCAACGCGTATCACCTACCTGAAGGACTCTGCTGTTTGAAACATATAATCAATGAGCCAATGCGTATCACCTACCTGTACAACTCTACTGTTTGAAACATATAATCAATGAACCAACGCGTATCACCTACCTGAAAGACTCTAATGTTTGAAACATATAATCAATGAACCAACGCGTATCACCTACCTGAACAACTCTTCTGTTTGAAACATATAATCAATGAACTAACGCGTATCACCTACCTGAAAGACTCTACTGTTTGAAACATATAATCAATGAACCAACGCGTATCACCTACCTGAACAACTCTACTGTTTGAAACATATAATCAATGAACTTACACGTATCACCTACCTGAAAGACTCTGCTATTTGAAACATATAATCAATGAACCAACGCGTATCACCTACCTGAAAGACTCTACTGTTTGAAACATTATCAATGAACCAACGCATATCACCTACCTGAACAACTCTACTGTTTGAAACATATAATCAATGAACCATCGCGTATCACCTACCTGAAAGACTCTACTGTTTGAAACATATAATCAATGAACCAATGCGTATCACCTACCTGAAAGACTCTAATGTTTGAAACATATAATCAATGAACCAACGCGTATCACCTACCTGAAAGACTCTACTGTTTGAAACATTATCAATGAACCAACGCATATCACCTACCTGAACAACTCTACTGTTTGAAACATATAATCAATGAACCATCGCGTATCACCTACCTGAAAGACTCTACTGTTTGAAACATATAATCAATGAACCAATGCGTATCACCTACCTGAAAGACTCTACTGTTTGAAACATATAATCAATGAACCAACGCGTATCACCTACCTGAACAACTCTACTGTTTGAAACATATAATCAATGACCCAACGCGTATCACCTACCTGAAGGACTCTGCTGTTTGAAACATATAATCAATGAACTAACGCGTATCACCTACCTGAAGGACTCTGCTGTTTGAAATATATAATCAATGAACTAACGCGTATCACCTACCTGAATGACTCTACTGTTTGAAAAATATAATCAATGAACCAACGCGTATCACCTACCTGAAGGACTCTGCTGTTTGAAACATATAATCAATGAACTTACGCGTATCACCTACCTGAATGACTCTGCTGTTTGAAACATATAATCAATGAACCAACGCGTATCACCTACCTGAAAGACTCTACTGTTTGAAACATATAATCAATGAACCAACGCATATCACCTACCTGAACAACTCTACTGTTTGAAACATATAATCAATGAACCATCGCGTATCACATACCTGAAAGACTCTACTGTTTGAAACATATAATCAATGAACCAACGCGTATCACCTACCTGAACAACTCTACTGTTTGAAACATATAATCAGTGAACCAACGCGTATCACCTACCTGAACAACTCTACTGTTTGAAACATATAATCAATGAACCAACGCGTATCACCTACCTGAACAACTCTACTGTTTGAAACATATAATCAATGAACCAACGCGTATCACCTACCTGAACAACTCTACTGTTTGAAACATATAATCAATGAACTTACACGTATCACCTACCTGAAAGACTCGGCTGTTTGAAACATATAATCAATGAACCAACGTGTATCACCTACCTGAATGACTCTACTGTTTGAAACATATAATCAATGAACTAACGCGTATCACCTACCTGAAGGACTCTACTGTTTGAAACATATAATCAATGAGCCAATGCGTATCACCTACCTGAAAGACTCTACTGTTTGAAACATATAATCTATGAACCAACGCGTATCACCTACCTGAAAGACTCTACTGTTTGAAACATATAATCAATGAACCAACGCGTATCACCTACCTAAACAACTCTACTGTTTGAAACATATAATCAATGAACCAATGCGTATCACCTACCTGAAAGACTCTACTATTTGAAACATATAATCAATGAACCAACGCGTATCACCTACCTGAAAAACTCTTCTGTTTGAAACATATAATCAATGAACTAACGCGTATCACCTACCTGAAGGACTCTGCTGTTTGAAACATATAATCAATGAACTAACGCGTATCACCTACCTGAATGACTCTACTGTTTGAAAAATATAATCAATGAACCAACGCGTATCACCTACCTGAAGGACTCTGCTGTTTGAAACATATAATCAATGAACTAACGCGTATCACCTACCTGAAGGACTCTGCTGTTTGGAACATTTAATCAATGAGCCAATGCGTATCACCTACCTGAACAACTCTACTGTTTGAAACATATAATCAATGAACCAACGCGTATCACCTACCTGAAAGACTCTACTGTTTGAAACATATAATCAATGAACCAACGCGTATCACCTACCTGAACAACTCTTCTGTTTGAAACATATAATCAATGAACCAACGCATATCACCTACCTGAAGGACTCTGCTGTTGGAAACATATAATCAATGAACTAACGCGTATCACCTACCTGAAGGACTCTACTGTTTGAAACATATAATCAATGAACCAACGCGTATCACCTACCTGAACAACTCTACTGTTTGAAACATATAATCAATGAACCAACGCGTATCACCTACCTGAACAACTCTACTGTTTGAAAATATAATCAATGAACTTACACGTTTCACCTACCTGAAAGACTCTGCTGTTTGAAACATATAATCAATGAACCAACGCGTATCACCTACCTGAAAGACTCTACTGTTTGAAACATTATCAATGAACCAACGCATATCACCTACCTGAACAACTCTACTGTTTGAAACATATAATCAATGAACCATCGCGTATCACCTACCTGAACAACTCTTCTGTTTGAAACATATAATCAATGAACCAATGCGTATCACCTACCTGAAAGACTCTGCTGTTTGAAACATATAATCAATGAACCAACGCGTATCACCTACCTGAAGGACTCTGCTGTTTGAAACATATAATCAATGAACCAACGCGTATCACCTACCTGAACAACTCTACTGTTTGAAACATATAATCAATGAGCCAATGCGTATCACCTACCTGAACAACTCTACTGTTTGAAACATATAATCAATGAACCAACGCGTATCACCTACCTGAAAGACTCTACTGTTTGAAACACATAATCAATGAACCAACGCGTATCACCTACCTGAAAGACTCTACTGTTTGAAAAATATAATCAATGAACCAACGCGTATCACCTATCTGAAAGACTCTACTGTTTAAAACATATAATCAATGAACCAACGCATATAAACTACATGAAAGACTACTGTTTGAAACATATAATCAATGAACCAACGCATATCACCTACCTGAAAGACTCTACTGTTTGAAACATTATCAATGAACCAACGCATATCACCTACCTGAACAACTCTACTGTTTGAAACATATAATCAATGAACCATCGCGTATCACCTACCTGAACAACTCTTCTGTTTGAAACATATAATCAATGAACCAATGCGTATCACCTACCTGAAAGACTCTGCTGTTTGAAACATATAATCAATGAACCAACGCGTATCACCTACCTGAAAGACTCTACTGTTTGAAACATATAATCAATGAACCAACGCGTATCACCTACCTGAACAACTCTTCTGTTTGAAACATATAATCAATGAACCAACGCGTATCACCTACCTGAACAACTCTACTGTTTGAAAATATAATCAATGAACTTACACGTATCACCTACCTGAAAGACTCTGCTGTTTGAAACATATAATCAATGAACCAACGCGTATCACCTACCTGAAAGACTCTACTGTTTGAAACATTATCAATGAACCAACGCATATCACCTACCTGAACAACTTTACTGTTTGAAACATATAATCAATGAACCATCGCGTATCACCTACCTGAACAACTCTTCTGTTTGAAACATATAATCAATGAACCAATGCGTATCACCTACCTGAAAGACTCTGCTGTTTGAAACATATAATCAATGAACCAACGCGTATCACCTACCTGAAGGACTCTGCTGTTTGAAACATATAATCAATGAACCAACGCGTATCACCTACCTGAACGACTCTACTGTTTGAAACATATAATCAATGAGCCAATGCGTATCACCTACCTGAACAACTCTACTGTTTGAAACATATAATCAATGAACCAACGCGTATCACCTACCTGAAAGACTCTACTGTTTGAAACACATAATCAATGAACCAACGCGTATCACCTACCTGAAAGACTCTACTGTTTGAAACATATAATCAATGAACCAACGCGTATCACCTATCTGAAAGACTCTACTGTTTAAAACATATAATCAATGAACCAACGCATATAAACTACATGAAAGACTCTACTGTTTGAAATATATAATCAATGAACCAACGCGCGTCACCTACCTGATAGACTCTACTGTTTGAAACATATAATCAATGAACCAATGCGTATCACCTACCTGAAAGACTCTACTATTTGAAACATATAATCAATGAACCAACGCGTATCACCTACCTGAAAGACTCTACTGTTTGAAACATATAATCAATGAACCAACGCGTATCACCTATCTGAAAGACTCTACTGTTTAAAACATATAATCAATGAACCAACGCATATAAACTACATGAAAGACTCTACTGTTTGAAATATATAATCAATGAACCAACGCGCGTCACCTACCTGATAGACTCTACTGTTTGAAACATATAATCAATGAACCAATGCGTATCACCTACCTGAAAGACTCTACTATTTGAAACATATAATCAATGAACCAACGCGTATCACCTACCTGAGAGACTCTGCTGTTTGAAACATATAATCAATGAACCAATGCGTATCACCTACCTGGACAACTCTACTGTTTGAAACATATAATCAATGAACCAACGCGTATCACCTACCTGAAAGACTCTACTGTTTGAAACATATAATCAATGAACCAACGCGTATCACCTACCTGAAAAACTCTTCTGTTTGAAACATATAATCAATGAACTAACGCGTATCACCTACCTGAAGGACTCTGCTGTTTGAAACATATAATCAATGAACTAACGCGTATCACCTACCTGAAGGACTCTGCTGTTTGAAACATTTAATCAATGAGCCAATGCGTATCACCTACCTGAACAACTCTACTGTTTGAAACATATAATCAATGAACCAACGCGTATCACCTACCTGAAGGACTCTGCTGTTGGAAACATATAATCAATGAACTAACGCGTATCACCTACCTGAAGGACTCTACTGTTTGAAACATATAATCAATGAACCAACGCGTATCACCTACCTGAACAACTCTACTGTTTGAAACATATAATCAATGAACCAACGCGTATCACCTACCTGAACAACTCTACTGTTTGAAACATATAATCAATGAACCAACGCGTATCAACTACCTGAACAACTCTACTGTTTGAAAATATAATCAATGAACTTACACGTATCACCTACCTGAAAGACTCTGCTGTTTGAAACATATAATCAATGAACCAACGCGTATCACCTACCTGAAAGACTCTACTGTTTGAAACATTATCAATGAACCAACGCATATCACCTACCTGAACAACTCTGCTGTTTGAAACATATAATCAATGAACCATCGCGGATCACCTACCTGAAAGACTCTAATGTTTGAAACATATAATCAATGAACCAATGCGTATCACCTACCTGAAAGACTCTGCTGTTTGAAACATATAATCAATGAACCAACGCGTATCACCTACCTGAAGGACTCTGCTGTTTGAAACATATAATCAATGAACCAACGCGTATCACCTACCTGAACAACTCTACTGTTTGAAACATATAATCAATGAGCCAATGCGTATCACCTACCTGAACAACTCTACTGTTTGAAACATATAATCAATGAACCAACGCGTATCACCTACCTGAAAGACTCTACTATTTGAAACATATAATCAATGAACCAACGCGTATCACCTACCTGAAAGACTCTGCTGTTTGAAACATATAATCAATGAACCAATGCGTATCACCTACCTGGACAACTCTACTGTTTGAAACATATAATCAATGAACCAACGCGTATCATCTACCTGAAGGACTCTGCTGTTTGAAACATATAATCAATGAACCAACGCGTGTCACCTACCTGAACAACTCTACTGTTTGAAACATATAATCAATGAACCAACGCGTATCACCTACCTGAAAGACTCTACTGTTTGAAACACATAATCAATGAACCAACGCGTATCACCTACCTGAAAGACTCTACTGTTTGAAACATATAATCAATGAACCAACGCATATAAACTACATGAAAGACTCTACTGTTTGAAATATATAATCAATGAACCAACGCGCGTCACCTACCTGATAGACTCTACTGTTTGAAACATATAATCAATGAACCAATGCGTATCACCTACCTGAAAGACTCTACTATTTGAAACATATAACCAATGAACCAACGCGTATCACCTACCTGAACATCTCTACTGTTTGAAACATATAATCAATGAACCAACGCGTATCACCTACCTGAAGGACTCTGCTGTTTGAAACATTATCAATGAACCAACGCATATCACCTACCTGAACAACTCTACTGTTTAAAACATATAATCAATGAACCATCGCGTATCACCTACCTGAAAGACTCTACTGTTTGAAACATATAATCAATGAACCAATGCGTATCACCTACCTGAAAGACTCTGCTGTTTGAAACATATAATCAATGAACCAACGCGTATCACCTACCTGAAGGACTCTGCTGTTTGAAACATATTATCAATGAACCAACGCGTATCACCTACCTGAACAACTCTACTGTTTGAAACATATAATCAATGAGCCAATGCGTATCACCTACCTGAACAACTCTACTGTTTGAAACATAAAATCAATGAACCAACGCGTATCACCTACCTGAAAGACTCTACTGTTTGAAACACATAATCAATGAACCAACGCGTATCACCTACCTGAAAGACTCTACTGTTTGAAACATATAATCAATGAACCAACGCGTATCACCTATCTGAAAGACTCTACTGTTTAAAACATATAATCAATGAACCAACGCATATAAACTACATGAAAGACTCTACTGTTTGAAATATATAATCAATGAACCAACGCGCGTCACCTACCTGATAGACTCTACTGTTTGAAACATATAATCAATGAACCAATGCGTATCACCTACCTGAAAGACTCTACTATTTGAAACATATAATCAATGAACCAACGCGTATCACCTACCTGAAAGACTCTGCTGTTTGAAACATATAATCAATGAACCAATGCGTATCACCTACCTGGACAACTCTACTGTTTGAAACATATAATCAATGAACCAACGCGTATCATCTACCTGAAGGACTCTGCTGTTTGAAACATATAATCAATGAACCAACGCGTGTCACCTACCTGAACAACTCTACTGTTTGAAACATATAATCAATGAACCAATGCGTATCACCTACCTGAACAACTCTACTGTTTGAAACATATAATCAATGAACCAACGCGTATCACCTACCTGAAAGACTCTACTGTTTGAAACACATAATCAATGAACCAACGCGTATCACCTACCTGAAAGACTCTACTGTTTGAAACATATAATCAATGAACCAACGCGTATCACCTATCTGAAAGACTCTACTGTTTAAAACATATAATCAATGAACCAACGCATATAAACTACATGAAAGACTCTACTGTTTGAAATATATAATCAATGAACCAACGCGCGTCACCTACCTGATAGACTCTACTGTTTGAAACATATAATCAATGAACCAATGCGTATCACCTACCTGAAAGACTCTACTGTTTGAAACATATAACCAATGAACCAACGCGTATCACCTACCTGAACATCTCTACTGTTTGAAACATATAATCAATGAACCAACGCGTATCACCTACCTGAAGGACTTTGCTGTTTGAAATATATAATCAATGAACCAACGCGTATCACCTACCTGAAAGACTCTGCTGTTTGAAACATATAATCAATGAACCAACGCGTATCACCTACCTGAAAGACTCTACTGTTTGAAACATATAATCAATGAACCAACGCGTATCACCTACCTGTAGGACTCTACTGTTTGAAACATATAATCAATGAACCAACGCATATCACCTACCTGAACGACTCTACTGTTTGAAACATATAATCAATGAACCAACGCGTATCACCTACCTGAACGACTCTACTGTTTGAAACATATAAGCAATGAACCAACGCGTATCAACTACCTGAACAACTCTACTTCTTGAAACATATAATCAATGAACCAACGCTTATCACCTACCTTAAAGACTCTACTGTTTTAAACATATAATCAATGAACCATCGCGTATAAACTACCTGAAAAACTCTACTGTTTGAAACATATTATCAATGAACCAACGCGTATCACCTACCTGAAGGACTCTACTGTTTGAAATATATAATCAATGAAACAACGCGTATCACCTACCTGAAAGACTCAACTGTTTGAAACATATAATCAATGAACCAACGCGTATCACCTACCTGAAAGACTCTGCTGTTTGAAACATATAATCAATGAACCAATGCGTATCACCTACCTGAACAACTCTACTGTTTGAAAACTATAATCAATGAACTAACGCGTATCACCTACCTGAAAGACTCTACTGTTTGAAACATATAATCAATGAACCAACGCGTATCACCTACCTGAAGGACTCTGCTGTTTGAAATATATAATCAATGAACCAACGCGTATCACCTACCTGAAAGACTCTGCTGTTTGAAACATATAATCAATGAACTAACGCGTATCACCTACCTGAAAGACTCTGCTGTTTGAAACATATAATCAATGAACCAATGCGTATCACCTACCTGAACAACTCTACTGTTTGAAACTTATAATCAATGAACTAACGCGTATCACCTACCTGAAAGACTCTACTGTTTGAAACATATAATCAATGAACCAACGCGTATCACCTACCTGAAGGACTCTGCTGTTTGAAATATATAATCAATGAACCAACGCGTATCACCTACCTGAAAGACTCTGCTGTTTGAAACATATAATCAATGAACTAACGCGTATCACCTACCTGAAAGACTCTACTGTTTGAAACATATAATCAATGAACCAACGCGTATCACCTATCTGAAAGACTCTACTGTTTAAAACATATAATCAATGAACCAACGCATATAAACTACATGAAAGACTCTACTGTTTGAAATATATAATCAATGAACCAACGCGCGTCACCTACCTGATAGACTCTACTGTTTGAAACATATAATCAATGAACCAATGCGTATCACCTACCTGAAAGACTCTACTATTTGAAACATATAATCAATGAACCAACGCGTATCACCTACCTGAAAGACTCTACTGTTTGAAACATATAATCAATGAACCAACGCGTATCACCTATCTGAAAGACTCTACTGTTTAAAACATATAATCAATGAACCAACGCATATAAACTACATGAAAGACTCTACTGTTTGAAATATATAATCAATGAACCAACGCGCGTCACCTACCTGATAGACTCTACTGTTTGAAACATATAATCAATGAACCAATGCGTATCACCTACCTGAAAGACTCTACTATTTGAAACATATAATCAATGAACCAACGCGTATCACCTACCTGAGAGACTCTGCTGTTTGAAACATATAATCAATGAACCAATGCGTATCACCTACCTGGACAACTCTACTGTTTGAAACATATAATCAATGAACCAACGCGTATCACCTACCTGAAAGACTCTACTGTTTGAAACATATAATCAATGAACCAACGCGTATCACCTACCTGAAAAACTCTTCTGTTTGAAACATATAATCAATGAACTAACGCGTATCACCTACCTGAAGGACTCTGCTGTTTGAAACATATAATCAATGAACTAACGCGTATCACCTACCTGAAGGACTCTGCTGTTTGAAACATTTAATCAATGAGCCAATGCGTATCACCTACCTGAACAACTCTACTGTTTGAAACATATAATCAATGAACCAACGCGTATCACCTACCTGAAGGACTCTGCTGTTGGAAACATATAATCAATGAACTAACGCGTATCACCTACCTGAAGGACTCTACTGTTTGAAACATATAATCAATGAACCAACGCGTATCACCTACCTGAACAACTCTACTGTTTGAAACATATAATCAATGAACCAACGCGTATCACCTACCTGAACAACTCTACTGTTTGAAACATATAATCAATGAACCAACGCGTATCAACTACCTGAACAACTCTACTGTTTGAAAATATAATCAATGAACTTACACGTATCACCTACCTGAAAGACTCTGCTGTTTGAAACATATAATCAATGAACCAACGCGTATCACCTACCTGAAAGACTCTACTGTTTGAAACATTATCAATGAACCAACGCATATCACCTACCTGAACAACTCTGCTGTTTGAAACATATAATCAATGAACCATCGCGGATCACCTACCTGAAAGACTCTAATGTTTGAAACATATAATCAATGAACCAATGCGTATCACCTACCTGAAAGACTCTGCTGTTTGAAACATATAATCAATGAACCAACGCGTATCACCTACCTGAAGGACTCTGCTGTTTGAAACATATAATCAATGAACCAACGCGTATCACCTACCTGAACAACTCTACTGTTTGAAACATATAATCAATGAGCCAATGCGTATCACCTACCTGAACAACTCTACTGTTTGAAACATATAATCAATGAACCAACGCGTATCACCTACCTGAAAGACTCTACTATTTGAAACATATAATCAATGAACCAACGCGTATCACCTACCTGAAAGACTCTGCTGTTTGAAACATATAATCAATGAACCAATGCGTATCACCTACCTGGACAACTCTACTGTTTGAAACATATAATCAATGAACCAACGCGTATCATCTACCTGAAGGACTCTGCTGTTTGAAACATATAATCAATGAACCAACGCGTGTCACCTACCTGAACAACTCTACTGTTTGAAACATATAATCAATGAACCAACGCGTATCACCTACCTGAAAGACTCTACTGTTTGAAACACATAATCAATGAACCAACGCGTATCACCTACCTGAAAGACTCTACTGTTTAAAACATATAATCAATGAACCAACGCATATAAACTACATGAAAGACTCTACTGTTTGAAATATATAATCAATGAACCAACGCGCGTCACCTACCTGATAGACACTACTGTTTGAAACATATAATCAATGAACCAATGCGTATCACCTACCTGAAAGACTCTACTATTTGAAACATATAACCAATGAACCAACGCGTATCACCTACCTGAACATCTCTACTGTTTGAAACATATAATCAATGAACCAACGCGTATCATCTACCTGAAGGACTCTGCTGTTTGAAACATTATCAATGAACCAACGCATATCACCTACCTGAACAACTCTACTGTTTAAAACATATAATCAATGAACCATCGCGTATCACCTACCTGAAAGACTCTACTGTTTGAAACATATAATCAATGAACCAATGCGTATCACCTACCTGAAAGACTCTGCTGTTTGAAACATATAATCAATGAACCAACGCGTATCACCTACCTGAAGGACTCTGCTGTTTGAAACATATTATCAATGAACCAACGCGTATCACCTACCTGAACAACTCTACTGTTTGAAACATATAATCAATGAGCCAATGCGTATCACCTACCTGAACAACTCTACTGTTTGAAACATAAAATCAATGAACCAACGCGTATCACCTACCTGAAAGACTCTACTGTTTGAAACACATAATCAATGAACCAACGCGTATCACCTACCTGAAAGACTCTACTGTTTGAAACATATAATCAATGAACCAACGCGTATCACCTATCTGAAAGACTCTACTGTTTAAAACATATAATCAATGAACCAACGCATATAAACTACATGAAAGACTCTACTGTTTGAAATATATAATCAATGAACCAACGCGCGTCACCTACCTGATAGACTCTACTGTTTGAAACATATAATCAATGAACCAATGCGTATCACCTACCTGAAAGACTCTACTATTTGAAACATATAATCAATGAACCAACGCGTATCACCTACCTGAAAGACTCTGCTGTTTGAAACATATAATCAATGAACCAATGCGTATCACCTACCTGGACAACTCTACTGTTTGAAACATATAATCAATGAACCAACGCGTATCATCTACCTGAAGGACTCTGCTGTTTGAAACATATAATCAATGAACCAACGCGTGTCACCTACCTGAACAACTCTACTGTTTGAAACATATAATCAATGAACCAATGCGTATCACCTACCTGAACAACTCTACTGTTTGAAACATATAATCAATGAACCAACGCGTATCACCTACCTGAAAGACTCTACTGTTTGAAACACATAATCAATGAACCAACGCGTATCACCTACCTGAAAGACTCTACTGTTTGAAACATATAATCAATGAACCAACGCGTATCACCTACCTGAAAGACTCTACTGTTTAAAACATATAATCAATGAACCAACGCATATAAACTACATGAAAGACTCTACTGTTTGAAATATATAATCAATGAACCAACGCGCGTCACCTACCTGATAGACTCTACTGTTTGAAACATATAATCAATGAACCAATGCGTATCACCTACCTGAAAGACTCTACTATTTGAAACATATAACCAATGAACCAACGCGTATCACCTACCTGAACATCTCTACTGTTTGAAACATATAATCAATGAACCAACGCGTATCACCTACCTGAAGGACTTTGCTGTTTGAAATATATAATCAATGAACCAACGCGTATCACCTACCTGAAAGACTCTGCTGTTTGAAACATATAATCAATGAACCAACGCGTATCACCTACCTGAAAGACTCTACTGTTTGAAACATATAATCAATGAACCAACGCGTATCACCTACCTGTAGGACTCTACTGTTTGAAACATATAATCAATGAACCAACGCATATCACCTACCTGAACGACTCTACTGTTTGAAACATATAATCAATGAACCAACGCGTATCACCTACCTGAACGACTCTACTGTTTGAAACATATAAGCAATGAACCAACGCGTATCAACTACCTGAACAACTCTACTTCTTGAAACATATAATCAATGAACCAACGCTTATCACCTACCTTAAAGACTCTACTGTTTTAAACATATAATCAATGAACCATCGCGTATAAACTACCTGAAAAACTCTACTGTTTGAAACATATTATCAATGAACCAACGCGTATCACCTACCTGAACGACTCTACTGTTTGAAATATATAATCAATGAAACAACGCGTATCACCTACCTGAAAGACTCAACTGTTTGAAACATATAATCAATGAACCAACGCGTATCACCTACCTGAAAGACTCTGCTGTTTGAAACATATAATCAATGAACCAATGCGTATCACCTACCTGAACAACTCTACTGTTTGAAAACTATAATCAATGAACTAACGCGTATCACCTACCTGAAAGACTCTACTGTTTGAAACATATAATCAATGAACCAACGCGTATCACCTACCTGAAGGACTCTGCTGTTTGAAATATATAATCAATGAACCAACGCGTATCACCTACCTGAAAGACTCTGCTGTTTGAAACATATAATCAATGAACTAACGCGTATCACCTACCTGAAAGACTCTGCTGTTTGAAACATATAATCAATGAACCAATGCGTATCACCTACCTGAACAACTCTACTGTTTGAAACTTATAATCAATGAACTAACGCGTATCACCTACCTGAAAGACTCTACTGTTTGAAACATATAATCAATGAACCAACGCGTATCACCTACCTGAAGGACTCTGCTGTTTGAAATATATAATCAATGAACCAACGCGTATCACCTACCTGAAAGACTCTGCTGTTTGAAACATATAATCAATGAACTAACGCGTATCACCTACCTGAAAGACTCTTCTGTTTGAAACATATAATCAATGAACCAATGCGTATCACCTACCTGAACAACTCTACTGTTTGAAACATATAATCAATGAACGAACGCGTATCACCTACCTGAAAGACTCTGCTGTTTGAAACATATAATCAATGAACCAACGCGTATCACCTACCTGAAAGACTCTGCTGTTTGAAACATATAATCAATGAACCAACGCGTATCACCTGCCTGAACAACTCTACTGTTTGAAACATATAATCAATGAACCAACGCGTATCACCTGCCTGAAAGAATCTGCTGTTTGAAACATATAATCAATGAACCAACGCGTATCACCTACCTGGACAACTCTACTGTTTGAAACTTATAATCAATGAACTAACGCGTATCACCTACCTGAAAGACTCTACTGTTTGAAACATATAATCAATGAACCAACGCGTATCACCTACCTGAAAGACTCTACTGTTTGAAACATATAATCAATGAACCAACGCGTATCACCTACCTGTAGGACTCTACTGTTTGAAACATATAATCAATGAACCAACACATATCACCTACCTGAACGACTCTACTGTTTGAGACATATAATCAATGAACCAACGCGTATCACCTACCTGAACGACTCTACTGTTTGAAACATATAAGCAATGAACCAACGCGTATCAACTACCTGAACAACTCTACTTCTTGAAACATATAATCAATGAACCAACGCTTATCACCTACCTTAAAGACTCTACTGTTTTAAACATATAATCAATGAACCATCGCGTATAAACTACCTGAAAAACTCTACTGTTTGAAACATATTATCAATGAACCAACGCGTATCACCTACCTGAACGACTCTACTGTTTGAAATATATAATCAATGAAACAACGCGTATCACCTACCTGAAAGACTCAACTGTTTGAAACATATAATCAATGAACCAACGCGTATCACCTACCTGAAAGACTCTGCTGTTTGAAACATATAATCAATGAACCAATGCGTATCACCTACCTGAACAACTCTACTGTTTGAAACTTATAATCAATGAACTAACGCGTATCACCTACCTGAAAGACTCTACTGTTTGAAACATATAATCAATGAACCAACGCGTATCACCTACCTGAAGGACTCTGCTGTTTGAAACATATAATCAATGAACCAACGCGTATCACCTACCTGAAAGACTCTGCTGTTTGAAACATATAATCAATGAACCAATGCGTATCACCTACCTGAACAACTCTACTGTTTGAAACATATAATCAATGAACGAACGCGTATCACCTACCTGAAAGACTCTGCTGTTTGAAACATATAATCAATGAACCAACGCGTATCACCTACCTGAACAACTCTACTGTTTGAAACATATAATCAATGAACTAACGCGTATCACCTACCTGAACAACTCTACTGTTTGAAACATATAATCAATGAACTAACGCGTATCACCTACCTGAACAACTCTACTGTTTGAAACTTATAATCAATGAACTAACGCGTATCACCTACCTGAAAGACTCTACTGTTTGAAACATATAATCAATGAACCAACGCGTATCACCTACCTGAAGGACTCTGCTGTTTGAAATATATAATCAATGAACCAACGCGTATCACCTACCTGAAAGACTCTGCTGTTTGAAACATATAATCAATGAACCAACGCGTATCACCTACCTGGACAACTCTACTGTTTGAAACTTATAATCAATGAACTAACGCGTATCACCTACCTGAAAGACTCTACTGTTTGAAACATATAATCAATGAACCAACGCGTATCACCTACCTGAACAACTCTACTGTTTGAAACATATAATCAATGAACCAACGCGTATCACCTACCTGAAAGATTCTACTGTTTGAAACATATAATCAATGAACCAACGCGTATCACCTACCTGAACAACTCTACTGTTTGAAACATATAATCAATGAACCAACGCGTATCACCTACCTGAACGACTCTACTGTTTGAAACATATAATCAATGAACCAACGCGTATCACCTACCTGAACAACTCTACTGTTTGAAACATATAATCAATGAACCAACGCGTATCACCTACCTGAAAGACTCTACTGTTTGAAACATATAATCAATGAACCAACGCGTATCACCTACCTGAAAGTATCTGCTGTTTGAAACATATAATCAATGAACCAACGCGTATCACCTACCTGAAAGACTCTGCTGTTTGAAACATATAATCAATGAACCAACGCGTATCAACTACCTGAACAACTCTACTGTTTGAAACATATAATCAATGAACCAACACGTATCACCTACCTGAAAGGTTCTACTGTTTGAAACATATAATCAATGAACCAACGCGTATCACCTACCTGAACAACTCTACTGTTTGAAACATATAATCAATGAACCAACGCGTATCACCTACCTGAACGACACTCATTGATCTCATTTAGACTCAGACATATTAACATCATCTGTTGGGACAACAACCGGCGTCTTTGATTATTGCCTTGTCTTTGGTAAACTGAAATTAAAAGAAACGCACCTGAACCGAGTTATTTAAGATGAATATATAAGTATAATAGTATAGATATAAAAGGGTTGAATGAAGCAGCATCAACATTTGGCTGGAATGCAGGGGTGCCTGAAAATGTCAATGTGAGTACCAAACGATTACAGTAATTTAAAACGAAAATGAATTTGAACGAACGCAATATCTATAGGCATGCAAAAGCATGCATTTCTTATGTTCACCTTTTGAGTGTCAATCTACAGAACTTCTGTTATTGGTATGTGATTGTTTTTCTTGTTATAATGTATATTACATCTTATAATGAATAAATCCTGTCAAAGTCACGAAGGTCGATATTTAAATGTAACCCTGTTTGTCAATCCCGCTTTCCATGTATAACTGGAAATAAATACCGTTTAAATCAAATTGAACTTAGAAATTTGTTGTAAAATATGCATACATGTAGTGACAAGTTCAGCGAAACCGTTAATCATCACGAATTGGTACTGTAGTGACAAGTTCAGCTGCCACACGAAGTCATGTACACCCGCTTTCAGGTACCCAATTAAACAGCTGGGTGGACTGAGTGCAACGTGAATGAAGTGCCTTGCCAAGGAACACAAAACAGTTTGAGACCCAGGTCATAAATGTTTAGTGTCTTCACCTGGATTCGAGCCCGGGCCTGTGGCTGGAAGCGCAGCACGCTAATCACTACATCCTCTTGTCCTCAAACAAAGCCAGCACCCCATCGGTAAAAACGCGTAAAAACTCATAATGGCAGTATTCTGTTTTGGACTGTAGTGTATGGTAAATTGTCCATTGAATAATTAATTGAATTGTATACATATAAATAAATATAATATTCTACCGTATATGAATAAATGTAATTTTCGTTCATCGTACCAGTCTCTAACTAAGCTAAACTAGGTAGATACAAGGCCTAATGAGCTGATCATTCAAGCACAGAATCCGGATAATCTGGATTACTATGGGCTTACTACTACTGGTCAAATTAAACCTGTTTTCCTTCCTAAAATTCAGAAACTCTGCTTCATGTGCATGAGCCGGTACTTTTCACTAAAAGTAAGAAAGTCGACGATGATATCAATCTGATCACGCCATGGTGACATTCATTTCATCGATTTGTCATCAAGACGGGAGAGAACCATTAGTAAATCTTTTATTCTTGCCATTACGAAAACCTTGAGATATCTAATATTAGGGTGTTATCCTTATTTTTGCGCGATATACTACAGAAACGACTGACATGACAAACGAGTGAACATATAATGCGTACATACAAGAAGCCAACTTATCTCTAACTGGATTAGTGGCAACAGTGGCCACATGGGGTTTCCGCTAATATCATAGGATGGCATTTCACACGACGCTTGTTCAACAAAATAAACATCAGTGGAGGCCTTCAGATGTCATGAAGCCCTCACTGTGAACTGAGGTTAACAGACGGTCACGTCCGTGATATACATTGTACTAATCTGGCAATATCATAACATTGGAGCAAATACTATTACAAGTAAACCACAATTGGCTCAAATCTCAGATGGGGGGGGGGGGGGGGGGGGGGGGGCGGGGGGGGGGGGGGGGTTGTCATTGAGGCATTGGAAGGCATTGGAATGGTCTAGGGACGTATATATATGTATAGTCAACTACTTTATTGCAATGAGTGCGGCGTTTCGATGCAGATACTAGCACCGTTATCAAACAAGTGATACATTATCATGACAAGCAGGAGAATATATACAATTTGGGTAATTATTCTATCTTTTTATAAAATGAATTGGTGGACTCCATTCAAATATTTGGCCTTTGCCCGAACGAAAATCATAATCATAAATTTGCATATTTACTTCGAATACTTTCTGATATAGATTTAACAAGAAAACTATTAAGAGCTTTTGCCTCGGATTCACTATAGGTTTTCCCTATTTAACAGCATATACAGGTTTTATATTTTCATAAAACGTATACAACACGATGTATACACATAGAGAACGTTTGTCCAACCTATCTGTTTCCACAATGACCCTCATGTTTGTCCAACCTATCTGTTTCCACAATAACAATGACCCTCATGTTTGGCTGGGCTATCTGTTTCCACAATAACAATGACCCTCATGTTTGGCTGGGCTATCTGTTTCCACAATAACAATGACCCTCATGTTTGGCTGGGCTATCTGTTTCCACAATAACAATGACCCTCATGTTTGGCTGGGCTATCTGTTTCCACAATAACAATGACCCTCATGTTTGTCCAACCTTTGGTTTCCACAATAACAATGACCCTCATGTTTGGCTGGGCTATCTGTTTCCACAATAACAATGACCCTCATGTTTGGCTGGGCTATCGTCATCCTGCCAAAACCTTGGCGACACCTGCATCCCAAACACACATACATCGCCTTGCCATATTTCATGTAAAACCTGTGCTGTAGTGAACCCCCGGGAGCAAACGCAAAGCTAATGGGAAGACATTCAAATCACAGATTCCTTGATGCGGCTGCTTTTATCCTTGAACAATATGTTGCTCATCAGGCTTTAAACAATAAACTAAATAAGTAGATTTTCCAGAAGTATTTATAATACGTATAAACATTTCAAGTACTTCATGTGATGAATAAGAAGATGAAAGTAAGTATTTACGTCATAACCCCTGTGATCCTTATCTGAGGCTACAGGGTCACCAAATGAACAAGATGAAAGTAGGTAATTTAGGTCATGAACCTTGTGACCCTAAAATATCCTTTTTTCCAAATCTACAATTTAAGATCCACATTGGCAAGGGTTCTTGTACTTAAAATTTCAGTTCTCTAGAGTCATCTTAATTTAATGACCGTATACGGGTAGATTGCAAAGTGGAGCATTACTATTAGTTGTTGAAAAGAAGGGGGTTGAAATGTTGAGTGAATTGATACCTATAACAATACCTTTGTAGGTAGTGTTCACGAATTTGACCATAATAAGGACTTAGATATGTAAACAAAACATGTTAATCTACGTCTTCTCCGCAATACGGACGTAGAAAATCAACCTGATTATAATCTTGGCCCTGTTTAGTGATTTTACATCATTCGAACAACATCTGAACTTATCTAAAGCCCCTCTCAACTGTACTGATATGATACAAAACAAATATCTTTCATTGTTTATCTGCATTTTAAAGGTACACTATGTATATAATCTTTACCTAAACGTAACTGATTCTTTCAAATTGAAGTAATAAATTCATGATCATAACTGCGTATCACAAGTTTTTGTATTGACAATAAGACCCATCTCCGCGATGCCTTATATAACACTTGATTTTTACACGCATACTTTAACGCATTCCTTGGGTAACACTTTATATGTACACACATACCTTGTATAACACTTCATATTTACACTCATACCTTGTATAACACGTGAGAGATATACCCATACTTTTCCGAGTCTATCGAATGATACCCTACACTTTTCCCCGTGGGGGCCTTACGAAGTGTAGGGTATCATTTGATACACAAGGAAAAGTATGGATTATCTGTCTTATATCCCACTTACGGTCGAGCGTAAGCGGGTTCTATTTCGTAATATTTCTAAACAAATACAGCTGTAAACAAGCTTGTGTATGAAACGCACAACCCAAATACGGCCTCTTCTGTGACAACGCAGCAAAACGCAGCACGTCCTGCGTTGTATGGTTACCCATGTTTGGGGCTCGAAATCTTATCTGATATGGCCCAATGACGGTATTATTAACGAGGATGCACGTGCATCTGGCTGAAATGTATAGCTTACGCTATACACTGCATGGCTAATGTCAACGTAGCCAAAGTTAGAGAAAACAGAAGCAACTTTAAGTATGTTAAGACATTTTGCACCCAAAATTAAATTATATTCTTATATAAAAAGAAATACATAAATTTGTGATAGTATTTCACGCATTATGAGAACCTTATTCATTTGGTCATGAAAAAATGTTCAGAGTTTCAACTGGCTTCGTGGTGTAATGGTTAGGTCGTTCGGCCAGAAAGCAACGGTTCGATCCCAGGTGCCTTATAAGTTCATTTATAATCTGATATTTTATAAAGTCACTTAGTCACTCATCACTTAGATTTGGAAATTTAGAAAATTGACTCCAATGTTTCTCAGTTGTTAAAAAGAGTAGGTATATTAGAAAAGTGTAGGTATATCAGAAAAAGTTTTGGTGTATCGGCTAATACACCTACACTTGTAACAAAAGAAACCATAGCAACGAGACCGGAAGTGGGGTATAAATCATATTTACACACATACATGATTATATATATATATATATATATATATATATATATATATATATATATATATATTGTATATGATTTCTCGCTCTATGCGAAGAGCACCATGTTTGATATAGACAATGGAAGGGTACAATCGTATGGAGTTGTATTGTAAATCTGTATTCTATCAGACTATCACACAGCACTGTTACCTGTATCGGACTATCACACAGCACTGTTACCTGTATCAGACTATCACACAGCACTGTTACCTGTATCATACTATCACACAGCACTGTTACCTGTATCAGACTATCACACAGCACTGTTGCCTGTATCAGACTATCACACAGCACTGTTACCTGTATTAGACTATCACACATCACTGTTACCTGTATCAGACTATCACACAGCACTGTTACCTGTATTAGACTATCACACATCACTGTTACCTGTATCAGACTATCACACAGCACTGTTACCTTATCAGACTATCACACAGCACTGTTACCTGTATCAGACTATCACACAGCACTGTTGCCTGTATCAGACTATCACACATCACTGTTACCTGTATTAGACTATCACACAGCACTGTTACCTGTATCAGACTGTCACACAGCACTGTTACCTGTATCAAACTATCACACATCACTGTTACCTGTATCAGACTATCACGCAGCACTGTTACCTGTATTAGACTATCACACAGCACTGTTACATGTATCAAACTATCACACATCACTGTTACCTGTATCAGACTATCACACAGCACTGTTACCTGTATTAGACTATCACACAGCACTGTTACCTGTATCCGACTATCACACAGCACTGTTACCTGTATTAGACTATCACACATCACTGTTACCTGTAATAGACTATTACACAGCACTGTTACCTTATCAGATTATCACACAGCACTGTTACCTGTATCAAACTATCACACAGCACTGTTACCTGTATCAGACTATCACACAGCACTGTTACCTTTATCAGACTATCACACAGCACTGTTACCTGTATCAGACTATCACACAGCACTGTTACCTGTATCAGACTATCACACAGCACTGTTACCTGTATTGGATAGGTGAGAGGAGTTTACTACGCGTCGCCAGTAAACCTTTCATTACATTACTGTCGTAATATACATATGCACTGTACCAATAAATAACTCTAATAAGTATTCATTGTGTGCATGTTGGGTGTCACGTTATCTTTTTAAATAATCGAATCAAAGTAAATCGTAACATATGAGCGAGTCCACAAATCGTTCGAACTTAGATAGATAGGGAAACAGCTTGTTGCTCGTCTATAGCTGTTTATGCATTACACTGAACGCGGCTGATTCTGTTGCTCGTCTACAGCTGTTTATGCATTCGTTGGACGCGGCTGATTCTCTAGAACTGTGACCCTTGATAGTATGTATCAGCACTGATTGCTGTAAGTCGTTGAGCAAAGTGATTTTATGCTGGGCATATCTGACCTTGTTCCAATATATTTAATAAGAGAGTACTCTTTATCATCTCTCCTCTGCAGGGAACTTGTCAACGATGCACAGATTGGATTATGTGGAATACGAAGTATTCATCACACATATATGAGTTCCTTGAAATTTGACTTAACAGGTTTCCACTGTAGGAATATTGTAAATTGCTTTAAGTTAATTGTGACGTTTATTGGCCGTCTGCCAAGACACATACTATTGGTAGTTTATAAGGTTTTGTAAGGGGAACCTCTTATATATAAAATTTGGACTAAAACGTTTGATACAACCCTAACCTACTAGTGGAATAACTGAAATCCGACGTCCAAAAGACTCTTTACCACCGTTTTAATTAGCTCTCGAACTACAACAGACAGATGCATGAAAAAAGATGCATTGACAAGCACTGGAATTAGATATTAACACAATGAATTCTGAAGCACAGACATCATCGTGTGCTCACAGTACAAACCCGGAACACTTGAACATTCTTCTAAAGAATGTTCTTAAATCGGAAAGAGAAAATGTGTTATCGAAGTCGATGGGATTGATCAAGGATGAAGTTTGAAGTTTGAAGTTGCGAAATCCTATGCGGAAGGATTCAAGACACTAAATCATTCCGGGGTGATCAAAAGAAGCCAGAACGAAAATCCTGCAGGAAAATAGAAAACATCCGAAACTACCAAGACGTCTACGTTGATTGGGTGGTCCTGAATGGTGTTTACAGCTTGACCCCTACGTGGAACTGCCGGACGAGCTGACCAGTGATGACCAGATGATCCAGAACTTAGCGACTCTCGGCTTCCCCGCTGCCAGGACATCAACTGATAAAGGTCCTGTCAATAATCATGGTTTTAAACCTTTAGATATCTGTACAAGTAATGGGTTGTACATTATCAATGGTAGAGCCGGCCCCGATAAATGTATCGGAAATGTAACTTGTAAAGGGGTATCCCTTGTTGATTATGCTATTGCATCATACGATGTTTTCCTCTTTATATCACACTTTGTTGTCCGAGAATTTGATTCACTATTTTCAGACGTGCACTGCGCGCTAGAACTGACCACACAGCACCCTGATCTCCCCAGGGGTGTCGGACAGTGAGACTCGCATAGAGACACGTCATGTGACTACGGGCATGTGGAACCCGGACCTCGCAGAGGGGTTTGCAGCTGGTATTAAAACCTGTGACATTGACATGATCCATGATCAGTTGGATAACATATCAAGTATAGCTCCTGCTGCAACTCAGATAGACTCTGCTGTCCAGAACATTAACAACCTATTCACCACGAGTGCAAATAAGGTTTTAGGGGAGGTTAGTTTTATGGTTCCGCCATGACAGAGAAAGGTGAAAACATCTAAACCATGGTTTAATCAAGACTGTAAAATTGCCCGCCGAAAATATTACTCAGCAAAGAAACGTTTTAACATGAACAGAACAATTCCAAACAAAATTGGAGTAATTAATGCTAGTCGATCCTACAAAAAGACACTACAAAAATCAAATTGTAATTTTCGAAATACTTTACAACGCAAGTTTGATAACCTAAACAAGAACGACCCAAAATCATTCTGGAAATTACTTAAGTTGGGTACATCCGACAAAAATACACCGCCCTCTGATAAGCTGTTCGAATACTATATAAAACATTGAATGGCGAAACCAAATACGATGAAGATTATTATATTAATGATAATATTCGTCAACATATCAATGACAAAAATGATATACTTGATCGGCCAGTTAGTATAGAAGAAGTCATACATGCTCTAAATCATCTCAAAAGTAATAAAGCCTGTGGTGTTGATAATATTAAGAACGAATATATTAAAAACACAACTGGCAAAATGATTCATTTATATGTAAAACTTTTTAATATTATCCTGGAATCCGGTTATTTTCCTGAAAGCTGGCTTAAAGGAAACATAAAGCCAATCTATAAAAACAAAGGAGATGGTTCGGATCCAAAAAGATATAGACCGATTACTTTATTATGCTGTATGAGCAAACTGTTCACCTCAATAATTAACAATAGACTGACAAACTTTTTTGGAATCGTCGCATGTTCTTTCTGAAATACAAGCTGGTTTTAGGAAAGGATACTCGACAAACGACCACTTGTTCTCACTTGTTTGTATCATGAACCTCGTCAAAAATCAGAAAAAAAGTTATTTTGTGCTTTTATCGATTTCGAGAAAGCGTTTGATAACGTCTGGAGGCTTGAACTATGGAATAAGTTACTTAATTATAAAATCACGGGTAAATGTTTCAGAATTATTCAATCCATGTATAAAGGTATAAAGTCATGTGTATCAACCAAATGCTATTCATCTGAATACGTTGATTACCTAAAAGGAGTTAGGCAAGGTGAAAACCTATCACCTTTACAATTTTCACTATTCCTTAACGATCTTGAGCAATGTTTTAACGTTTTTCATGTGAAGGTGTTGTTTTTAACGATGATGTACTTTGCATTTATCTGAAATTAGTTGCACTGACGATACTGTCACCTTAGCAACAAGTAGATGCGATCTACAGAAACAACTTGATGTATTCAGCAAATATTGTGAAACATGGAAGCTTAAAATCAATATAGATACATGTAATGTTTTAATATTTAATGACACAAAGAGAGAATACTCTTAAAAGTTTGTAATATCAAATACATCCTTGAAAAATGTTGATGAATATATATATATATATAGGCATAATCTTCAGTAGGAAATGTACTTTCACGTCTGCTAGACAAGGGTTTAAAAGCCACGAATTATGTCTTATCCAAAGCTAGACATATCAATTTATCAATTCCCTGTCAGTTAAAACTTGTTGATGTACTTGTTGTTCCAATTTTAACTTACGGATGTGAATTATGGGAGTTTAAATTTAAACATTCTAGAGAATATACACCGCAACATTTTGAGGAAACTGCTCCGGATCACGAAAAGTACAACTTTATATATGATTTATGAAGAAACATATACCAAAATGATATGTTACTGGGCAAGATTGACAACAGGAAAACATTCAAAGCTTTCAAACTTATTACTTCATATTTTATCAAATAATATTTTAGATAACAAATGGCTAGCATGTATTAAAAACATATTGAAAAAGACTGGAAATAATGACGTATGGATATATCATCCACTGGTAAATACTGACTGGATTAAATATACGATCAAGAAAAGTCTTTCAGACCTCTTTATACTAAAATGGCATTCAGATATTGAAATGTCCTCAAAGGGTAGATTTTATAAGATGATTAAAAGTAACACTGATATTGACTTTTTATTTACAACACTTGCCTGAAAAATATCTATTTAAATTATTACACTTTAGACTATCCAATCATCGTCTTCCTGTGGAAAATGGAAGTTGGTCTAAGATTGATTATGAATGTAGAAAATGTACATTATGCGCTTCAAATGTAATAGGAAATAAGTAACGTTATCTATTTCGCTGTGATTTTTTCAACAAATTAAGGGAAAAGTTTATTCCAAAAAATATACTGCGAATCCTTCAATATTTAATATGATTTCTTTATTCCAAAAATGTCCATACTCTAATTAAATTGTCCATTTTTTGCCGCCACGACTTAAGTAAATTTAGATAATGCGTTGTCCATATATTCATATTATATCAACTCTTGTAAACCTCATTATGCTACCTTGTAGCCTTGAGTGAATAAAGTTTAAAGTTTACATCTCCACTACGTTGATTGGGTGGTCCTGAATGGTGTTTACATCTCAACTACGCAGATTGGGTGGTCCTGAATGGTGTTTACATCTCCACTACGCTGATTGGGTGGTCCTGAATGGTGTTTACATCTCGACTACGCTGATTGGGTGGTCCTGAATGGTGTTTACATCTCGACTACGCTGATTGGGTGGTCCTGAATGGTGTTTACATCTCCACTACGCTGATTGGGTGGTCCTGAATGGTGTTTACATCTCGACTACGCTGATTGGGTGGTCCTGAATGGTGTTTACATCTCAACTACGCAGATTGGGTGGTCCTGAATGGTGTTTACATCTCGATTACGCTGATTGGGTGGTCCTGAATGGTGTTTACGTCTCCACTACGCTGATTGGGTGGTCCTGAATGGTGTTTACATCTCAACTACGCAGATTGGGTGGTCCTGAATGGTGTTTACATCTCGACTACGCTGATTGGGTGGTCCTGAATGGTGTTTACATCTCCACTACGCTGATTGGGTGGTCCTGAATGGTGTTTACATCTCAACTACGTTGGTTGGGTGGTCCTGAATGGTGTTTACATCTCGACTACGCTGATTGGGTGGTCCTGAATGGTGTTTACATCTCCACTACGCTGATTGGGTGGTCTTGAACGGTGTTTACATCTCAACTACGCAGATTGGGTGGTCCTGAATGGTGTTTACATCTCCACTGCGCTGATTGGGTGGTCCTGAATGGTGTTTACATCTCAACTACGTTGATTGGGTGGTCCTGAATGGTGTTTACATCTCCACTACGTTGATTGGGTGGTCCTGAATGGTGTTTACATCTCCACGTCGTTGATTGGGTGGTCCTGAATGGTGTTTACATCTCCACTACGTTGATTGGGTGGTCGTGAATGGTGTTTACATCTCCACTACGTTGATTGGGTGGTCGTGAATGGTGTTTACATCTCCACTACGCAGATTGGGTGGTCCTGAATGGTGTTTACATCTCCACTACGCTGATTGGGTGGTCCTGAATGGTGTTTACATCTCCACTACGTTGATTGGGTGGTCCTGAATGGTGTTTACATCTCCACGTCGTTGATTGGGTGGTCCTGAATGGTGTTTACATCTCCACTACGTTGATTGGGTGGTCCTGAATGGTGTTTACATCTCCACGTCGTTGATTGGGTGGTCCTGAATGGTGTTTACATCTCCACTACGTTGATTGGGTGGTCCTGAATGGTATTTACATCTCCACTACGTTGATTGGGTGGTCCTGAATGGTGTTTACATCTCCACGTCGTTGATTGGGTGGTCCTGAATGGTGTTTACATCTCCACTACGTTGATTGGGTGGTCCTGAATGGTGTTTACATCTCCACGTCGTTGATTGGGTGGTCCTGAATGGTGTTTACATCTCCACTACGTTGATTGGGTGGTCCTGAATGGTGTTTACATCTCGACTACGCTGATTGGGTGGTCCTGAATGGTGTTTACATCTCCACTACGTTGATTGGGTGGTCCTGAATGGTGTTTACATCTCAACTAATAATAATAATAATGAGGGTACTTTTACCCCGCAGATGTCCACATGCAAGGCACATGCTCAATGCGGCAGAATATATACACTATATACACATGAATAGAGCAGGATGAGATATGTCTAAATGTAGCGCTTGAAGAGGTGAGTTTTGAGGTGAGACTTAAATGAGTTCAATGAAGGGGCAGTCTTTAGATCAAGAGGAAGAGAGTTCCAGAGAACAGCAGCATTGTATGAAAAGGAGCGGGCACCGAAAGACTTGAGTTTATAACGTGGTACGTGGAGCAGGTGTTGACTGTTTGAACGAAGGGAACGAGTCTGTTGGTATGGTGACACTAAGTCCTGTAGGTAGGCTGGGGCAGTGTGGTTGACAGATTGGTAGGTGAGGCAGAGGGTTTTAAAGTCAATTCTCTCTTGAATGCGTAACCAGTGAAGTGAGTTGAGGACAGGTGTGATATGGGCAGATTTAGGAGATCTAGAAACAATCCGGGCAGCAATGTTCTGAATCTTTTGAAGTCGTTGGTTGGGTGGTCCTGAATGGTGTTTACATCTCCACTCCGTTGATTGGGTGGTCCTGAATGGTGTTTACATCTCCACTACGTTGATTGGGTGGTCCTGAATGGTGTTTACATCTCCATTTTCACAATTCTCGCTCTCTGTTTCTTATGGAGAGTATCAGATTGTAGTTCTTCATTAGATATCTGTAGTTTCCTTACGTCGTGTGAACAGATTGGTGCCGGTATCATCACTGTACTAGTCCTGTAAGTCCGAGGTATCCATCACGTCATGGGGAGAGATATTTCTATAGGAGTTACCCTGGTTATCAATCCCCCTTTCCATGTACCATCTGGAAAATAAATACCGTTTAAATCAAGTCCGAGATATCCATGCACATGTGTAGAGATCTCGCTGATGACCTCCGTCCTCTGAAGTTTTCGGATCATAGTTCAGAGCACTAGGATATTCGATTTCACTCAAAATACAGACACATTTAGTCCATTCGACTGTACGTAATTTTTCAAATGTTCTTCATCCGTGTAAAAACCGTTGTGTATTGGGTATGTGTAACATATATCTCAAGTTCAGCGGCATGAATCATAAACTGTGTTATTTTCGCAAGACAAACACTGCGAGTCCGAACTTCAGACAAACGCTTGAACACGAAACTACTCCATGAATTGAACTCGGACGTGTGATATGCGCATCAGTGATTTATATCAAAATTTGAATTTTATTTTAGCCGTTTCAATGGAAACATGAATTGTTTTCCGGAGAGAAATTCAAAAACAGTAAGGCCCAGCTCTATTAAACAAGATATTTGGAACAATCATCATGTGTAGATGTGCTTTTGGAGTGTTGCACAGTCTTTTATTTTTAGTCGCTTCCATGGAGAAAACCGTCTTCATCTCGAGAGCAAAACTGAAAATGTATTTTACAACTTCCTTCTAGAACAGATCTTGCAAGCTGTCAGACTGAGATTGATAATGCCCGAGAAGGAGAAATTTAATCATGAATTTACTACTAATGAGTGATATGAAATCATTAAAGAATACAAGTCCATAATCATTGTTCAATATATGTTTAACTTCTCCCGTTTGGCGGAAGTTATAGTTGACTCTGTCTGCTTGTCACACTAGGCTATGCGGAAGTGATTTAAAGGGCAGTTCCCAGGTAACTAATGTCTCATTCTTGTGCATCCAATATAATCCTGACTAGTTTCAATCAAGCCAGGACAAGGTGTCAGTTTGATTGACTTACAGTAATCTAGGGCGGGTTAAGCAGTCAGTTTTGATTTAATCTAGCAGGTGTTCAGCGATAATGAATCACCTTTTCACGAGGTCTGCTTTTTAGGAGTTGACAAATTGTGCTCATATGGGGATAATATTTGTCAAGCTTTTTTATCGATATAAAATTATTTTGTAAAGTTTTCAAACTTCATTTTTCGATGTTCATGTTAGTTTTAATTTTTTTAACAATTCAGAAGCCTTAAAGATCGATGAATGTGTGCTGAGTGCAAATCCCCTCGTGACAGTGTGGCATTGATTGGTGTTCTGTTTTATTCTGTCATCCAATCCAGTGAATAAATTACACAGGCATCTTTCACTTTTTTCTTCTGAAAATGAAGTGAAGTGAAGTGGCTATGTTCCCCTTATAGTCCAGTGGCTAACTGCAGATTTTTAGGTTTATCTATACACGGTGGATTAAAGCAAGAAACTTTGCATACTTCAAGTACCCACACATACGAATCATATGCCGGGGGTGTGCCCGGTTTTAACTTTCTTAATTAGCTACAATTGGTTGTTTAAAATCGTGTACAGCTGTGAAACACTTGGCAGCCTGGATGAGTCAGGAAGGCAGCGAGAGATAAGGCTGAGCGAGGTACTTGGCGGGACGGTTTGCCTGTACATTCCTGAACTGAGATTTAGGTTCCACGTTCTCTACAAAAAGAGCTTTTGTGTTGTTTTTTTTTAGTAGTCAATGAAAATTTGTCCATATATTTATGACTTATATCTAGTAACATTAAAACAATTATATACTTGAGGTGGATGAATTTAGTGAAAAGGTTAAAATTCCATTCATTTCTCAAACTTAGAAATATTAATGAGTTCTCCATTTTAATGATGTTTGTTTAAATTTTAATGATGTTGATGTTTTTCATGCTATGAATTCATATCCACATTACACAGAGCACACACATATTTCACATTACACAGAGCACACACATATTCCACATTACATAGAGCACACACATATTCCACATTACACACAGCACTCACATATTTTGCTCTTGTCGTGGTATCTTTGTTATTTGGAAAGAATGAGAGCAAATGATATATATTCATCACTGTATTGTTTGAATGTCCTCAATGTTGCAAAATGTCTCAGAATATGTATTGGTATATAAAAGCCATTAACTACGATTAGAGAGTTTGTCTCTGTTCTTCACATATGATATGGTTTTATCCTGTTTACCAAATGGTGTATGGTTTGGTACGACACATTAAAATAACTGGGAAACCATTTCAAATAACTTTGCATAACATAACATAACCATTTCCTCCTCGCTACATTTGATGAAAGATATAAAACTGACCCTGCTTGAATATGTTTTCTTGATTTCATCTGACAGAGGGTACTTAGACCTTTACTATAATGCAAACATTTCCCTCTGGAAAGTCAGTTAAGATAATACAGACACATTACTTGTAAACACTTTTCAGATTCCAGTTTGGATAACCCCAATTGTGTTAACAGACGCACCCTAAGTGTATAAAATAAATCTTATTAAACATGAGGTGGGAATGGTTGCTAGGGGGCCGCCAACTTAAAATGATCGTGCCACCCTTAGTAACAATTGGTACGCATGCGTGAGCCATGACTCAATGTAATGCTCGTTATAGTTTTTTATCATACAAACTCTCTTAAAAAAGTATGCCATTTTCAGCTCCATGACAAGTATCATGGGATAAATTGAATAAGTGTTATTTTTATTCTGCTTACAGTTGGAGAACACTTGCGAAGGAATAATGAACTGCAACATTTGCATTATCTGTGAAGACGAAGGTGGCGAGTTGAAGTGCCCAGCAGATAGATCAAACGAAGAGGCTTCAAAGTGTTATGGAGACTTTTTGAACATCGTAAAAGAATTCAAAGGCATTGGTAAATTGCCTGTAGATGTTGATTTCACCGATTATGACGTTTCTGCATTTGTAACAAACAAGGCCAAATGGCATAAGGAATTCCATTTGAAGTTTGCCCCATCAAAGTTGGAAAGAACAAAAGAAAGACTAAAGAAACAAAAGCGAAAGTCTGATTCCTTTGACAGAAAGTCTAAACGTTCACGAGATTCAAATTATATTGAACGATGTATTTTCTGCCAACGTTGTAAAGGCGTGCTGCATCAATGTTCCACATTAACCTTAGACAAGAATCTCAAACAAATGGCAACAGAGATGCAAGACACATAACTGCTATCACGTATTGCTGGTGGAGATTTGATAGCAATCGAGGCTAAATACCACAATGGATGCCTGACATATTTCAAGAACCGTTTCAGAAGCTTCAGGAGAAAACATGAGTCGTTGCAGATTGATACATCAGAGAAACTTGCAGAGTCACAAATGTTTGCAGAACTGATCACTCACATTGAACACCACCTGTGGAGCACAGTGGTGTAGTGGTTAGCATGCTTGCCTCTCACCGCAAAGGCCCGGGTTCGAATCTCGGTGGAGACACCATAAATTTGTGACCTGGGTCTCATACTGTGTTGTGTCCTTGGGCAAGGCACTTCATCCACATTGCACTCAGTCCACCCAGCTGTTTAAATGGGTACCTGAACACGGGAGGTACGGACCTAAATGGTCGCGCGGAGCGCTTAGTAGCTGCACCGAAAGTACAATTCCTTCAGGGTAATAATTGTACCGCCATTGAGCAGTGCTTGCACTGGATATTAGGCGTTAAAATGTATATTATTATTATTATTAACCTGGAGGAGAAAACCTACATCTTCAAATTACAAACTACATACACTTTTTGTGAAAAGACTTTCTTCATTGGGTTTTGAAAAGACGGTTAACAGATCTAGACTCAAAGACAAGTTACTTGTTCACTTCGCAAATGAATGCAATGTACAGTCTGATGGGAAACATACACTTTGATTTTTGTTTCAATGCAGGAATGCAATCTCTCCTCAAGGAAGAACATGAGAAGCGTGACTCTTTAGAGCCGAACCTTCAAAGAGAACCAGGCAAGATATGTTCAATAGTGACTTTTTTCCAGTTCTCTGGGACATTCCCTGATCAATGTGAAGAAATTTCTGTTCCTTGTTGCCTGAAATTGTTGGTGTCTACAATCCTGTATGGACCAAACATTACTGACGAAAATATGACCAATTCCCGCGATTGTCTGACAATACGTCAGCTTATTCTTTTCAATTCAAAGGAAAGACCTTCAACTGGTAACATAAGACATTTGAAGACAAAACGTGAACAGCCTTTGCCACTGTATATTGGCCTCGACGTTCATACATTGACAAGAAGCAAAAAGATAGTTAGTCAACTATTAGAACTTGGCGTAAGTATCAGCTTTGAAAGAATTATTGAGGTAAGAGAACTCGTTGGCGTCAGCTGTCTGTCAGAGATACAGGGATGAAAACCTGGTTTGTCCATCACAACTGAGGAGGGAACTCTGTACTATTGGAGCCTTAGACAACATAGGTCATAAACCTTCATCAGCAACAGCTCAAGGTTCCTTCCATGGGACAAGCATCAGCATTTTCCAGTTTCCGTCTTCAACAAACCCAGGTATTTGTCGAGAACCAATCAGTATCAAGTCATTTAGTTCTGTGGAATCCACACTCCCTAAAAGTTACAATATTGTACCACCGGCGGCCTGCATGGTTGATAAACTGAATGTGCCTGAATGTGAAGGAAACACAACTAAAGCAGAAAGTGGGGAAAAAGCCTGGATCAACCATTGCCTATCTCTTTTGACAAGAGATCTGCACAAGGATGACTATGTAGCTTGGGGTGCATTCCATGCTTCCCGTCAACCAGAAGAACCAGTTGAGGCCGGCATAAGTTCTCTTTTACCAAGTCAAGCATAGTATGTCTGTAATAAGAACAGTTACAGAATATTGTAACCCTTTTTGCCTTAGCAAAATATGTGCAATGGCGTTGACCAGATATGTTTGGGGAGAACATGTACACTGTCATGTTGGGAGGTCTTAACATAGAAACAGCCCTTTGAAGAATGATTGGAGATTTGCTTGAAGATTCAGGATGGACCTCAGCACTCACTGATCATGAAGCAAACATTGCTTCGTCTGGAACAGCAGAATCTTTCATCTAAGTTTCACATGTAACAAAGACCAGGCATGCTCATCAAGTTTCAATTGTGTCACTTTCAAAACTTCAACACGATGCACATAGACTCCAACAAGAAACCAATGCTCATGAATCATTTGAAAATTGGAAGGACAGAATGACACAGACGAGTCCAATGTTCAGATACTGGAACATGATTTTTCATCTTCAAACATTGGTCATGTTTTTTATTCGACCCCATGGTGAAAGAAACATGTCTCTGTACACACAGGTAATGGAAAAACTGGTTCCATGGTTTTTTACACTTGATCACATCAACTACGCACGCTGGGTGTCTGTGCACATCAGAGACATGAAATCACTTTCAGATACAAGAAGAGAATCACTTGGTTGGGTATTTCCCAAAAACGACAAATCCAGTTTCTGCCATGCCACTTGATCAAGCACACGAACAGAATAACAAACTTGTCAAGGATTCTGGAGGAGCAGTTGGTTTGACTGAAAACCCTGGGGCATTTCATAGATGGATGGTGTCTGGACCAGAACAGGCAATAATTTTGAAAGACTTTGAGAAACAAAGTGGAAAGCATGAATCAAAATGTCATGAACAAGGTCTTGTGACACAACACACATTCAAATGTCGAGTGAATAGATTACATGACACCATTGCTATGATGGGAAATCCTTTCCAGAAGGAATCTGGGGAACTGATGACCCTTGATGATCATGATTGTGTTGATGGGGGTGTTATTTCAGCTTTGAACTCCATGGAGAAAACAGGAAAAGACAGATATAAAACATTTGTCAAAGATGTATTTGTTGAAAGGACGACTTCAATTCACTGCCAAATCAAGAAGAATCGTGTCCCTCTTTCCAAACGCCAAAAGCCAAAACCTAACATAAAGTCCAAACAATCAACAACGGACCTGAAGACCGACTATGGTTTGTTCAGCCAAATGTTTATTGCTTGCGGTACGGGAATCTGATTTGAGTCAGTTCCTCTCTCATGAAAACCATCCCTGGCCTCCATCTATATCAATCCATGGACAGTTGCGCCTTCCAAACTGCAAGTCAGAATTGCTTGATTGCCTAGGTTCTCCAGAGGATGATACCATGCATTGAATTGATGTGAAGGTTTTTGACGGAGCTGCCATAGTCCATGCCTTGCAGAGAGGGGACTGTAAAACTTTTGGCGACTATTGTGACACTGTTTTCCTGCCATGGTTGAAAATTCAACTGCAGAACTGCAACCGTTTAGAAATTGTTTGGGACACTTACAAAGAAGACAGCCTGAAGAACACAACACGAGAAAAGAGAGGAAAGGGCATTAGAAGAAAAGTTTCACGCGAAACAAGGATACCATTGAACTTTCCATCATTTTTTAAAGATTCAAAGAACAAAGAAGAGTTGTTTGCTTTTTTGACTAGTGGAGTTGCTCAGACTAACTTTCCAGATGCTAAGGAGGTTATTATAACAGATGGTCCAAGTGATGTAACAAGAGGTGGTGGAGAGCAGATGCAGCCTACAAATCAGGAAGAAGCAGACACAAGAATCTGCCTCCATGTTCAGGATGCAATACAGCAAGGTTCCTTCAACCTTTTTGTTTCAACTGTTGACACAGATGTAATTGTAATTCTGCTTGGTATCTTTGCAACCCTACAAGTCACCGCACCATCTCTTCAGCTTATAGTGGCATTTGGGAAAGGGAAACACTTCAGATTCTACAATATCAACAGCATTTACGAATGTCTTGGTAGTACGAAATCTAAGGCCCTGCCCCTTTTTCATACCTTAACAGGATCTGACACAACATCCCAGTTCAGTGGAAAGGGGAAGAAAAGTGCTTGGAAGACTTGGCAATCTTACCCAGAAGCAACAGATGATTAACTCTACCCGGTTTCCATCTCTTTCAAGGTAGTAGATATGGAGTCACCTGTCTTTGCAACTATTGAGCGCTTCATTTGTCTTCTGTTTGACAGCACCACTTCTATTATGGATGTAAATGATCTGAGACAGGAAATACGTGTTTGTCTCCTCTACAAGAAGCACCTGATGTATTTGGATGGACTAAACATGATGACACTTCCAGAAGCCTCAAAGAGTTGTAGAGAACTTATCAGGTGCGGCTGCAAATCTCTTCCATTTTTTTCAAAGAAGTTGAATCTATGCAGCTTCAGTGCACATCACTTTGCAACTGCAAAGGAAATTGTAAACATAAATGTGAAAGTGATTTCATCTAATGAACAGTGATTCACGAATGACTTGACATTGACAAATTTCATGAAAATTAATAAAAAATATTAATTTTACCAGTCTGTTAGTTTCTTCATTGAACATAACGTAATGTAGAACATATATTTAGCTGTTTGAATTAAGTTGATAGGTAAAAAAACAGCCGAAATATGCAATTTTAAAATTTTGGCGGCCTTCTTGAATTTGTTTTAAAAGTAGGTCACGAAAATCGGGCACACCCCCTAATTGTTGATAAGTATCATATTTCGGAACATTGTGCCAATTGTCATGCTTTAATCCAGCGTGTATACTTCAAATCAGCCACCGGACTATTAACCTATCATCGACTGATGTATCAAACAATGTTCATAATCTCTAAGCAACTTAATCAGTTAAGTATATGGCACTCAAAATATAAGTGATTGTTTAACTTTAACTTTTCAATTCCCAATCAGGTTCATTTATACGATGAAGTGATTAGTGATAAAATAGTGATACATACTGCTGATGAAACGGAATACCCTTTTTTATGAAGAACATTGAAATACTGGGATTGATCAGTTAAATAAACTGCCTATTAAGCTACAGTGAAGATATATTAGATTTCCACTGTGACCAATGACTGTTATAATAAATCACTACCCAAAAGTTCAAGTTCAAGTGTTTGGCGTTATGACCAGACGTAACGAATTTTATTGTGACGTCACATGGGGTGTTATGGCGTTATTATAAGGATAGCGTCATATAATGAATCTTTTCTTGACTAATACTATGTTTATCTCATCGGTAGAAAGTTAACATTTTCACGAGCGTAGTGGAATACCTTTATGTATGATTTGCTTATATAAGATACCCAAGGCATTACAACACAGGCGGTCGATATACTAAGGATACCATCAATGAGCTGGACAAAATGTATGACGAAAATAACTGTGAATTCTGGAGGAAAATAGGAAAAATTGGTGTCGGACAAAATAGGATGAGGAATATCCCGATGGAAGTACAAGTCCGACTTGACGACGGAAGCCTAAGCGCAGATGGGGAGGTTGTGTTGGACACATGAAGAGGCAAATATGAAACTTTGTTAAATGGAAATGGTACTTTGGGAACGCCTGTAGACATGTCTGCCACATATGAAACCTGGAGCACCCATTTGATAGTCCAATACAGTTGGAAGAAGTTAAGTGGGCCGACATTCAGCGAAAAGAGGCAAGGCGTCGGGTTGTGACGAAATTCCGGTTGATGTGTTAAAGAATGGAAAGTGTACAACATTTTTACTCGAGATGTTTAAGAGTTGTTTCCTGAATGGGCGCACTCACACAGACTGGGCAAGGGGAATAATAAACCAGATTCCAAAGTCATCGACAGCTGACAGATACGACCCCTTGAGTTATAGAGGCATTACGCTCACCAATTCATCATAGGTTTACTGTGCTATTTTGAATAACCGATTAAACAAGTTTGCAGAGAACAATGATCTGCTATGTGATGAACAGAATGATTTCCGGAAAGGAAGGTCCATTCCAAGAAAGAAAAAAAAACAACCTTCAATGCCTTCATCGATTTTAATAAAGCTTACGACGGCATAAATATGTAACTACTGTGGGAAAAACTGCCAAATGTTGGAGTACATGGACGAATTTTAATGCTGTGACGTCATTATTATATAGCGTGATGTGAAATGCTGTGTAAGATTAAATGGACAATTATCCCAATGGTTTGATGTTCACACTCGTCGTACTTCTCGCCTCTATTGTTTAACATCTACATCAGCGACCTTATTTTATCTCTGAAACAGCTAGACATTGGAATCGATATTGGTGATTTAAAGGTGTATGTACTTGCATATGCGGATGATCTAGTGCTATTGGCAGAAAGTGAAAGCGACCTTTATTCTCTGTTGAGGTGAAGTGAGTTGAATTGGGGTTTAACGCCGCTTTCGAGAGTATTTCACTTATATCGCGGCTGCCAGTATTATGGCAGGGAGAAAGCCCGCAACACCATGTGGCTATGCATTGCGGTGAAACCTGCGAGCAACGGCGAACCATGGATGGTACTGCACTGAAATTCAGTTCTCTACTGCAGACAAAGTTGCCGTGCCCCTGGCGGGATGCGAACCCCGGACCTCTTGATCCGAAGCCGAACGCGCTAACCACTGCGCTATCCCGCCCCCCATTCTCTGTTGAATTGCTGCAAGCTGCAAGCTTATTTAAGAACAAAGACGGAAAACCTTAGCCAAACATTGACCCCTTTTACCTTTTGTATATTTTATGTACTTATATTGAAGTTATTATTTTATGAAAACGTATTGTTTTATGTGAATATATATTTTACAAACTGTCTTTACAACGTTTTTTCAACCTTTACCGTTTTATGTACAATTCTTTTAAAGACAATTAGTCTCTCGAAACCCTATTGTTGGGGTGGCTCATGTAATTTATATTGTATATTATAGTTTTATGTAAATGAGGTGAGACTGAATAAACCATCTGACAAGCTTAACATATGCATATCCAGAGAACGCGTGAGGTGAGGTGAAAGGAGGCTAACCAACTCACTGGTAGCTAGTTATTCTCGACTTTTCATTCAGTCACCAACAGGTGAGCTAGCCCTGCTTATTTCAAGACATTAACTGATATTAACCCAGACGGACTGTATGCTGTTGAGTAAATTAGCACTGACCATGGCTGGGAGTGAATGTATCATTATGTTAGCTGTGGTACAGTGCTTGGAGTAATGAACAGAATTAACAGTGTGCCGAGTTAATCAGGAAATGAGGCTGTTCTATGACTAATTAAGATCATACAAAGTAAAGTAAAGCTAATATACTCAGTATGATAACCACTGCGTGTCCCGTGTATTCTTTTGTTTGCCAGCATGCGCAAGCATAGTACTTCTTACCATGTCCATGCTGCATAATGGCAGTAATTAGGTTCCTGATGTACGTACAGGTTTTATTTGGCGTCTATACATTCGGAGAACCGAGTTGAAATCAGTAGGTACAGTATAAGCAGCGTAAAATCAATCGAATTTTCAAACAGAATTATAACAACATGTACTCCAACAAGTTGACAACATAACGATACCGTACATCATGATTATTATAACAACATGTACGCCAACGAGTTGACAACATAACGATACCGTACATCATGATTATTGTAACAACATGTACGCCAATACGTTGATAACATAACGATACCGTACATCATGATTATTGTAACAACATGTACTCCAACAAGTTGACAACATAACGATACCGTACATCATGATTATTGTAACAACATGTACTCCAACAAGTTGACAACATAACGATACCGTACATCATGATTATTGTAACAACATGTACTCCAACAAGTTGACAACATAACGATACCGTACATCATGATTATTATAACAACATGTACTCCAACAAGTTGACAACATAACGATACCGTACATCATGATTATTATAACAACATGTACGCCAACGAGTTGACAAAATAACGATACCGTACATCATGATTATTGTAACAACATGTACGCCAATACGTTGATAACATAACGATACCGTACATCATGATTATTGTAACAACATGTACTCCAACAAGTTGACAACATAACGATACCGTACATCATGATTATTGTAACAACATGTACTCCAACAAGTTGACAACATAACGATACCGTACATCATGATTATTGTAACAACATGTACTCCAACAAGTTGACAACATAACGATACCGTACATCATGATTATTATAACAACATGTACTCCAACAAGTTGACAACATAACGATACCGTACATCATGATTATTATAACAACATGTACGCCAACGAGTTGACAAAATAACGATACCGTACATCATGATTATTGTAACAACATGTACGCCAATACGTTGATAACATAACGATACCGTACATCATGATTATTGTAACAACATGTACTCCAACAAGTTGACAACATAACGATACCGTACATCATGATTATTGTTACAACATGTACTCCAACAAGTTGACAACATAACGATACCGTACATCATGATTATTGTAACAACATGTACTCCAACAAGTTGACAACATAACGATACCGTACATCATGATTATTATAACAACATGTACTCCAACAAGTTGACAACATAACGATACCGTACATCATGATTATTATAACAACATGTACGCCAACGAGTTGACAACATAACGATACCGTACATCATGATTATTGTAACAACATGTACGCCAATACGTTGATAACATAACGATACCGTACATCATGATTATTGTAACAACATGTACTCCAACAAGTTGACAACATAACGATACCGTACATCACGATTATTGTAACAACATGTACTCCAACAAGTTGACAACATAACGATACCGTACATCATGATTATTGTAACAACATGTACTCCAACAAGTTGACAACATAACGATACCGTACATCATGATTATTGTAACAACATGTACGCCAACGAGTTGATAACATAACGATATCATGCAACATGAGAAAGGTACATTATCGCAAATTCTGATTTCAAGAATATAATTAGATGAAATGAATTTTCCATTCACAACTCAATAAATCACAGTCAAAATAAATCAAGAATTATAATTACATCTTGTAGTGGTACATGTACATATTAATTAAACATTAATATTTTGTGTTAGGACGTGGGATTAGAATAACCTCATTTGGAGTACAGATTTACTTCTAACAATATGATTAGAATAATCTCATTTGCAGTAATGCTTTACTTCTATTGAAGTAACATAAGACTAACCTCATTTGCAGTAATGATTTACTCCTAAAAATAGGATTAGAATAACCTCATTTGCAGTACTGATTTACTTCTAATGAAGTAACATTAGAATAACCTGTTTTGCAGTAATAAAGGAAACTAAAACTGACTTTTTGGACGAGATTGATATTGAAAATTTCACAGTTTACCTCAAACATAGACAAAGGGCAGTTCGAAAATCAGGGGGACTTGGGATTGCAGTCAGAAATAATCTCAAAGACTTTGTATCTGTTGTTGAAGATGACAACGAATATTTACTATGGATCAGGGTATGTAAGTCACTTGTAAATACTGATCAAGACCTGTACTTTGGTTGTGAATATATACCCCCGGAGGGTTCACGATACGTGCATGATGATGTATTCATAGAACTTGAGACATCAATACTAAACATTGCTTTAATCAGTGATTACATTACTGTATTTGGAGATTTCAACGCAAGGACGAGGAATATGATTGATTTTTGCACATTCGATGAACACATTATAGATGAATTTGGACTAGATCTAAATGAATGGAACATGGAATTTAAAGGAAGGCCGAAATATATTATTTTCTATTGAATTCTTAACTGCAATTGGTTCATTAGACTATTTTGTGAAAAACGAAACCCTCCAAAAATCCATATGTTGTTCCTATATTTAACTACAGCGACTTAAACTTTGCCGAAAACATCCTCTGATTTTCATTCGCGAGCAACAAACCAAAAATAGGGCGGGGCTTAGAGAGTTGGAAAATACCGCAAGTGACGTACGTGAAGGGACGGGGTGTGAACATTCGCTTACTATTTACAATGTCAAACACCGGGGAATCTGTCAGTTAATCTGTTACAAATGTATATCTACACTTCGCAAGAATGCCACATCGCCGTTCTGCTGAAAACTTTTCGAGTAATGTTAGTTATCAAGTTTCACTTTACAAATGTCCCAAAATATCGTTATATATATATATATATCAAACATAATTGATATGAATATTGAAAGACGGTGGATTCATAGACGTTCGTAGACACCAATGATAATGAGATGTAAGATGACAAAATGAAACCAAGATATGATAATATGAACGAAGTATAGATGAGACAACGAAATCAGATAGTCTGTGTTGTTGTTATTTTTTTTTTAGAATGCTTTTGTTTAAAATAAAACAACAAACGTGAGATTAGCAGACTCCGGCGAAGAAGGCCATACGGTAAGCCATCGACAATCAAAGCACATCACAATATCTTGATTTTTTAACGTCGTTAATCTACCGACAACCTTATTTACTAACAGAACATTACAACAATCAAAGCAACTCACCACATATTTTAAAACACCAAAAGAAGTTGGTGATCAACGATAATAATACGTCTACGAATCTACCTACGAAAACACCGCATCCCAATGTTACATTTTACGATTTAGTTATCACTTTTTAACACATTAAAACATTCAGAATCTAATAGATAATAAAATACTGTTTTCAATAAATGTGTGGTTAATCAAATCAAATAAACATCGTATTAAATTGACATTTTAGCAAAAGTGTCAATTATTGTAAGAAACTTACCTTATAAACGTATCCAAATGGACAATATGAATATCCAAATGCACATTAGAAAGAAATTGTAAACCTATAAATCCATCAATGACAGTACTTGGAAACAGAAGATGGTCAAATACTAACCCTCTTTCAGCAAAAGTCTTTTTCGCAAATGGTGAGATAGAAAACCAAATGGTTATGATGATTTTACACTGAAATGAATTTCATTGGTACACTGGTATTTAATCCAAAGTTTTAATTGGATAACTTGATAGAGATATGTTCCTTACTTTTATTCGCTGACAACATCTAGACTGAATGTTGCGTTAATGTTTATTTCCTATTTCCTTTGTGTCACCAAGACAGGACGTTTAACAAAAAGCAAAAAAGTGAGCGTGGCTCACTAATACCCCCGACTGTTTAAGTTTGACATTTTTATTTTACTTAAAGAGAGAGGTGTCTGCACACCTAAGGATTGATAAGCTTTGAAATGTAATTGCTAAGATTAAACTGTTTGTGAAAATGGTAGGACAAGTCTCGATCTTCATGTGAAAAAGGTGGTTTAAGTCAAAATAGGAATAAAAGTAACTTGAAAAGGTATTGGTAATATAATACACTACTGCTATTACCACTGATTTCAACTTTATTTTGGAAATTAATCCATCATAATGATTCATTCGAGTGACTTTAAACAACAGGTAAATGGAAGTCAACAAATCACAATACAGAAGTAGCTTCAGTCATTTTAGCTATGATAAAGTAAAAGAATATAAAAAATCGCCAAAAATTAAAAAAATCACCAAATCGTGTTACATTTTGCAATGCACCTCTCCTAGTGGTGGAGGAGACATGTGCCAAATTTGAAAAGGATGAGATGAATAGTTTTTCTGTAATCGATCGGACAATAAATGCTCCGAATTTGACTAAGTTAAAAAATACAAAAAATCGCCAAAAATTCAAATATTCACTAATTCGGTTTAAACTTCGCACTGCACCTTTTCTAGTGGTGAAGAAGACATGTACCAAATTTGAAAAGGATGAGATGAATAGTTTTTCTGTAATCGATCGGACAAAAAATGCTCCGAATTTGACTAAGTTAAAAAATAAAAAAAATCGCCAAAAATTCAAAAATTCAACAATTCGGTTTAAACTGCGCACTGCACCTCTCCTAGTAGTGAAGAAGACATGTACCAAATTTAAAAAGGATGAGACGAATAGTTTTTCTGTAATCGATCGGACAAAAATTGTCTTCGGACGGAAGGACAGACGGACGGACGGAAGGACGGACGGAATCGTTGATATAACTATATACCCCCAACCGTTGGTCGGGGGTATAATAAAAAAGAAGAAAGAAGAAGAAGAAAATTATGTTATTTTTGTGTCACGTGGTACAATATATATATATCCATTAAAAGAAACACAATACATTCAATAAAAGAAAGTACCACCCGGCCATACGGCCTATGAGACAAATAAATGTCTAAAATATGCATATATAAAAATAATGTTACAGGTTACAACACAAACATGTACCAGAGATAATATCGTTGTGATAGTTATATATTGAGGGTGCTGATTGCATGTTTTCGCCTATTATACATTTTTAATGCTAGAGCAGCAAGAGGCTTCCCAAACCTCTCATTGCGTAATATGAATACAGATTGGGCTGTTTTTGACAACTGTGTAAAGAAAGGGTTAACAAGAGAAATATCCTGCCATAAATTATACCTTAGATCAGAATAACAGTCACACTCAGTGAGAAAATGTATTTCATTTTCAATTACATTGCTGTTGCAAAATTTAAGAATCCTATTTTCTAAAGGTGTTTTAGGGCGGGTATACCTGCCGACTTTTATTTCCAGTGGTAATGTGCCACAGCGTAACTTACTCAGTACACTACGTTGACATCTTGTTGACATAGTAGTGACATGTAATTCCGGGATCAAACATTTCTTGAATAATCTATAAGTACGTAATTTATTAGCATTCTGTTGACCTCTGTCATTATATAAATCGTTATACCAGCATTGGCTATCAAGGGATTTCATCCAAATTCTGATATGGGAAAGCTCAATTCTAGAAATATCACTAAAATCAAATGGCAAATTAATTTTTTCAACAAGTTTCAGGACTGAATTATTCCAGGACTTAGGGAATTGACCCGACTATCTGAAAATTAAACTAGGCAATCTAGAACGGTCCTTTTTTTAAGCTTACTCCAAAACGACAAAATTTAAATTTTGTTATTTGTAAAAGGCAGAACCCAGCCCATCTCTCCACGTACAGCTAAATTTGGAGTTTTACAACCAACGCCAAGAAAGAATCTACATGCCCGATTCTGGACAGAGGTGAGGTGAGGTGAGTTGGGGTTTAACGCCGCTTTCAAGAGTATTTCACTTATATCGCGGCTGCTAGTATTATGGCAGGGAGAAAGCCCGCAACGCCATGTGGCTATGCATTGCGGTGAAACCTGCGAGCATCGGCTGGAACTAGCGAACCATGGGTGGTACTGCACTGAAATTCAGTGTAGCATTGCACCCAAACCTGACTGCGTGTAGAACAGTTCTCTACTGCAGATAAAGTTGCCGTGCCCCTGGCGGGATTCGAACCCCGGACCTCTTGATCCGAAGCCGAACGCGCTAACCACTGCGCTATCCCGCCCCCGATTCTGGACAGAATTGATAATATTAAATTGCCTGGTCCCCCATATTGCAGCCCCGTACGATAAGATAGGCAGGACCAAATTTCTATATAAAGTATTGTAAACATCATAGGAGAAACCACCAACAGCTTTAAATTCGCAAATGATACAACTTAGTGCACGGCTTGCCGATTTTTCAATTTCTCGAGCTGTAAAGTTTAAATTAAAAAATTCTTGAAACCAAACCCCCAGATATTTATAGGCTTGAGAATATTCAATATTTTTACTGCCAATAGTAAAATTAAATTGTGAACGTTTAGTAGAGGGAGGCCGGTAATGGACAACTTTAGTTTTACGAATATTTATATTTTTACTTTATATGTATACGACTATCAAAAATATGGCACTGTTTTATGTTTGTGGTGACTTTAATGCACGATATGGTAGATTGAATGATTTTATTTCAGGTGTCGACTATGTACCGGAGAGATCGGTTATAGACGAACGAGTGAACAGGCACGGCGAAATGCTGTGTGAGGTTACTAGAAATTCAAATATGGGTAATGGCCGAAAACTGCTGAAGGACGATTTTACAAGTGTGTCATCGAAAGGATTATCCGTTGTAGATTACTGTCTTGTCAGTAACAAGAGCTTCGGAGGTTCGTGATAAGGCAACAGCTTTTAATAGTTTAGGTTCATCAAGTGTTATACCTGACCACTCCCAATTTACGTGGACTCTGAAAGGAACTTCATAGAGAACTACAGCGTGGATATAAGTGCAAATAGTCAACCTGTGTCTCGGGTCAAGATAGATACAAGTAATGTACCCAATACTTTCATGTGTGACGATAATGTTCTACAACATGATATGGAGATTAGTGAAAAACTGACATCGGATGAATCGGTTCAAAATAACATAAATAATGCCTTTAACGATTTCAATGGACTTGTAAATAGAGAAATGATGTCATCTCTACCAAGCAGAAGAACTACTTTAACGACTGGTGTTAACAACAAGAGAAGACGAACTGGTAAGCCATGTTGGGCTCAGGAATTAACGCTACTATGGAATGAGATGCTGAACGCTACTATGGAACGAGATGTGCGATGCTGAACGCTACTATGGAATGAGATGTGCGATGCTGAACGCAAGTGGACCCGATCTCAGACTGTTAATAAACCAACTTTTATAGCTGACTATGTCAAAAAGAGAAAAGTGTTTGATAGATGTGTTCAGAAAGCAAAGAGGAAATGTATAAATGGAACTGTGACGAATAGATGATATCCCCATCGAAGTTTTGAAAAATAAAACAAGTATTTCATTTTTCCACAAAACTTTTAATATATGTTTTAAATATGGTATGATTCCTGATTGTTGGTCAAAAGTTGTTTTACAGCCTATAGTGAAGAATTTTAACTGTGATCGCCGTGACCTCTCAAACTAAAGAGGAATTGCTATATCTCCAGTCAGCTATAAACTATACTGTTCTGTTATTAACAATCGCTTGTCTGGATGGTGTGAAGAAAACGATCTTATAGCCGACGAGTAGAATGGATTCAGGAAAGGACGCTCTACCATAGATCATATTTCTACCCTTACTAACATTATCGAGTCCAGGAAAGCAAGAAAACTGCCTACGTATGCTACATTTATTGACTTTCAAAAAGCCTATGACCACATACGTCGAGATTTACTTTTTAATAAATTAGAAGACCTTGGAGTCAGTTCACGGATCATTGGTGCTCTGAGAGCGATCTGTCATACTGTGCATTGCTGTATTCGGATAAACCACCTCAAAACAGACTGGTTTAATGTGGCTTGCGGCTTAAAACAAGGCTGTGTTTTATCACCAATTTTATTTAATATGTGTATAAATGACCTAGTCAAATGTATAAAGGATAAAAAAGAGGCGTGGAAGTTGGAGATGAACGTATTAGTATTTTATTATATGCAGATGATGTCGTCCTTGTAGCTGAAAATGAAGAGGATCTACCGGCGATGCTGAATGAGCTACATTCATGGTGTAACAGTAATGATATCAATATAAATGACTCTAAATCTCCAGGCCTCCACTTTCGGCAAGCCAGCGCTCCTGTTATTGAACACACCTTCACGTGCGGAGAGAAGATCATGTCTACTGTGAGCCAAAACCGTTACCTGGGACTGACCTTGACTGAACACCTCGACTACAAGGTTACAGCTAGTCACGTATGGAACGGGATTTGTGCCAGAAATGAAGACATGTTGACTTGAAACTTGTAAAGTGTAACATGTCGTTCTCAACCATACAAGTCTCGAAAAGACAAGTCCAACCATGCAAAACTAACATTTTAATCCTGTCAATCGTCACTTTCCATTCTCAACATTACAAAGTTGAAATGTAATTCTAGAAATCGTCGAAGTCGAAAAGTCAACTTGTCATTTTTAATTATTAAATCTAAATAATATACACATTTTGTAATGTTACAAGTTACGTTTGACAAATGAAAAATGGAAAATGAAGAGTTGCAAAGTCAGCTTTGTAAAACGGACTTTTGCATTTCGAGACTGACATGACTTGTATAGTTGCGAATGCAATATGTTTCAAATTATATCTCTACATGAATTCGCATTGACCATATTTGGAAGTGTCCCGAACATTGCCGATGTTTTCCGAGGACGAGAAGCATTTGCAAAAAAACGAGACCTCCATGTGCGTTCATTTACAAACTATTTTCTAAGTTAAATCATGTCAACATTCACTTTTTATACTCCAATTTTTCGTGTATTCAGTAAAATCTGTTGCATTCAGAAATGAATATCCAAGTTTTGAAAAAGATAATATTGATATTGAAAGTATATAAACATTAGCGGGGGAAAAAGTGAAAGAAATACATAGCCAGTGTCGACAACTTTATTATTAATTTTAAAATATTTTAAATGTACCACAAAGCAATGATCTAAATCAGGGAACTTCATATACTTCTTTAAAACAAATTTTAAAAATGCATTGCACTTTAATTATTACTGAAAACGGTTCTGAGCATCAATACTTCTTATTCTTACAGACAGATAATCAAGGGGAAATGTTCTTGAGCTGAGTTCAATATAACTATTTTAATTATTTTACAAACTTTTCTCAACTAGTTTAAATTATTTATTGGTTTTGAATATGTTAATTTATCTTTTTTAATTTACTTATCAAGCAACCTATATTTTTAGTATTTGAAGCAGTGAAAAGTGTATTGTTGTGGGACAGAAATATATTTGTCAATGATTAATATGTCTATTAATTCTATATAAAGAATCAATTAAATTACTGAATTCAAGTATGAAATGTAAATCATAAGCCTAGATCAGTAGTTTCACACTTTAAACAATAAACATTCAAGTTCTACATGCCAAAACATGAAAATAATTATGAATAAAGAATGCAAACTGAAAATAGAATTGTATTATTGGTAATTTCAAAAATATAATTGCACTGTTGAATTTAAAAATTGAATCGACTGTAACATATACAGGATATACAAACATTTTAAAACGTACAATTTCACTAAAATTGTCATTCATGAATACATTGACATGCGTATTGTTTTCAATGAATTAAATATGTGTTTTATTAAATCATATGAAACGATGATATTTTTTATTTAGATAAAAATGCCGATAATTAATGTTTTACAACAATATGTTTCCCCTAAACATACGTCTTTGCCGTGTCTATTTAACACTTTTGTTTGTTAGTCATTAATGTAACAAACTCATTGTAGTAGAAATATATATCAAATTATTAATTTAAAAGTTGAAAGAAAAGAAATGTTCATTCCATTAATGTGTTGTCAAGGAGAAGCACAACACAATCCGGCCCGGAGTTGCAGAATGGGCTTCTTTATACACATATTTCAAGGATTAGTGTGTTTGAAAAGTCCAGAAACTGTACCAAGAGTGTGACATTTTTAGATATTCAGTATAAGTTTATAAATAGAGCAATCTACACAAGAAGAGAGCTGCTGAAAATGAAAATAAGTCATTCATATATTTGTTATTTCTGTAAACCTGAACCAGAAAGTTTCCAATATGTTTTCATAAATGTAATCACGTAAATGAATTTTGGGGGAATCGAAAGTTTCATGAACAATCGTCTTTTATCACCAAAAACTGGCTCCCTAAGTAGATGGTGCTTGTGTGAGATCATGCGATATCGACAAGCGATATCTACATTGTAGATTAGTTCTGCCCCAGAAAGGAACCCAAGTTGCGTTTCCATGGAAACGGGGAAAACAAATACCGAACGTTAGACCAGTGTTACGATGGTCCAAAAGCTGAGACAGGAATTTTGTGGACCAAAATCAAAGCAGTCCGTGACACTGACAGTAATTTATGTTTCGAAACCACTTGAAATTACGTAAGGTTTATTTTGAAACTATTTATCATCATGTATTTATTTCCAAAAAGTCGATAAAATATCTAACTATAATCGAATGTGAAAAGATTTCCCGACCAATTGTTGTTTTTTTTAAAATATTGTTTTTACAAAAGACGCAATTTTTTCTTTATACCCAATTGATAAGACTGTCCTACTTATGAAGGTATTACACATGTAGTTTTATAATATGCTAACGTATTAAACATGTATAGCTATCATTATACCCGAGTGTAAACTGTGCAATCCTGTATACCCTTTTACAATAAAATGCCAAAAACAATTTCAACACCCTTCTGGGTCACAAGAAAATGTACGATCTAATACTTGACTCACACATTTTGATAAACTAACTTAAATGGGAATACGTCACTCATTCAAAATACAATGATCTGGATTGCCAGCTCGCAACAGACATAACCGCGTCACGGGCCTTCGGGCTGGCAGTTGTTTCCTCCACAGTAACATGCGATGGTGTCCTTTAATGTTTTAGTCAATGTGCTTTTGTCAACAGTATGCTAATAATGGGAAAACTAGTATGCAACTTTCAAATATGTGTTAGTAGTTGCTGGGAGATGCTTGCCAAGAGAGAAGTCATTGTTGAACATTGTGTTATCGGATCGGGATTATTCGTTCCTTTCCGCTAATTTCCGTAATATTCCAAATATGGTCAATGCGAAATCGTGTAGAGATGTGATTTGAAACATTGCAATCGTTACTATGCAAGTCATGTCAGTCTCGAAATGTTAAAGTCGGTTTTACAACGCTGACTTTGCTACTCTTCATTTTCTATTTTTCATTTGTCAAATGTAACTTGTAACATTACAAAATGTGTATAGTATTTAGATTTAATAATTAAAAATGACAAGTTGACTTTTCGACTTTGACGATTTCTAGGATTAAATTTCAACTTTGTAAAGTTGAGAATGGGAAGTTACGATTGACAGGATTAAAATGTTAGTTTTGCATGGTTGGATTTGTCTTTTCGAGACTTGTATGGTTGAGATCGACATGTTACACTTTACAAGTTACAAGTCAACATGTCTTCATTTCTGGCACAAATCCCCTTCCATAGTCACGTGGCCGCAGCTGCAGGCCGTGCTCTCGGCCTGGTGATATCCAAGTGTATCACAATTGGTAACGTCGGTTTTACAATTTTTACAAAGCTATATGATGCACTAGTGTGGCCAGTTATCGCCTATGGTATATCTATCTTCGGAACAGAAGACTTTACATCAATCAACGCTATACAAAACCGTGCTATGAAGTTCTACATGGGGTTAGGTAAATACGCACCAAATGAAGCAGTAACTGGCGCTATGGGATGGACCCCTGTGAGAGTACGACAAGACATATGCTTGATTCGCTACTGGAGGAGAATGATAAATATGGAACGAGTGCGGATTAATTCTTATGTTTTTGATATGGGAAGTAATATGCAATTGGGAAGAATCAAGACATGGCATTCATCTTTCTACCGTCGTATGGATAAACTTGGGATCATTAAAGAAGCTCTTTTAGACAACATTATTACTGTACAAGACTGTGAAGAACTGTCCTTACAAGCTTTCATAACAACGTGGGAAAATGTATTACAACGGGAAAACGCTAAAAGAGGAATGGGGGAAAACAAGCTAAGACATTATAGGAACCATAAGACAACATTTAAAACCGAAGCTTATCTTTTAACACCGATGCCAAAGTCCCACAGACGTGCCCTCGCTTTGTTCAGGACAGGTACAGCCCCCATACGCATCGAAACCGGCCGTTACGAAGGAATCGACGAAACGGATAGAAGATGCTTTCATTGCCCTAGCCGGATTGAGTCGGAATATCACGTTTTACTCGAATGTCCACTTTACAACGACATAAGAAAAAACCTTTTATCAGCAGCAAATTGTTTTATTCCACATTTTACTCTTTTATCGGATAATGAGAAGCTATCACTCCTTTTGAGCTCTGAAGATCTTATGCCAAAGACTGCTTTAAAATACTTTAAAGACACCAGCAAATAGTTTTTAATACGCTTGTTTAATGATGTTTATACCGCCCTATACTGCATCGCAGCATGTGTTTACTCATGTCTTTTATTCCCAATTGTCCTTTTAATTACACCATATTGTTCTTTTATTGTCATGTAATATATTTTAATCGTCTCTCATTACTCCATTGGAGTGGCATATGTTCATTTATAATTTATCTTTATAGTTGTATGTATTAATTCTTTTTAATGTACATATGGTGAGACATACATAAACAATCTGTCTGTCTGTCTATATTTACCGATAGCTTCCATCGCTAACACCAGCTCTCAACACAATCAAGCATACGTTGTAATGATAGTTCATTAGGGGCAATAATAAACATTTCTGACATGCCATTTATTTTATAATTGAATCGGTCCAGTAAACTTGTTATCTGTACAAACATAATTACACTCCTTCCTACTCACATACTCAGCTTCCTAATTGAGTAAACTAATTTGCTGTAACTGTCTATATCAATCTGTGTTATCATGATGTATATGTTTGCGTGTACAATGGAGCAATCTTCATGTAAATTTCATTGAGCTTGTTGACCAATCCAGTTCATGTATTTATTCATGAAAGTGAAGTGAAAATGGTTTGCATTGCATTACATCATACATAGAATATTTTAATTGACCAATTTCAAATACAGTAATCTTTTATATTAAATACACAATGTTACTTATAAATCTGCATTGTTGTCTCGCGTATTTGAACAGCCAATCGTTCAGTGTTTATGAAATTATACCTACCATATTACTTTATTTATTAATAGGGATGAGCGGGTCCTACGAATTTGTAAACAAAACTCAAAACGCCAATAAACGCTACAAAAACAATATCATGTGCTTAAACTCGCATAGAGAACACAAAATACGGCCTTATCCGTTTTTAGCTCGGGCCCGAACTAAAAGATCCGAAGATATTTATAAATGGAAATTTCGACGTTACTGCCTTAAAAACGGATTATGTAAAAAGTGGGATCGTGTTTCATACCGAATTGGGATTTATATTACATTTATTTGTTTACACATACATAGTGATGTAAAACCGGAGTATATAGGCATGGCCTTCCTCACATTAAATTACCTTCAAAATATGGAAGAAATGCATGTTGATATGTTTCATTTTAAATAAGTCGGAAAGGTGTAATTTTAATGATAATATCTACAGTGAACTGGCTCATTCCGATCTAAAACCGGAGTATATATATATATATACCAAGGAATATATAAGATTCTGAAAATGCACAAACTCCCGGGAAAGGGATTCCTTTGGGGACAGATATAAAAAAAAGGGGCTCGGATATAGTTTTTGGGGAAAGATACTGAAAATGTACGTTACTGAAAGTATTCAAGTCGGAAGGGGTCAGTTCAACAAGGAAATGATGAATAAACATACACGTTATAGAGCTAAAACCGGAGTATATAGGCATGGCCTAGCTCATATTAAACTACCTTCAAATTATGGAAGAAATGCATTGTGATATGGTTCATTAACGTACGTGTAAGTTAGGGAAAAAATGCTAAATTGTAATGAAACCTTCATAATAATTTCCTGAAGTTTATAGATAAATTTAGGAGAATTATAATTTAATGAATTAAATTATTTTTAAGGATGAGGAAAAAACCTGCATTTGCACAGAGGAAGAAACATGTTCGCGATATGGAATTGGGGGACTTACAGATCCCCTGGAACTTCTACCATCTGATGTTAATGACTTCAATTATTCTGATGAATTGGCTCATGGGAAAAGGTTTTTTACGCAATCATGTTATATGCGATCACTGCCAATCTCCTTGTCGCCTTGTCCCTTCAAATGGCATCGATAACTGCTTGTGGCGTTGTCAAGCCAATGGGCAGCACGTTTGGTCCATCCGGAAGTATTCGTTTTTCTCTCAAAGCCATTTAAATATACAAGAATTGCTCCAATTCGTTCATGGATTTTCCCAAGGGCTAACGTTGTACGCTAATGCACAAAACTGTGGAATACATTACAGAAGCACCGCTGTGAATTGGGCATCAATGATAAGGGAGGTGTTGAAGCAATGGGTGCATGACAATGTAAGAAATATTAAATTTACTGGCGAGGTTGAGATCGACGAGTCCCTCTTTGGGCGTCGATGTAAATACCACAGAGGGGCCCATAAGGGAGTGCAAATTTGGATTTTGGGAATGGTAGAACGGAAAACCAACAGAATTCTTCTCTTCCAAGTCGATACTAGGGATGCTGATACATTGACAAGGTTAATCACTCAACACGTGGAATTTATACAGATTCGTGGAAGGGGTATTCTGCCTTAAATGCTTTAGGTTATTCCCATTTCACAGTGTGTCATAAGTACACATTCCAGCAGAAATACAGGAATGAAGAAACTGAAGAAGTGGTGACCGTCCACACCAACCGGATAGAAGGAGCTTGGAGTCACGCCAAGGCCCATTTTCGGCGTATAAATGGCACTTCCATTGGAAACTTTGAGGGTCATTTGGCGGAAATATTATTCCGCAATCACACACGGAATTCAAAACCCTTTGAAGCCATCATGAAGTGTATAAGAAATTTATACACTCTAAATGCGCAGCCGGTATATACCTACACATCTCCACTCTTCCCGTCCTGGACCCCGAACCGGGGAGATGCCATCCGCAGCAGTATGGAAAGTACTGATGCCTCTTTAAGGGTAATTATTGTAACATCATCAAATGCAAATAATAAACATGGACATATTTTTATGAATGTGTTTATGATTTACACATATTTATATTTGAAATAAAATAATAATGTAAAAATTAATGTGTGGCTTCTTAAATTCTCATTATAATATGCCTATGTTTTAGGATGGCAGTCCAACACCATCCAATGGGAGTGAAGCCACCAAGGCGTCCCTGATTCTTCCAACCATGACGAGGTATAATGAGCTCCCTATCATTAAAGAAAACAAGAATAAGCGATGTCCTTAGTATTACATAATAACTTTATCTACCTTCAAATGTACATTATTGTCTTGTAGGATACTACTGCAAGTACTCCAAGTACATCAAGTGAAAACACAAATGGACAGAGATCGCCCCCACGTGAAGAGGTATAAGTAGGCCGATGCTAGGAAACAATTACTTTAAACATTCCCCAATGTATATAACACTTTACATATAGCGCATATGCATAGTATTAATGTTATATAGCCAAAATATATCTCCCTCCTGTATTAAGTTAATGTTAACTTTCAACATGTGTAAAGTATAAAGGTATATGTTATATAGCAAACAATAACTTTTATCCATAGAGTAAGTGTGTTATGTTACAGGTATTATAAGTACATACATGACCATTGCTTTTATCAATTTGTAGCGAGAAAATGTGAGGAGAGGAATAGGGAGGGGAATAGGGAGGGGTCGAGGAAGGGGTCGAGGAAGGGGTGGTATAGACGACGGTTCCCCACAGCCATCCACATCCAGAGCGCCGGTAACATTATTCCCTTTTCACTGAATACATCATTAAGTTACATCAATATCCTACTTTGTTCCGTGGTACACCCATTTCGGGAAAAGCTTGGTTGGTCAATCGATGGCAATTGAATTGATATTAGTTTATAAACTATTACATGTTAATAACATTTGGCCTTATTTCAGGAGGAAACTGAAAGTACTTTGAATTCCCCACCGACTAAACGATTTAGAGATGGAGGAAAGGTAATATGTTATGAATTATTTTACATTACACTTCATTGAGTGAAGAAGGTGTAATATTTATGTCAGTTATATGAACTTTAATGGGGTTGCAATTTCTTTTTTCAGCGTAGGAAGCAAATACCCCACATATGCCCAAGGAATTACGTCCTCCTTGGAGGGGAATCTGAATGGGAACAGGGGGTAGAAGCTCCCACCCAAGATGCTACACCTCAAAGGTCCAAACGGGGTCGTATCATAAAGAAGAAAACCCGGCAATCATTCATCCCCCTTGATGGCAGCGATTTCACTGAATAAATAATATGAAACTTTGAGGATGTTTTTCTTTACTGATATGTATTACAGGTTAATCTGTATCTTTAAAATGATTTACTCTATCATTATGGTACAATCCTATTTCGGAGGTTTTCACGATCCCACTTTTACATTCAACCAAGGTATGTGGTGTACAGTGCAATTACGGTAGTGTCTACACAACTTGGATTCTTTTAGTTCGGGCCCGATCTAAAACCGGATATTGCCCAAAATACACCTAAGCAACAATAAAATGTAGGCCTATCCTTTACCTCTCTGTCACAAACTCCTAAAGTATCCACTGTAACCCACGCGTCCTCCACCTGTGAATTCAGCTACTCAACTGTGTCACGAGTTACGGTACTTCCGGTTGAATTTACGCTTGAATGGTAAAATTTTTATACAAAAGTAAACTTTGGTCAATAAATTCTAAAACAATTACGTACCGTTAGAAAATGGTGTTGTCCACATGTACGCGGAACTGAAGCTCAATGACAATCAATACTGTTCGCGCAATAAATTATTTTGTGTGTTTTCGATAGAGTGTTAGGTTTTCGAGCGGCTGCGGGATTGACAATTAAATTCCTAACTTTTTTAAAAAACATTTTTGGAGCTTCAGTACAGGATACATATAGGACATGGTCTGGTGTATGTAGACTTATTTTTTTCATAATGTCAGATACTATAAATACTTTTGCATAGCCATTTAATTGTGTCCAATTGTATATGCGGATGTGACGTATTCTGCAATAATCGTCAAGAAAGATGTAAATGACAGTGCCTGCACGTGAAGAACGACATCCAGATTGGATCTTATGTCCTGCGAGAACACATGCGAATTGATGTTAACACAGCCTAGAGATCCATGCAGTTGGAAATCATGTGAGTATTTTGACTTACAATTTACCGTACCTATTCCTTGACCGTAGGATTTCTTGCCAATTACTTGATCATTTTCTTTTTATCTTCTTCCCCTATTAGTTGTCAGCAATAATAAATGCTACTGCATTTATGATCAACTATTTAGGTTTTTAAGTTAACGATTTACGTTGAGCATTTATATTCTGGGTTACAAGCTTGACGTTAGCTTTGTGTATAATATTTATTCCATTACAAGTCGCCATCGCATTTGCTGGGAGTAATATAAATAAGAAACAAAACAATAAAAAGTACAAATATTTTAGTTTAATAACAATGTAGAATACTCCAAAAACCAAACGGCATAAGAGTCGGAATGGCAAATTAAATCAAATTCCAATTCCACTGAATCCGGGGGAAACCTTATAGCACGGCGGATGATTTGGCACAAGTAGGTTGGAATAAATATGATATTTTCACATTGGTTCCATTTAGATAAATATAAATTATATGTTATTACAAATCTTAATTTATTGTTCAGTTGTGAACAATATGCAGAAATAAATATTGACGCAAAGCCTTCATAATTATTTTTATTTTCGAATAGGCTAGCACAAGCCTTTAATTCCAGCTGTCCTGTGTCAGGCTCCAGTTGTAGTGTTCATGCATTTGTCATGACTAAGTGTTTAGTATAATGAAGAATATAAAACATCAATTCAGCCAAATGTCTGATTAAGATAGAATGATGCGTCAGAACGTTGAAAAGTACCAGGAATTTTTATTTTGCCATTTGGACTTTTATTTTGCAAACAAGCTCCATTCACCGTCTTTTGTAGGCAGCGCATTTTAACCAGTACACGTAATGGCATTGTAAGGAGTCTAGATACACGCGCTGGCAAACTGTTTAATCGTAATCACTTGACTTAATTGCTACCATACCGAACATATCAGGATGACGAAGTATTACACTGTCAGTTATATTGTGAGAGTACAACCGACCACCGGACAGGCTGCATGGTTTTTGGAAATCGACTGTCTCGGGCGTGTTGTACACTAACCTTACGCATTACGTGAAGGCCTTTCACTAATTGACTAATAACTCTCATAAATAAATAGTTTAACAGCTTCAAATATGAATGACAATTCCTAATTTAAAAAAATTCAACTAAACAAGGAATTATGTTGGTCCTCAAAATAGGTATTCGGGATTGACTTTAAAAAATGTCCAATATGAACATATAGACCTATGTATATGGAGGCTTGTTATTTGTAACATCGGTGTACAGGAAGTACTGACCGAAGCTTCTTAAGTGCGTTGGCATACTTTATTTGACAAAGAAGCAAAGAAATTTCTGAACTAATATGTCAATGTTTTTCCACATGTTTTTATTCAAACATTTACATTTCTCCTAAATAAAACTTTTTATATTTTTATTTTGAAACGAAGGTTCAAAATAGCATCAGTTTCATAAACATGTTTCATCTTTCTCAATGTTCATTTTAGGTCCACTTAAATTAAAACATTCAAAAGTGTTAGGAAAATCTAATTGGTAAGATAACTCTAAATGTCTTGCTCTTCAGAGGGTTGTGTGTAATATTGGTCTCTAAGTGTGAAGTAGTTGTCATCATGCAGCAGCTCAGCTCATGCATACGCCACTTAGATCCTTGCACAGACGTGACCACTGTCCTGAAGTCGCCGAGCACAGTGAATTTTAAGTGTGCATTTGTATCCAAACAAGTTATTGCTTTGTTATAGTAGAGGTTTAGAATCATTCATTGAATGTTCCTCTTTAACAATTATGACTTTGGTGGATAGTAAAAAATTATTTATATTGTTTTTCAGGTGTGTGAAAGTGTTGAAAATTGTGGCACTGCAGGAGTTGCCTCCCTTCCCGTCTTTAAATAATAATCAATAAATTGATGACTAAATATAACTTCCAATATCCAACTGTTAATAGTCCAATCGTGATTAAAAAAAGGATTTTGGGTTGATTTTTTTTCAATTAAGTTTTTTTCTGATTCCTATTATCTTTTTTCTCACGGATTTTTTTATTTGTTTTAGTTTGGTTGAAAAACGGCTGTCTTCCCTATTATTAATACATACAAAACACAATTAACCTGCCGATTATGGAACATGATTTGATCAATTGGTGCTACTTAATTTATCTTCGCCCCGATTCCCGCGAGAGTCTTCTTCTCTTGTGTCAATTTCACTTGAAATGTCATATGGTTCATACAAGGAAGGCAAGGCATCGGCCACGTCACTTGAAATGACGGAGCTTGAAGACAAACACTCCATGGAAAGTGATATGACAGCAGTTCCGCGGTTAATTGCTACAAACATACTATACATAAGCGCAGAATGCACGCCAATTCAGCAGGCCCCAGTCATTTTAACCATATGAAATCGCTAGTTCAATAGTTAAGTAATCCGTTTATCGAAAATTGGGTTGTTTTGATGAAGTCTTATATGTTTAAAAGTTTAAAAGTTTGGAAAACGCGTTAAATTAAGATTAGCGGCCATAGTGAGACTCCTCCACGTACGTCACAGCACGATACGCTTCAGTGACCACCGCCCGCCCACTTTCATTCTGTTCGCCGGGGCTTAATTAGGCACTTTTTTAAAAAGCCGTATATAAGTAATTTATGGGTCGATTTCAGAAGTTTAAATTCGAGCAATTGTCAAATTGAAACCCCTCTTCAAAGAATCCGAATGTGACCAAATGTCATTTCATCTAACCTTTAAGCAACAATCGGCTTTAGATGAATTAAACTCACCCAACGAGAGATATGGATAGGTCAAATAATTTTGGAATGAAAATTATTGACATGTGTAAACATCTTAACCTATTGATATGCAATGGTCGCATTGGGAAAGATCAACATGTTGGAAAGGTAACCTGTAAAGACAAATCTGTTATATGTTATGTTATAACTACACCTCTTTGCTTATCATATTTAAAGATTTTGAAATCCTAGACCACTCACCTATGTTTTCCGATGTGCACTGCCCCGTAAAGTTCTCACTAAAGGCCAACATTCCGCAGACAGATATCAAAACAAACATGAAAGGTAATCCAGATAAAATTCCATTTGAAAGGAGAAAAACCAAAAGGTATGACACTGATTCATCCTCCACATTTCGTAACAATATCAATCAAGGTAAGGTATGTGAGCTGACTGAGATGGCACGTGCAGCTCGTGAATCCCAAGTAAACGAGCAGGTGATCAACAGTGTGACTCGCGATATCGGGTATGTGCTTGTTGACGCCGCCTGTACAACATTTGGAGAAAGGAAATATAAGAAGTCAAATATCACCCGTAAAAAGAATAAGGATAAAGCTTGGTTTGGCAAAGAATGTAGAAATAATAGAAACTATTCCAGTAAGCTTAATATAGATTTAAAAAATCAACTTCAGCTATCGATGGAGCACACTTTATCACTATTTTGAGTATGATTCAGTTATCGTAATTATAATCAAAAGTAAATTATTACACCAATAAATCAAATGGTACTGTAAGAAAACAAAATTTGCCCAGAAAACTCGTTTATCCAGACACATTATCAACATTTTGGCCTTTCGTACTTTTTCACAAAAAAGTGTACTTATTTTCATAATACTTATTGACAACAATTGATATATAACTGCCTTAATTGTATTTCATTTTTGCGAACACAAAATATAATTACTTGATGTGTCTGGATAACTGAAATCACGAGAGTACCCTATCTAATTAAAACATTAATTATTCAAAATGCTCAATGATGACAAGGTGTCATCATTCAATTTCCTCAAGTATATACCCATAGGGTTCACCATGAACAAAAAAATGTTCTATGGACGCACTTTCCCGGTCACAAGGGCTGGCTGGATGACTAAACGGGATGATGAAATGATTAGCCACAATATATGTAATACCTTTTAGCATTCACCTGAAACTTGGCCGATATATCAATTATCCAGATGTTTTCCTTATTTGGATATCAATACAATACAGTGAGACTCGTTCAACCCGACCCCGTATATTCGGAAACCCGTCCACCCGCGCGGTGTAAGCATTTCTATGCAAATAATGATTCGCTCAACCACACGTATTACTATCCAGACGATTTTAAACTTTAAACTTTTAAATTGTGCGGACAAATGGAGTCTGACTGTAGATATGTTTGAAATTATTGTTAAATGTCTGTATTTGAAAACTTTAAATTGGTGAACCGTTTAGACATCCAGCATTTTATAAGAAATAATCAGTAATTTTCGATTCTCTCACCTCCGGGTAAACAATAAATTGATGACTAAATATAACTTCCAATATTCAACTTAATTAAACATTTTTAATACATAATTTCATTCATTTTATAAATCATTAACATATTTCCTTTGGAAACTACGCCTCAAGGTAAAACATCGACTTCAGGCAACCTATATCTACTTTGAACGTCGGTTTGATGGGTATTTGCTCTTTACTCATGTCTAAAATCATCAAAACAACTCATCAAAAGAACTCCCAACACTAATTCAATGTCATGGACCAAGCTTATAAACAGCTTGACTCGAACTGAGACGAGATTGACGGACCACTATGACGTCACATTACGGAACGTGCCGAAAGCTGCCGATCTGTTTGCATGTGTCGAAAACCGTGTTTGCAACCGGTCGCACAAGTGTCAGCGCTGGTTTGCAAAAGTGACGTAAAGGCAGGCCGGTTTGTTTTAACCATTTAAATACAGAACTAAAATAACATAAAATGGCGTTTTGAAATCATTTAAAGACAATTTATTTTTATATTCCCGTTTTACATTTGGCATATGGGTAATTAAAAACAATAAGCAACTCGTGACAGGGAGGCAGAGACCATCTTTCCCTCATTACGATATTGTGATATAATCATATCATCATTTTATATATTCCCTCGTTATTCTCTCGCCAAGGCTAGATAATTATCCCATCTATATAACACGAGAAATATAATCTGTAATTCAAAGATTACTCGTTAGTTATTGTCTAAATTTGCAGGTGAGTGGAGTTATTTATTCGCCTTTACAAGCCTTGATTAGATTAATGCCCGGCTGAACACGACATCTGGGTAATAGACATATTGTTACGAACATTCTATATGAGGGGAATATAAAGCAACGCGAGGTTGTTCTATCTGAATACTTGTATTAGCTGCCATCATACCGTACCCGAAAGTTGCTGTTAACAACTTAATGACTTTACTGGTCATTCAGGTATGTTGCTGTTAACAACTTAATGACTTTACTGGTCAATCAGGTACGTTGCTGTTAACAGCTTAATGACTTTACTGGTCTATCAGGTACGTTGCTGTTAACAGCTTAATGACTTTACTGGTCAACCAGGTATGTTGCTGTTAACAACTTAATGACTTTAATGGTCAATCAGGTATGTTGCTGTTAACAACCTAATGACTTTACTGGTTAATCAGGTATGTTGCTGTTAACAACTTAATGGTTTTACTGGTCAGCCAGGTATGTTGCTGTTAACAGCTGAACTAAACACAATCATCTTCATCTTCTTCATCTTCTTCTTCATCTTCTTCTTCTTCTTCTTCTTCTTCTTCTTCTTCTTCTTCTTCTTCATCTTCTTCTTCATCTTCTTCTTCTTCTTCTTCTTCTTCTTCTTCTTCTTCTTCATCTTCTGACGTTGATAACTTGGAGGTCGCGGCATTGCTATTCTCAAATCTTAAAGTTGACAAATTATGAAGATCGATGTGTTATCCAATCTTCAAATCTTCAAATTATGAAGATCGATCTATTTGCAGATAATGTACTGCAGTAACAGCAATTTCGATCCTCTCACATAACCGAACTGAAGCGAACACTCTCCGTTGTCTTGTGAGATGTACTTGCTGACCTTACATTTTACATTGTACACTCTTTTCTCAAAACTAGTTTATTCCTAAATAATGCAATTGTTACACACTAATTACACGTGAATATTGACAAAGACTCAATTACTGGTTGTTTTGTTTAATTCTTTTTTCAATAGCCTGTCAACCATATTGACAATATTCTTGTTATCAATTGGTTCCTATTCATCCCAATCCATGCATTTACAAATACAATGAAAGATAACGATACAGATCACGTACATTTGAGCTCATTTCATCAAACACAATCCTAGTCTTTTACTGTATGTCGTGTCATGTTGAGCTCATTTCATCAAACACAATCCTAGTATTTTACTGTATGTCGTGTCATGTTGACCTCGTTTCATCAAACACAATCCTAGTATTTTACTGTATGTCGTGTCATGTTGACCTCATTTCATCAAACACAATCCTAGTATTTTACTGTATGTCGTGTCATGTTGACCTCATTTCATCAAACACAATCCTAGTATTTTACTGTATGTCGTGTCATGTTGACCTCATTTCATCAAACACAATTCTAGTATTTTACTGTATGTCGTGTCATGTCGACCTCATTTCATCAAACACAATCCTAGTATTATACTGTTTGTCGTGTCATGTCGACCTCATTTCATCAAACACAATCCTTGTATTTTACTGTATGTCGTGTCATGTTGACCTCATTTCATCAAACACAATCCTTGTATTTTACTGTATGTCGTATCATGTTGAGCTCATTTCATCAAACACAATCCTAGTCTTTTACTGTATGACGTTTCATGTTGACCTCATTTCATCAAACACAATCCTAGTATTTTACTGTATGTCGTGTCATGTTGACCTCATTTCATCAAACACAATCCTTGTATGTTACTTTATGTCGTGTCATGTTGACCTCATTTCATCAAACACAATCCTAGTATCTTACTGTATGTCGTGTCATGTTGACCTCATTTCATCAAACACAATCCTTGTATGTTACTTTATGTCGTGTCATGTTGACCTCATTTCATCAAACACAATCCTAGTATCTTACTGTATGCCGTGTCATGTTGACCTCATTTCATCAAACACAATCCTAGTATCTTACTGTATGCCGTGTCATGTTGACCTCATTTCATCAAACACAATCCTAGTATCTTACTGTATGCCGTGTCATGTTGACCTCATTTCATCAAACACAATCCTAGTATCTTACTGTATGTCGTGTCATGTTGACCTCATTTCATCAAACACAATCCTAGTATCTTACTGTATGTCGTGTCATGTTGACCTCATTTCATCAAACACAATCCTAGTATCTTACTGTATGTCGTGTCATGTTGACCTCATTTCATCAAACACAATCCTAGTATCTTACTGTATGTCGTGTCATGTTGACCTCATTTCATCAAACACAATCCTAGTATCTTACTGTATGTCGTGTCATGTTGACCTCATTTCATCAAACACAATCCTAGTATCTTACTGTATGTCGTGTCATGTTGACCTCATTTCATCAAACACAATCCTAGTATCTTACTGTATGTCGTGTCATGTTGAGCTCATTTCATCAAACACAATCCTAGTATCTTACTGTATGTCGTGTCATGTTGACCTCATTTCATCAAACACAATCCTAGTATCTTACTGTATGTCGTGTCATGTTGACCTCATTTCATCAAACACAATCCTAGTATCTTACTGTATGTCGTGTCATGTTGACCTCATTTCATCAAACAATCCTAGTATCTTACTGTATGTCGTGTCATGTTGACCTCATTTCATCAAACAATCCTAGTATCTTACTGTATGCCGTGTCATGTTGACCTCATTTCATCAAACACAATCCTAGTATCTTACTGTATGCCGTGTCATGTTGACCTCATTTCATCAAACACAATCCTAGTATCTTACTGTATGTCGTGTCATGTTGACCTCATTTCATCAAACACAATCCTAGTATCTTACTGTATGTCGTGTCATGTTGACCTCATTTCATCAAACACAATCCTAGTATCTTACTGTATGCCGTGTCATGTTGACCTCATTTCATCAAACACAATCCTAGTATCTTACTGTATGTCGTGTCATGTTGACCTCATTTCATCAAACACAATCCTAGTATCTTACTGTATGCCGTGTCATGTTGACCTCATTTCATCAAACACAATCCTAGTATCTTACTGTATGCCGTGTCATGTTGACCTCATTTCATCAAACACAATCCTAGTATCTTACTGTATGTCGTGTCATGTTGACCTCATTTCATCAAACACAATCCTAGTATCTTACTGTATGCCGTGTCATGTTGACCTCATTTCATCAAACACAATCCTAGTATCTTACTGTATGTCGTGTCATGTTGACCTCATTTCATCAAACACAATCCTAGTATCTTACTGTATGCCGTGTCATGTTGACCTCATTTCATCAAACACAATCCTAGTATCTTACTGTATGCCGTGTCATGTTGACCTCATTTCATCAAACACAATCCTAGTATCTTACTGTATGTCGTGTCATGTTGACCTCATTTCATCAAACACAATCCTAGTATCTTACTGTATGCCGTGTCATGTTGACCTCATTTCATCAAACACAATCCTAGTATCTTACTGTATGCCGTGTCATGTTGACCTCATTTCATCAAACACAATCCTAGTATCACATTGAAACACATAGCAATAGCCTGATACCACTGATTCACTTCTTATATCCAAACGTGTTTCAATTTAAAAATACAACAGAATCATGAATAGTTAATATTCACATAAATTAAATAACCGTCTGTCTGTGTGATTGTGTCTTTTCCATGGAAATACGGGTAGTTCACTTCGTTTGCAGTCTTCTCCCTGATATCACCACGGGCTGGACTCTCTACTAAATCCATGACACCAAACCTCTCAGTCAAAGTCAAAGGCAAAATATGTTTATTGTATTCAAGGCCTCCGGCCCATATACAGAAGAGTTATAATGGTATATTAACGCTGTTTTATATTTACAGGGTATATAGTTTTTTTTAATAAGAATGTCATTGACTGTGTCATATCAGCTTGCAACACAGAAACCGTGAACCGTCTGCAGCCAAAAAAGTTAAATTTTGTGCCAATTCTACCACTCCTAATGAAACCTAGCTCGACCGCTGTCGACACAGGTAACGCCGATATTCTGACAGCAATAACGAACATGAAGAAATTCTTTTGTAACCAATTAGAAGAGAATGAGGCACGTATAACATCTAGACTGAGCGTTATTCTGAAACAGGACACCGAAGCCAAGGACACGAGGAAGGAGTTCCAGTTCCTGCACTGGCCGATAAAGTAAAGAGACATGGAAACACACAGATCAGTTCACATGAAAACCTAACACTGGCCGATAAAGTAAAGAGACATGGAAACACACAGATCAGTTCACATGAAAACCTAACACTGGCCGATAAAGTAAAGAGACATGGAAACACACAGATCAGTTCACCTGAAAACCTAACACTGGCCGATAAAGTAAAGAGACATGGAAACACACAGATCAGTTCACCTGAAAACCTAACACTGGCCGATAAAGTAAAGAGACATGGAAACACACAGATCAGTTCACCTGAAAACCTAACACTGGCCGATAAAGTAAAGAGACATGGAAACACACAGATCAGTTCACCTGAAAACCTAACACTGGCCGATAAAGTAAAGAGACATGGAAACACACAGATCAGTTCACCTGAAAACCTAACACTGGCCGATAAAGTAAAGAGACATGGAAACACACAGATCAGTTCACCTGAAAACCTAACACTGGCCGATAAAGTAAAGAGACATGGAAACACACAGATCAGTTCACCTGAAAACCTAACACTGGCCGATAAAGTAAAGAGACATGGAAACACACAGATCAGTTCACATGAAAACCTAACACTGGCCGATAAAGTAAAGAGACATGGAAACACACAGATCAGTTCACATGAAAACCTAACACTGGCCGATAAAGTAAAGAGACATGGAAACACACAGATCAGTTCACATGAAAACCTAACACTGGCCGATAAAGTAAAGAGACATGGAAACACACAGATCAGTTCACCTGAAAACCTAACACTGGCCGATAAAGTAAAGAGACATGGAAACACACAGATCAGTTCACATGAAAACCTAACACTGGCCGATAAAGTAAAGAGACATGGAAACACACAGATCAGTTCACCTGAAAACCTAACACTGGCCGATAAAGTAAAGAGACATGGAAACACACAGATCAGTTCACCTGAAAACCTAACACTGGCCGATAAAGTAAAGAGACATGGAAACACACAGATCAGTTCACATGAAAACCTAACACTGGCCGATAAAGTAAAGAGACATGGAAACACACAGATCAGTTCACATGAAAACCTAACACTGGCCGATAAAGTAAAGAGACATGGAAACACACAGATCAGTTCACATGAAAACCTAACACTGGCCGATAAAGTAAAGAGACATGGAAACACACAGATCAGTTCACCTGAAAACCTAACACTGGCCGATAAAGTAAAGAGACATGGAAACACACAGATCAGTTCACATGAAAACCTAACACTGGCCGATAAAGTAAAGAGACATGGAAACACACAGATCAGTTCACCTGAAAACCTAACACTGGCCGATAAAGTAAAGAGACATGGAAACACACAGATCAGTTCACCTGAAAACCTAACACTGGCCGATAAAGTAAAGAGACATGGAAACACACAGATCAGTTCACCTGAAAACCTAACACTGGCCGATAAAGTAAAGAGACATGGAAACACACAGATCAGTTCACATGAAAACCTAACACTGGCCGATAAAGTAAAGAGACATGGAAACACACAGATCAGTTCACCTGAAAACCTAACACTGGCCGATAAAGTAAAGAGACATGGAAACACACAGATCAGTTCACATGAAAACCTAACACTGGCCGATAAAGTAAAGAGACATGGAAACACACAGATCAGTTCACCTGAAAACCTAACACTGGCCGATAAAGTAAAGAGACATGGAAACACACAGATCAGTTCACATGAAAACCTAACACTGGCCGATAAAGTAAAGAGACATGGAAACACACAGATCAGTTCACATGAAAACCTAACACTGGCCGATAAAGTAAAGAGACATGGAAACACACAGATCAGTTCACATGAAAACCTAACACTGGCCGATAAAGTAAAGAGACATGGAAACACACAGATCAGTTCACATGAAAACCTAACACTGGCCGATAAAGTAAAGAGACATGGAAACACACAGATCAGTTCACATGAAAACCTAACACTGGCCGATAAAGTAAAGAGACATGGAAACACACAGATCAGTTCACATGAAAACCTAACACTGGCCGATAAAGTAAAGAGACATGGAAACACACAGATCAGTTCACATGAAAACCTAACACTGGCCGATAAAGTAAAGAGACATGGAAACACACAGATCAGTTCACATGAAAACCTAACACTGGCCGATAAAGTAAAGAGACATGGAAACACACAGATCAGTTCACATGAAAACCTAACACTGGCCGATAAAGTAAAGAGACATGGAAACACACAGATCAGTTCACATGAAAACCTAACACTGGCCGATAAAGTAAAGAGACATGGAAACACACAGATCAGTTCACATGAAAACCTAACACTGGCCGATAAAGTAAAGAGACATGGAAACACACAGATCAGTTCACATGAAAACCTAACACTGGCCGATAAAGTAAAGAGACATGGAAACACACAGATCAGTTCACATGAAAACCTAACACTGGCCGATAAAGTAAAGAGACATGGAAACACACAGATCAGTTCACCTGAAAACCTAACGGATAGAATGGACTCGAAATTGTCCCATGTTGTCACCGTGAAGGGTAAGGAAGAGTCGGACATTGATTGTAGTGTTATTGTACGAAATCGTGCTATCCCCGCGAATCACATGTCAACTCGTCAATCCTGTTATCCGCGATGGGCTGAAATTGACAGATATCCATGCAGCATGTGTCGTCAGAAAGCCACACAACGGCAACAAACTCGAGGCGGGTTCAGGAACGCGAGTACTCGCTTGGCTTGAACGGAAACCTGAGGTCGCGAGTACTTCCCAAGATAATTTCAGAATATCATCACCATTTTGGAAAAAATAGATGCCTTGCACATAGCAATTGACCAAAAAATAGAAAGAAAAATGAGGCAATAAAATTTGTGACACGCGACTTCATTTTGGTTCGTAAATACTCGTTTGGTGAGACTGCTCCAAAGTCTTCACGCGTGTATTCGCGAGTACGCGCGAACTTCTTGTCGTTCAGAAGCAGGTACTTGCGAATACTCGCAAGTACTTGTGGTCCTGAACACGCCTCCGGCGTAGTGTTGGTCCTGAACACGCCTCCGGTGTAGTGTTGATCCTGAACACGCCTCCGGTGTAGTGTTGGTCCTGAACACGCCTCCGGTGTAGTGTTGGTCCTGAACACGCCTCCGGTGTAGTGTTGATCCTGAACACGCCTCCGGCGAAGTGTTGGTCCTGAACACGCCTCCGGTGTAGTGTTGGTCCTGAACACGCCTCCGGTGTAGTGTTGGTCCTGAACACGCCTCCGGTGTAGTGTTGATCCTGAACACGCCTCCGGTGTAGTGTTGGTCCTGAACACGCCTCCGGTGTAGTGTTGATCCTGAACACGCCTCCGGTGTAGTGTTGGTCCTGAACACGCCTCCGGTGTAGTGTTGGTCACACTGGAAACCAGCGAGCAGACGAGTAAACCTCTTCAACATAAAAAGAAACGAAGTGCTACCAACGATTTCTCACGTGTTTACTTCGACAGAGCGATGTTTCAGGAGACGTATACGCTCCGCTCCACTTATATACCCTGGGTGCAAGCCAAACATAAACCTTTGATCTCCACTTATATACCCTGGGTGCAAGCCAAACATAAATCTCCACGCTGTGACCTGCGAGGTAGAGACTATCTAAAATAGACGACCATTGACCGCGCTAAAAAGGCGAGTCGACAATATCGAGATGGATCACAGCGGAAATTATACAGATTCCTAAAAGCATTCATCAAGGTTTACCGCACACACTTTGATGAATGCAAACAATATTAAAATAAAATGTACATGATCTGCTGTAATAAACTCAACCGTTTAGCTAACTTTCTAAGGTGCAATAGTTTGTTTCCCTGTATAACTTTTCATGACTTGTGCCTCGAACTGCACCGCATTAATCCATCCAAGTGAAGATTTTCCAATATATTTGTCTGTTCTATCGTACAGTTATCCCAAACATGACAGCAGTAGTCAAAAAGTGGTAAAACAAAAGATGTATATAAAGTATTCAATGTTTTACGAGATAGACGATATTTTAAACTTCTCAGACAATTTATCCTTGGGCTAATTTTCGTTACCATGTCATTAATATGTACTTTCCAAGAACAATCGCTTTGAAGTGTTAAGCCTAAATGTTTATGGTGTTCAACTTCTTTGATATTTTCCCCACCCATTATTAAGTTCGGTCTGACGTAGTCTTTCGTTTTCCGACTAAATGTCATACTCTCAGTCTTACTAGGATTGAAACTAACTTGTCACTTTCTGGCCCAGTCTGAATTTTTTGCCAAATCATTATTTATGGTAGAAGCTGCTGTAATATGATCATCTATTATAACATATATTGATGTATCATCGGCAAATAGGCGAATGTTACTATCAATACCATCTACAATAAAATAGAAGATATCGCTTTAAACTCACTACTTTCTATAAAATGTATCATCATATGGCTCCTGATTATTTAAATGACTTGGTACCAGGTAGCGTATCGGAACAAAGTAACTACAATCTCAGAAACAGTTCTTCCATTCAAGAAATTAATTGTAGAACGCAGAGATATTCTCAATCATTTTTACCAAGTGCTATAACTGCATGGAACTCCTTGCCCGTCGAGGTTACAAACGCGGCATCTCTTAATCATTTTAAAACTATGATTAAACCAGAACAAACGCCTAGTTACTTCGACTTTAACTTCGGAAGTAGATTCTGTCAAATTATCCATTGTCGTCTCAAGCTCGGCTGTAGTGACCTAAACGCCAATAGATACAATCGACACATATCGGAAACTCGGAAGTGCTCATGTGGTCACTATAGCGAAGACGTAGTACACAACCTTTTCACATGTCGGATTTATCAAAACTTAAGAATTAAAATGTATTTTTATGCTCGTGGATATGATGTTCAATTGTGCCAATTGGATAACTCAACAAATAAAGAAATTCTTAACTCGTTACACCAGTTCATTTCTAAAAGTAACCGTTTCCTTTAAGTGTTATTACAGACAAATAGTATATATAATATATGTTTCATAACTGAATAACCGCTGCAGCAACCGTCATTACCAGACATACCAAACAACACAAGAGAAAAAATAATTGTTATACTTGGAAAATAATTGTAAAGGCTTTTTCTTGTTTTAAGTCTACCTTATTTCATTTCTGCGTCCAGCTTTTGCTTTCATTGTACAGGGGCGGCGTTGAAATAAGCCTATGGCTTGTTCGCCAATCCAGATTTCTTTTTGGAAATAAAAAAATGTTTAAACCGTGTAGCTAACTTGGACTTGGGTATGATTACCATTGCCGATCGCTATCGCTTGAGAAAGGGCGGCAGAGCGAGAGCCAACTTCTGTATAAAAGGCTCTCTGTGGTTGGCTGAAAGTTTATCGCAAACCATGGCGATAAAATGATTTGATTGGCTGGATCAGAGGTCACAGAGCGGAGGTTTATGTGGGGCTCGCACCCAGGGTATATAAGTGGAGCGGAGATATTTTACCCTGTGATAGAACGGGGAGTACTTGATTACCAGGTCAAACATAGGGACGCTCATACATGGCATGGGCAAAGGGCAACAAACTTCGATTCATTGGGTAACGTATCGTCAACATCACAACAAAGGAATAGGACAAACTGCAGCTTGGTGTATGCAACTGTTGTGGTTGATCTACGCGTAGAAAATACAACAAACCTTTCAAGAAATCTGTTTTACATAAACTAGACTGTGATATTTTTAGGGATATGTGCAACTCTGTTTAACCAGGTGACAAGTTATCAGCAAATGGTTTTTAATGGAACATTGTGAACACCAGGGCTACACGTGTTTCAGGTGGTGTCGGTGTGAACACCAGGGCTACACGTGTTTCAGGTGGTGTCGGTGTGAACACCAGGGCTACACGTGTTTCGGGTGGTGTCGGTGTGAACACCAGGGCTACACGTGTTTCGGGTGGTGTCGGTGTGAACACCAGGGCTACACGTGTTTCGGGTGGTGTCGGTGTGAACACCAGGGCTACACGTGTTTCGGGTGGTGTCGGTGTGAACACCAGGGCTACACGTGTTTCAGGTGGTGTCGGTGTGAACACCAGGGCTACACGTGTTTCGGGTGGTGTCGGTGTGAACACCAGGGCTACACGTGTTTCGGGTGGTGTCGGTGTGAACACCAGGGCTACACGTGTTTCAGGTGGTGTCGGTGTGAACACCAGGGCTACACGTGTTTCAGGTGGTGTCGGTGTGAACACCAGGGCTACACGTGTTTCAGGTGGTGTCGGTGTGAACACCAGGGCTACACGTGTTTCAGGTGGTGTCGGTGTGAACACCAGGGCTACACGTGTTTCAGGTGGTGTCGGTGTGAACACCAGGGCTACACGTGTTTCAGGTGGTGTCGGTGTGAACACCAGGGCTACACGTGTTTCAGGTGGTGTCGGTGTGAACACCAGGGCTACACGTGTTTCAGGTGGTGTCGGTGTGAACACCAGGGCTACACGTGTTTCAGGTGGTGTCGGTGTGAACACCAGGGCTACACGTGTTTCGGGTGGTGTCGGTGTGAACACCAGGGCTACATGTGTTTCAGGTGGTGTCGGTGTGAACACCAGGGCTACACGTGTTTCAGGTGGTGTCGGTGTGAACACCAGGGCTACACGTGTTTCAGGTGGTGTCGGTGTGAACACCAGGGCTACACGTGTTTCGGGTGGTGTCGGTGTGAACACCAGGGCTACACGTGTTTCGGGTGGTGTCGGTGTGAACACCAGGGCTACACGTGTTTCAGGTGGTGTCGGTGCTCTTTTTAATAATAATTTGTTCGAACGTGTTACTATTGACATTTTAGACTCTAGCTATGATGACATTATTTGGTTTAAGTTAACTTCTCGAATTGATCCGGATTTTAAACTTGTGTAATTTACCACCGGCTTGTTCTAGCAGAGCTAATGAAGGAGAGAAGTTCTTTGAACAATTACTGGAAAAGCTATACTTATATCAAAATGAAGGTGTTGTGTGCATATGTGGGAACTTTAACGTCCGTGTCGGCTCGGAACAGGACTATATTGCAGGAGCAGACCAGACCTGTGATCGGGATGCTATTGATTTTAATGAGAACTGATATGGAGAACTATTTTTAAACTTTAAATAGATTGTAATTTATGAATGATAAACGGACGGATTGGTAAACAAGACTTTATTTATGTTCAAAATTGATGTTCCGTTGTTGATTATGTCATCATTCATGAAAGTATGTCTCTTTTTCTGATTTAATGTTTTTATGATGTCCTCCATTATTGAAGGTCGAAATATGCCATATGTGATCTCGGATCATTGAGTTTCAGGGAAATATTCGCCCCACAGGTTTGTAAGAATAGTGTTGATGATTCCATGAATGACGAAGTAGCACTTGAGTTATATGTAAAAAATGAAGCCATTGTTAGGATCGAATCTCTTTCGTCTGTTCAGAAGGATGCATGTTCAGTCGCAATGTCAGTTAATCTATCACAAGACCTCCAACAAATGCTTTCGGTGCGAGAAGCTAGGGGTAGATAACTCCAAAGAGCTATCCCTTTGACTGTTCCGAATGCTTTCAAAACGGCGACCGTTTACCAACTATAATATGATTGGTCAGATATTTGACTGGTCTTCGTCCCCATTACAAGCCTATACGGGGTGTTATCAGACCTTGTTGTGAGAAATCTATAGTACCAGTTCGTATCCCGTAGATGCATTATTTTGCAAATTGTATTCCTCGGAACAAGGTCGATTTTAATTAGACTGAGAAGGATGTAAATGGTGCGTCGTGTTTGTATGTCGAGCGTGATAAGAGGGTCGGTTGTGTATCTAAACTCACGTGCAAAAGAAACGTCCCCACCTTTTGAAAACAGTATAAAACAAAATATTGATGTCGGAGAAAGTAGATTTTTAATGTATTTGGTAGCCACATGTTTTGTAAAGAAGTATTCACAATTTCATACATCAGAGTATGCAATTTTTATTTTGACATCTGTTCAAATAGACATGGGGTGCTGAAATCGTTTTTAAAAGATGTTTTTGGCCCACAATATTTGGTTTTTAAGTTTAAAACATTGAAAAAGTAGAAATTTAATTAATTAAAGATATCCTCGACATAAATAACCTTCTTTGATTTAAATTTGTTGGCGCGTCATTACTGTAGGGCGTCACACAACAAGCCCAAACTGGCTTTTTGAGGCTTCTATCTCGTCTAGTTAAGGAGATTCCAAAACGACCATTTCTTAAAACTTGTGTTTCTCAGAGTTATGAATAGATAATGTTTTGAAAATTCATGTTAAGAAGTGTTGGGTTCTGAAGACATGATGTAAGTTAAACGCTGTTTCAGTCGCATTTATCGCCCGTCGATTGAAATATCTTGTATTTTGTACGGGGATGTTTCTTTTGCACGTGAGTTTAGCAGGCAACAGGTTAGTTCGAGTAAGTATAAACCTTGTTGGTGTGAGGAGCTCCAGGTTCAGTGGGATTGTGTTCGGTTTGTGAGAGGGAATGGTTGAAGTGTAAGTCTCCGTTTAGGAAAGGTATTTTACGACAGAGAAGAGGTTTGACAAGTTGATGCGTAGACATAGACGGTTGTATCAGGCGTCTGAACAGAAACGGTTGCTAGATAAGTACAGTGATAAAAACGGCAAGGCAAATACAATTTGGAAGCTTATTTGTGAGTTGGACATAGGGAATGAAAGGTATGGCAGCATCCCATGGTAGGTAACTCTTACTAGTACATCGTTCACAGTCAGGAGTACTGTTTTGATTTCATGGAAGGTTCTTATGACTCACTGTATAATGTTGATAGTTTTAGGAGTTTGATAATGATAATTTGCGTGAGGTTTCAGAGGATGTTGCAAGCGGTCAAGTAGCTTCTGGTCAGTTTGATACTTCTATTCTTGAGCTCCCATTTCACGCGAAGGAGTAAATAAGGCTGTCAGTCGTGCTAGGTGTGGTAAACCCGTTGGTTGTGACCTAATACCTGCTGATGAATAATGCTACTGTGGAAGCTCTTCTTAAAGTTTTTACTTTTTGTTTTGAAAATAAATAATGTATGGCCGGATATTTGGCGTAATAGTATTATCTTCCCAATCAAGAAGGCGGATACATATCTCACTGATCATCTGGGTTACCGTGGTATATCTCTATTATCTATTCCCTGTTTATTCTCATATCATAATGGAGCCAATGCCCATTCATGTTAACGAGTGGAGAGCTACGAGGTCATTAACCTACTTAAATTATAACATGGTTATATTTGGGATAACACTACCTTCAATAGTACAAATTCTTGTACTTTTTCGGACCGAGTCCCATGAGGGATTCGAACCCACGCCCTCAGAGTAAGGCAACTATCGCCAGCATTGACTGTACCAACAGCTTACTACGACCATTTCGCCTCGACTTAAATTACGCTTAAAGTAATGCTATTTTATAATTTAAAAAATACTTTAAATAATAACAAACTCAAATTTCTCTTTAAAAATATGATGCGATGTGTAATTGTCCATTGCTGAAAATAATGCAGTGAAAGAACAATAGGATGACGTCACAAGTGTAATTTAACTTGCGGTTCGATCGTTGTATGATAATAATAAATCGTGTGTTTATCTGAATGGTTACTTCACGTATAATTTTATACAACAGCGGTTTAAAGCAGGGCTGCATCTTGTCGCCAACTTTATTTTTGATCTACATTAATGATTTGGTTGAGGAAATTAATAGTTAAAGATGTGGTATTGATGTGGGCGGAAGGATGGTCAGTTTACTGTTGTATGCTGACAATATTGCTCTGCTTGCTGGTGACGAAAAGTCTCTACAGCGCATGCTAATTGCTAATCTAATTTCTTGCCAATTTTAATCCGATACCAGATCCCCTTTATGGCTAAAAGCACAAGTTATGATTTATCAATTTATCAATCTGTTATCAACAGACCACAGGGGATTGTATTGCTGAAAACAAACAGTTCCTAGATCCAATACTTCAATACGATGCACCCTACACTAATAAATAAAGAATGCACCGCGAATTTTACCCCCTGCCCAAACAAGTCCACATTTCAAAATGTTACCACACACTTTACACGTAAACATAGTATAGAATTAAAAGCACAGTGTTTTCTCTTTCGATTAAAATGATTATTTCTCAAGTTCTGTCACTTGAAACATGATGTTTACTCGTCAAAATCGAGTAGGCCAAAATGGTGTCTCAGAAATACATCGATAAAAATTGAGAAAAAGTCTGTATTTCATTCATAAAACTTGTAACATACCTTTATTGACAGTAAAGGAATTATGTGATGAACATGGATTTATACCTTTTGGTGAATAACAGTCCAAATACAAAATAAGAGGGACAATATTAGATTATAATTATCTTTTTAATATCTTACCTTATTCCTTAAAAGATATATAAAAGCACAAGAATATTCCACCACAAATGTATATATAAACATTTACGAAAAAAATATTTTAAAGTTCTCAGAAAGCTCAAGGTTATTTTATGATCAGTTAATTTCAAAAAACGAAAAACTTACAATTTGTACTAAATGGGAAATGCTCTTCAATGACACTTAATTCAAATGGCACAATGTCTTTAATGTTTATACTATAGACATGATCTCAAAGATGTTAAACTGCTTGGATTCCAATACAGATTCTTGTATAGAGTCATTTACACTTAAAAAGAACTATTGAAAATGAATACGATTGACAATGATTTATGCAGTGTTTGTAGTAATTTATCTGCGAGCATCTGTCATGTTTATTGGAACTGTTGTGCAACCGAAACAATTTGGAATTATTGGGAACTTTGGATGAATACATATTTATTTCAATGCTAAACTATTCGATAACAGTGACAACATATTTTCAGGTTGGATTTGATAAAATTGAGAGTTTTATTTTATTATATATACACATTAGGTTTTAGGAATGGATATTGATTTTATAGCATTTTTCGTGATAAATATGTAATTGAGTAAACTGAGTACGTTAGGAAGTGTAGAAATGTTTCACCACTCATTTATCGATTAGTATGTCTTGTGACCAGCGTATGTGGTAGAGTTCATTTCAACAATATTGTTGCAGCAAAACGGCTGTTTTCTCATTTTAATCTTTCAGCACTGAGTGAATATATATAAGTCTTTTAACGAAATTTTGGGACATTGCTTTAGATATTATTGTGTCACTTGCGATTGACTTGGCATGTCTGGTAAATAATTTAATTTCCAAATTTGAAAAGTGGTCGAATTTTTGTTTCGTCAACACTGAACTTAGAACTAGCACGCTGTCGTAATATTGCAGGGCATTTTGAAATGAGGCTGCCGGATGATCTTACGTAGACGAACTTATAGAGGTGGCGAAATTAAGGAGGAATTACGGTATCTACGGTATCTAATACACCACGATTAGGACATATCTAAACTCATTTCATTGCAAACTGTTTGAGAGGCATTTCATTGCACTTAACTAAACCCTTCAAAACACCTTTATGTGGTTCATCTGTCTGTCATCAAGTTAATGTAAACGTCAAAGGGAACTGAGAGCCTTTCACAAGCTATCAAATTTCTTTCGACGTTGCTGATATAAAAAGACATAACTACAGTGAGTTATGAAATGTCAATGAAAGTATAACCTTTGGGGAAGATGAAATCATGTGAGAGTGACATTAGGGAAATTTGAGAACTGTTGAAAACAAATCATTGCTTGGGGGGATTGTTTTTGTGTGATTGTTCAAATCTTGTTACATGGATGTTAAAGTGTTTCGATCATCACGTCATTTTTAAAATTAAATTAAAGCTACGAAGATTTCCTTCCTTCACACAATTAGATTCACAGCTTGATAACAATATTTGGGCATTGTGATCCCATCAATTCACAGCGAGGCAACACCACGTTACTGTAGGACTTAACCCGTCAACACCTTTGATGGATTCGGTCAATGGGGATAAATGCAAATTGCTGAATTATGTTATATAAGAATAACTCACAATTCCATACACCAGAGTATGATTATGTCTCAGCTCCTAGCTAAGAGTAGGTGTCGCATAATGGTCAGATGACGTTACATAATGACGCACAGCTGTTTCGGGTCCATTAAATACAAACTTAGTTTCTCCTTATTTGCTGCATGTTTGGAAACAAATCCTAATTGGTATTACGTGCACACTCAATCTGACTGAAGATTAGCTCGTTTTAACGCATTTAAAAACTTTTGATATTTCAGTCGAGACAGATGACGCCATTTTGTTTACGTTTAGGGTCAAGGTCAAGCGCTATCAGTTGATCAGTCACATGCAGCCAGAATGCAATAACTATACTAATACTACTTTTATTGACATGACGGAAAGATAAATACGTTGTATACCCCTCCCTCGGGTAATACGGTCTCATGTACCACCATTTGTACCAGTGTAACCCCTCGCCTGAAGGCTCGGGAAACACTGGTACAAAGATGTTACATGAGACCGTATTACCCGAGGGAGAAGCATACAACTGAAATTGTACACACTCACTATACAGATCCTTTCAACATTGTCTAAATGCTAGTTAGACACGTTTTCCAATTTCCGTTTGTATGGCAATTAAACATTTCACATTTATCAATGTTTGAAGAATGTTGGTTGATTAGTGTAGGTTAAGCTGTTCATAGATCTGAGAAATACAGTGGAATTCTGCTATAAAGTAATACTTTGCGCTTTTAAGTAAGGGGGACGTCTCTCCATAAAGTGGGAATATGTCAAAGTAGCCATTTTTCCACATGGGAGAAAATCTTCTTAATTGTGCTTTTTCGCTTTGTTACTATTGCTATAAACACAGACAGCACTGATTTCACAGTCAGCGGAAGGCCGACAGACAGACAGGTTTATTACAGTTTGAGACCTCGGGCCCAAAATACAGTATTGAAATCGAAGATATATATTACATGCATTAATTTTAGTTGAAAGTTCATAAGTTTTCACGACGTGCGTTGAACACCTTGTACAGGAACATATCTGTGGATAGGATTGTCTGTTTTTCAGAGGTTTGCATGAGTTGTGTAAATTTTTTTAAAGATGGATTTTCAAAGTAATATTTGCTGATGTACATTTTCCGTAAAGTTTGATACTTGGCACAACACAGGAGAACATGGTATTCGTCTTCTACAAACTTTTCACTTTGAGTCGAACACGTTTCACAAATTCGTTGGTTGCGTGGTATATTTTTATAATTACAAAATGGTTTTGTTACACTAATTTCCGCGTTTCTGATTGGACGAAAGCTCTCAAAAACCTGCTGCCATTTCTCGATGAATGCAGATAAAATGTGCTACCATACCTCGTGCATTCGTACCTTGTGACGTCACAATCCATTCGAACAAACGGTCGGGTCTGCCGGTTCTTACAACTGAGCGTAACGTTTTGATGCAAAATATGAAATACATATGTAATTTCGTCTTCACACCTACACTTATAACTGGAATATACATTTCTTTTCCGAATGAGACAATTAACTTCACCGGGAACACTTAATTTTGATAGATACAAGTCCCCGAGCTTGTTCACTCACAGCGCTTCACTAACAGCAGCCATGTTTGAACGTCGCGTGATATGCTAATGAGGGTTAATCTAAAAATCCGGAATGTAGAGTAAACGAACTCTGATTGTATGAATGTGAATGTTGGGGAAAACGAAATTAAATCTTCTGCCGTTTTAGATGAAGGATTCCTCAATTTTGATTCAGCCATGTATCATTGCGTGTAACAAGCCGTTGTTTCTCGTGATAAATTACAAATATATTAGATTTGTGTAAATATTTAAAGAAAAACCTGTTGATTTTGTAATTATAAGGATTGTTTTACATGTTTTGTGCCTCTATCGAAGTATAACAGCAACAAATTGTGTATAACATCGCTCCGCTACGCTACGCGATGTTATACAATTTGTTGCTGTTATACTTCGATAGAGGCACAAAACATGTAAAACAATCCTTAAATGACGACCGGTTTCTATTAATAAGTTGAAGTTATTGCAACGGAATTTAGCTAAATACTTGATAAGATAAGGTGGGATGTCACTTGTAAGGTACTTTTCTACATGTAAGAGAGATTTAAAGAGCTTATAACTGCAACATTTTGAGTTGTCATGTAGTGATGAATTCCATTCCTGGGTTAAATTATCTTTCAATTGTTGCTTAAATTCTGATAGGAAAAGATAGACGTTTCCAACTTGGTGGTGTATCCATACATGTCCGAATCCAAGTTTGAATAGCACATTCTTTATCTCTGAAGCCCACGTATGTCGACCTGTATCGGAGATAGACTTAAAGGTGCATCCATTGTGTTTCATACAATTTTATTTGGCTTTAATACGTTCCAACTCACCACATGTGGTGTCTACAATACAAATAAATTCACTCAGCTTACATATTTATCCCCAATCACCAAATATATCATAATTACTAGTTTCCAATTAAAATTGAGAAACATACTTATTCATGTGTAGAAACCGAAACTGCACGTCCCATTGACATGCACAGTAGTTATATGACCCATTAAGCATTATCACACCAAATGTGTCATCTTGTCTGTTATAAATAAGATTCAAAAATAACATTTGACTCATTGACGTGCGCCACACGCTGTGCATTATCCGGTTTTCGATCAGAAATTTTTACTTATACCTTCATATCGTCAATATGCTAAGTCTACTATCATTAAAATGATGGTTTTCGGTAACAGTTGGTACTTCTCGATAAAATAAGACCATTTATAACGTTTGGCATATTTGACCCCCAACAACACAATGGATGTACCTTTAATCATATAATAAGCTTGATATGGTAGTCTTGACGGTTCTAGATGGATTAGTCTGCACCAGGATTTCAGGGATTTTGTCATATAGGTTAGTTGTAAGTAGGTTTTACCACATTCTCCAAGAGCCATATTATTCGGTGTAGCTTTACTTAGTCCAAAGAATCTTTTGCAGAATTGGATGTGAACAGTCTCGGATATTTTGTGATGTGATGTCCCCCATAGTTCAGCCCCATAACATAGGATAGGAACAACTATACTTTCGTATAATTTAAAAAGGTCACAATAGTTATTTACCAAAGTTACACTGGTATCGATATATTGATAATAGATTTTTTCGCTTGGGATGCAGAGCAATTCAGTGCTTTAGTCCACGAAAACTTTGGTGTGACTATAATTCCGAGGTATCTGTAAGGATTTAAAACTTTTATTTCTTCTCCTTTGAAATACCATATTTCATAGTTTCTTAGTGGGCCGCCGTTTCGAAAAACTACTATTTTTGTTTTATTCAAGTTAATTTTCATTCTAGTTTTCTCACAAAAGTCTTCTAGAACTGTTATTTTCTTTTGTACTTGAAAAGTGGTATCAGCTAATGTTGATACGTCATCAGCGAATAGGAATGCATATACATTTGGAATTTCAGTTGATATAAATGTGCCATGGCCACCGTTCACTTCCAACATGTTGGTTAGTTGGTTTATAAACATAATAAATAATTTTGGACTTAATACACACCCTTGGCGAGTTCCCATGTTATCATAATCCGAAAGTCCTCTTCTGTTTTTCACACAAGCTGATAATTTAGCATACATGTCACACAATATCCTGAGAATGTTACCTTTTATACCCATAGATTTTAATTGATTCAGCAGGACATCGTGATGAACGCAGTCGATCGGAGGCTGTCAGTTCAAAGTTGTATCGCTAATCTACATTTGTACCTACCTGCTGTCTGTCAGTTCAAAGTTAATCTACATTTGTACCTACCTGCTGTCTGTCAGTTCAAAGTTAATCTACATTTGTATCTACCTGCTGTCTGTCAGTTCAAAGTTAATCTACATTTGTACCTACCTGCTGTCTGTCAGTTCAAAGTTAATCTACATTTGTACCTACCTGCTGTCTGTCAGTTCAAAGTTAATCTACATTTGTACCTACCTGCTGTCTGTCAGTTCAAAGTTAATCTACATTTGTACCTACCTGCTGTAAGTTCAAAGCTAATCTACATTTGTACCTACCTGCTGTCTGTCAGTTCAAAGTTAATCTACATTTATACCTACCTGCTGTATGTCAGTTCAAAGTTAATCTACATTTGTACCTACCTGCTGTTTGTCAGTTCAAAGTTAATCTACATTTGTACCTACCTGCTGTCTGTCAGTTCAAAGTTAATCTACATTTGTACCTACCTGCTGTCTGTCAGTTCAAAGTTAATCTACATTTGTACCTACCTGCTGTCTGTCAGTTCAAAGTTAATCTACATTTGTACCTACCTGCTGTCTGTCAGTTCAAAGTTAATCTACATTTGTACCTACCTGCTGTAAGTTCAAAGCTAATCTACATTTGTACCTACCTGCTGTCTGTCAGTTCAAAGTTAATCTACATTTGTACCTACCTGCTGTATGTCAGTTCAAAGTTAATCTACATTTGTACCTACCTGCTGTCTGTCAGTTCAACGTTAATCTACATTTGTACCTACCTGCTGTCTGTCAGTTCAAAGTTAATCTACATTTGTACCTACCTGCTGTCTGTCAGTTCAAAGTTAATCTACATGTGTACCTACCTGCTGTCTGTCAGTTCAAAGTTAATCTACATGTGTACCTACCTGCTGTATGTCAGTTCAAAGTTAATCTACATGTGTACCTACCTGCTGTCTGTCAGTTCAAAGTTAATCTACATTTGTACCTACCTGCTGTCTGTCAGTTCAAAGTTAATCTACATGTGTACCTACCTTTTGTCTGTCTGTTCAAATTGAATCTACATTTGTACCTACCTGCTGTCTGTCAGTTCAAAGTTAATCTACATTTGTACCTACCTGCTGTCTGTCAGTTCAAAGTGAATCTACATTTGTACCTACCTGCTGTCTGTCAGTTCAAAGTTAATCTACATTTGTACCTACCTGCTGTCTGTCAGTTCAAAGATAATCTACATGTGTACCTACCTGCTGTCTGTCAGTTCAAAGTTAATCTACATTTGTACCTACCTGCTGTCTGTCAGTTCAAAGTTAATCTACATTTGTACCTACCTGCTGTCTGTCAGTTCAAAGTTAATCTACATTTGTACCTACCTGCTGTCTGTCAGTTCAAAGTTAATCTACATTTGTACCTACCTGCTGTCTGTCAGTTCAAAGTTAATCTACATTTGTACCTACCTGCTGTCTGTCAGTTCAAAGTTAATCTACATTTGTACCTACCTGCTGTCTGTCAGTTCAAAGTTAATCTACATTTGTATCTACCTTCTGTCTGTCAGTTCAAAGTTAATCTACATGTGTACCTACCTGCTGTCTGTCAGTTCAAAGTTAATCTACATTTGTACCTACCTGCTGTCTGTCAGTTCAAAGTTAATCTACATTTGTACCTACCTGCTGTCTGTCAGTTCAAAGTTAATCTACATTTGTATCTACCTGCTGTCTGTCAGTTCAAAGTTAATCTACATTTGTATCTACCTGCTGTCTGTCAGTTCAAAGTTAATCTACATGTGTACCTACCTGTTGTCTGTCAGTTCAAAGTAAATCTACATTTGTATCTACCTGCTGTCTGTCAGTTCAAAGTTAATCTACATTTGTACCTACCTGCTGTCTGTCAGTTCAAAGTTGTATCGTTAATCTACATTTGTACCTACCTGCTGTCTGTCAGTTCAAAGTTAATCTACATTTGTACCTACCTGCTGTCTGTCAGTTCAAAGTTAATCTACATTTGTACCTACCTGCTGTCAGTTCAAAGTTAATCTACATTTGTACCTACCTGCTGTCTGTCAGTTCAAAGTTAATCTACATTTGTACCTACCTGCTGTCTGTCAGTTCAAAGTTAATCTACATTTGTACCTACCTGCTGTCTGTCAGTTCAAAGTTAATCTACATTTGTACCTACCTGCTGTCTGTCAGTTCAAAGTTAATCTACATTTGTACCTGCTGTCTGTCAGTTCAAAGTTAATCTACATTTGTACCTACCTGCTGTCTGTCAGTTCAAAGTTAATCTACATTTGTACCTACCTGCTGTCTGTCAGTTCAAAGTTAATCTTCATTTGTACCTACCTGCTGTCTGTCAGTTCAAAGTTAATCTACATTTGTACCTACCTGCTGTCTGTCAGTTCAAAGTTAATCTACATTTGTACCTACCTGCTGTCTGTCAGTTCAAAGTTAATCTACATTTGTACCTACCTGCTGTCTGTCAGTTCAAAGTTAATCTATATTTGTACCTACCTGCTGTCTGTCAGTTCAAAGTTAATCTACATTTGTACCTACCTGCTGTAAGTTCAAAGCTAATCTACATTTGTACCTACCTGCTGTCTGTCAGTTCAAACTTAATCTACATTTGTACCTACCTGCTGTCTGTCAGTTCAAAGTTAATCTATATTTGTACCTACCTGCTGTCTGTCAGTTCAAAGTTAATCTACATTTGTACCTACCTGCTGTCTGTCAGTTCAAAGTTAATCTACATTTGTACCTACCTGCTGTAAGTTCAAAGCTAATCTACATTTGTACCTACCTGCTGTCTGTCAGTTCAAAGTTAATCTACATTTGTACCTACCTGCTGTCTGTCAGTTCAAAGTTAATCTACATTTGTACCTACCTGCTGTCTGTCAGTTCAAAGTTAATCTACATTTGTACCTACCTGCTGTCTGTCAGTTCAAAGTTAATCTACATTTGTACCTACCTGCTGTCTGTCAGTTCAAAGTTAATCTACATGTGTACCTACCTGCTGTCTGTCAGTTCAAAGTTAATCTACATTTGTACCTACCTGCTGTCTGTCAGTTCAAAGTTAATCTACATTTGTACCTACCTGCTGTCAGTTCAGAGTTAATCTACATGTGTACCTACCTGTTGTCTGTCTGTTCAAATTGAATCTACATTTGTACCTACCTGCTGTCTGTCAGTTCAAAGTTAATCTACATTTGTACCTACCTGCTGTCTGTCAGTTCAAAGTTAATCTACATTTGTACCTACCTGTTGTCTGTCAGTTCAAAGTGAATCTACATTTGTACCTACCTGCTGTCTGTCAGTTCAAAGTTAATCTACATTTGTACCTACCTGCTGTCTGTCAGTTCAATGATAATCTACATGTGTACCTACCTGCTGTCTGTCAGTTCAAAGTTAATCTACATTTGTACCTACCTGCTGTCTGTCAGTTCAAAGTTAATCTACATGTGTACCTACCTGCTGTCTGTCAGTTCAAAGTTAATCTACATTTGTATCTACCTGCTGTCTGTCAGTTCAAAGTTAATCTACATTTGTACCTACCTGCTGTCTGTCAGTTCAAAGTTAATCTACATTTGTACCTACCTGCTGTCTGTCAGTTCAAAGTTAATCTACATTTGTACCTACCTGCTGTCTGTCAGTTCAAAGTTAATCTACATTTGTACCTACCTGCTGTCTGTCAGTTCAAAGTTAATCTACATTTGTACCTACCTGCTGTCTGTCAGTTCAAAGTTAATCTACATGTGTACCTACCTGCTGTCTGTCAGTTCAAAGTTAATCTACATTTGTACCTACCTGCTGTCTGTCAGTTCAAAGTTAATCTACATTTGTACCTACCTGCTGTCTGTCAGTTCAAAGTTAATCTACATTTGTACCTACCTGCTGTCTGTCAGTTCAAAGTTAATCTACATTTGTACCTACCTGCTGTCTGTCAGTTCAAAGTTAATCTACATTTGTACCTACCTGCTGTCTGTCAGTTCAAAGTTAATCTACATTTGTACCTACCTGCTGTCTGTCAGTTCAAAGTTAATCTACATTTGTACCTACCTTCTGTCTGTCAGTTCAAAGTTAATCTACATGTCTACCTACCTGCTGTCTGTCAGTTCAAAGTTAATCTACATGTGTACCTACCTGCTGTCTGTCAGTTCAAAGTTAATCTACATGTGTACCTACCTGCTGTCTGTCAGTTCAAAGTTAATCTACATTTGTACCTACCTGCTGTCTGTCAGTTCAAAGTTAATCTACATTTGTACCTACCTGCTGTCTGTCAGTTCAAAGTTAATCTACATTTGTATCTACCTTCTGTCTGTCAGTTCAAAGTTAATCTACATGTGTACCTACCTGCTGTCTGTCAGTTCAAAGTTAATCTACATTTGTACCTACCTGCTGTCTGTCAGTTCAAAGTTAATCTACATTTGTACCTACCTGCTGTCTGTCAGTTCAAAGTTAATCTACATTTGTACCTACCTGCTGTCTGTCAGTTCAAAGTTAATCTACATTTGTACCTACCTGCTGTCTGTCAGTTCAAAGTTAATCTACATTTGTACCTACCTGCTGTCTGTCAGTTCAAAGTTAATCTACATTTGTACCTACCTGCTGTCTGTCAGTTCAAAGTTAATCTACATGTGTACCTACCTGCTGTCTGTCAGTTCAAAGTTAATCTACATGTGTACCTACCTGCTGTCTGTCAGTTCAAAGTTAATCTACATTTGTACCTACCTGCTCTCTGTCAGTTCAAAGTTAATCTACATTTGTACCTACCTGCTGTCAGTTCAAAGTTAATCTACATTTGTACCTACCTGCTGTCTGTCAGTTCAAAGTTAATCTACATTTGTACCTACCTGCTGTCTGTCAGTTCAAAGTTAATCTACATTTGTACCTACCTGCTGTCTGTCAGTTCAAAGTTAATCTACATTTGTACCTACCTGCTGTAAGTTCAAAGCTAATCTACATTTGTACCTACCTGCTGTCTGTCAGTTCAAAGTTAATCTACATTTGTACCTACCTGCTGTCTGTCAGTTCAAAGTTAATCTACATTTGTACCTACCTGCTGTCTGTCAGTTCAAAGTTAATCTACATTTGTACCTACCTGCTGTCTGTCAGTTCAAAGTTAATCTACATTTGTACCTACCTGCTGTCTGTCAGTTCAAAGTTAATCTACATGTGTACCTACCTGCTGTCTGTCAGTTCAAAGTTAATCTACATGTGTACCTACTTGCTGTCTGTCAGTTCAAAGTTAATCTACATTTGTACCTACCTGCTGTCTGTCAGTTCAAAGTTAATCTACATGTGTACCTACCTGTTGTCTGTCTGTTCAAATTGAATCTACATTTGTACCTACCTGCTGTCTGTCAGTTCAAAGTTAATCTACATTTGTACCTACCTGCTGTCTGTCAGTTCAAAGTTAATCTACATTTGTACCTACCTGTTGTCTGTCAGTTCAAAGTGAATCTACATTTGTACCTACCTGCTGTCTGTCAGTTCAAAGTTAATCTACATTTGTACCTACCTGCTGTCTGTCAGTTCAAAGATAATCTACATGTGTACCTACCTGCTGTCTGTCAGTTCAAAGTTAATCTACATTTGTACCTACCTGCTGTCTGTCAGTTCAAAGTGAATCTACATGTGTACCTACCTGCTGTCTGTCAGTTCAAAGTTAATCTACATTTGTATCTACCTGCTGTCTGTCAGTTCAAAGTTAATCTACATTTGTACCTACCTGCTGTCTGTCAGTTCAAAGTTAATCTACATTTGTACCTACCTGCTGTCTGTCAGTTCAAAGTTAATCTACATTTGTACCTACCTGCTGTCTGTCAGTTCAAAGTTAATCTACATTTGTACCTACCTGCTGTCTGTCAGTTCAAAGTTAATCTACATTTGTACCTACCTGCTGTCTGTCAGTTCAAAGTTAATCTACATGTGTACCTACCTGCTGTCTGTCAGTTCAAAGTTAATCTACATTTGTATCTACCTGCTGTCTGTCAGTTCAAAGTTAATCTACATTTGTACCTACCTGCTGTCTGTCAGTTCAAAGTTAATCTACATTTGTACCTACCTGCTGTCTGTCAGTTCAAAGTTAATCTACATTTGTACCTACCTGCTGTCTGTCAGTTCAAAGATAATCTACATTTGTACATACCTGCTGTCTGTCAGTTCAAAGTTAATCTACATGTGTACCTACCTGTTGTCTGTCTGTTCAAATTGAATCTACATTTGTACCTACCTGCTGTCTGTCAGTTCAAAGTTAATCTACATTTGTACCTACCTGCTGTCTGTCAGTTCAAAGTTAATCTACATTTGTACCTACCTGTTGTCTGTCAGTTCAAAGTGAATCTACATTTGTACCTACCTGCTGTCTGTCAGTTCAAAGTTAATCTACATTTGTACCTACCTGCTGTCTGTCAGTTCAAAGATAATCTACATGTGTACCTACCTGCTGTCTGTCAGTTCAAAGTTAATCTACATTTGTACCTACCTGCTGTCTGTCAGTTCAAAGTGAATCTACATGTGTACCTACCTGCTGTCTGTCAGTTCAAAGTTAATCTACATTTGTACCTACCTGCTGTCTGTCAGTTCAAAGTTAATCTACATGTGTACCTACCTGCTGTCTGTCAGTTCAAAGTTAATCTACATGTGTACCTACTTGCTGTCTGTCAGTTCAAAGTTAATCTACATTTGTACCTACCTGCTGTCTGTCAGTTCAAAGTTAATCTACATGTGTACCTACCTGCTGTCTGTCAGTTCAAAGTTAATCTACATTTGTACCTACCTGCTGTCTGTCAGTTCAAAGTTAATCTACATTTGTACCTACCTGCTGTCAGTTCAAAGTTAATCTACATTTGTACCTACCTGCTGTCTGTCAGTTCAAAGTTAATCTACATTTGTACCTACCTGCTGTCTGTCAGTTCAAAGTTAATCTACATTTGTACCTACCTGCTGTCTGTCAGTTCAAAGTTAATCTACATTTGTACCTACCTGCTGTCTGTCAGTTCAAAGTTAATCTACATTTTTACCTACCTGCTGTCTGTCAGTTCAAAATTAATCTACATGTGTACCTACCTGCTGTCTGTCAGTTCAAATTTATTCTACATGTGTACCTACCTGCTGTCTGTCAGTTCAAAGTTAATCTACATGTGTACCTACCTGCTGTCTGTCAGTTCAAAGTTAATCTACATGTGTACCTACCTGATGTCTGTCAGTTCAAAGTTAATCTACATCTGTACCTACCTGCTGTCTGTCAGTTCAAAGTTAATCTACATGTGTACCTACCTGCTGTCTGTCAGTTCAAAGTTAATCTACATTTGTACCTACCTGCTGTCTGTCAGTTCAAAGTTAATCTACATTTGTACCTACCTGCTGTCTGTCAGTTCAAAGTTAATCTACATTTGTACCTACCTGCTGTCTGTCAGTTCAAAGTTAATCTACATGTGTACCTACCTGCTGTCTGTCAGTTCAAAGTTAATCTACATTTGTACCTACCTGCTGTCTGTCAGTTCAAAGTTAATCTACATGTGTACCTACCTGCTGTCTGTCAGTTCAAAGTTAATCTACATTTGTACCTACCTGTTGTCTGTCAGTTCAAAGTTAATCTACATTTGTACCTACCTGCTGTCTGTCAGTTCAAAGTTAATCTACATTTGTACCTACCTGCTGTCTGTCAGTTCAAAGTTAATCTACATTTGTACCTACCTGCTGTCTGTCAGTTCAAAGTTAATCTACATTTGTACCTACCTGCTGTCTGTCAGTTCAAAGTTAATCTACATTTGTACCTACCTGCTGTCTGTCAGTTCAAAGCTAATCTACATTTGTAACTACCTGCTGTCTGTCAGTTCAAAGTTAATCTACATTTGTACCTACCTGCTGTCTGTCAGTTCAAAGTTAATCTACATTTGTACCTACCTGCTGTCTGTCAGTTCAAAGTTAATCTACATTTGTACCTACCTGCTGTCTGTCAGTTCAAAGTTAATCTACATTTGTACCTACCTGCTGTCTGTCAGTTCAAAGTTAATCTACATGTGTACCTACCTGCTGTCTGTCAGTTCAAAGTTAATCTACATTTGTACCTACCTGCTGTCTGTCAGTTCAAAGTTAATCTACATTTGTACCTACCTGCTGTCTGTCAGTTCAAAGTTAATCTACATTTGTACCTACCTGCTGTCTGTCAGTTCAAAGTTAATCTACATTTGTACCTACCTGCTGTCTGTCAGTTCAAAGTTAATCTACATTTGTACCTACCTGCTGTCTGTCAGTTCAAAGTTAATCTACATTTGTACCTACCTGCTGTCTGTCAGTTCAAAGTTAATCTACATTTGTACCTACCTGCTGTCTGTCAGTTCAAAGTTAATCTACATTTGTACCTACCTGCTGTCTGTCAGTTCAAAGTTAATCTACATTTGTATCTACCTTCTTTCTGTCAGTTCAAAGTTAATCTACATGTGTACCTACCTGCTGTCTGTCAGTTCAAAGTTAATCTACATGTGTACCTACCTTTTGTCTGTCAGTTCAAAGTTAATCTACATTTGTACCTACCTGCTGTCTGTCAGTTCAAAGTTAATCTTCATTTGTACCTACCTGCTGTCTTTCAGTTCAAAGTTAATCTACATTTGTACCTACCTGCTGTCTGTCAGTTCAAAGTTAATCTACATTTGTACCTTGTGAAAAGCTGTCACCATAAACGACACCCGGACATTACAAAACTACAGCAACTACATAGATCTAAATCATGAACAAAACTACAGCAACTACATAGATCTAAATCATGAACAAAACTACAGCAACTACATAGATCTAAATCATGAACAAAACTACAGCAACTACATAGATCTAAATCATGAACAAAACAACAGCAACTACATAGATCTAAATCATGAACAAAACTACAGCAACTACATAGATCTAAATCATGAACACAACTACAGCAACTACATAGATCTAAATCATGAACAAAACTACAGCAACTACATAGATCTAAATCATGAACAAAACTACAGCAACTACATAGATCTAAATCATGAACAAAACTACAGCAACTACATAGATCTAAATCATGAACAATACACTATTTGGCACGCCCAGGCATCACTGATCCTATATTTCCCATATTTACCATATATACTATAGCTTTGGATTCCTCATCTTTAACCCCGCAAACTTGTTTAATTTGTTTATTAAATGTAAAACGATATTAGTTTCATGGTTTCCTCTAACTATATATATATATATATATATATATATATATATATATATATATATATATTTCAGCTATATTGCAATTAAATATGTGTACTCGTTTTAAAAAACCTGTCCCTCCAATTTCAACAAACTGCTTGAAAATTTGCACAAGGTCAGTTGATGAGTTTTACCTTAATAATGCCTTACTTCTCCAATAATGTTCGACTGCAGTTGATCTTGTAAGCTAAAGGTGACGGAATTTTATGCTAATGCTTCGGGAAATACAACCACTTGAGAATGCTGTATTCGTCACTATATGCAAGCCCTCCTCATGATTGTGTTCTAGTTATCATCGTGCGGATATATCCACCCTGGTCCAGGACCCAGGAGTTCTAAAATTGTTCGTGGCAATGTTTGAAGCGTAAGAGAAAAACTTGAGTTTACTGAAAATGAACTAAGCGAATATGGCGTTATCTGTATTTTACAAAGTTGGTTTAATGACTGTATACAAAATCTTAATTGAAATTCCTTGATTTTAATTACTCTTTAGAATAGATAAGGGCATTCAGAGATGGTAGAATGACAGTATATGTTGATACACACACACGCCTACACACACACACACACACACACACACACATATATATATATATATATATATAAATAAGATGAGTTGCTTCTCACGTGAAGTAAGGTTATATATAGAAAACTCATACTTGTAAAGACTGATATACTGGTGGAAATGAGCTCACGTATTGTATTAAAGAAGATTGATCCAGTCAAAACCATCTGATGTATTATTTTCTATATATATATATATATATATATATATATATATATATATATATATATATATATATATATATATATATATATAATATACAGTTGTGTGCGTGCGTATGTGTGTGTGTGTGAATCGGAAAGCAGTGAGGTTGTATGAATTGAGATAAATTAAAATACAAAACAACTTTTTCTGAGAATTTATTTTCCCTAAAAAAATAGGATTGGTTTATTTTTTCAGTCAAATGGAAATATCACTGTCATGAATATTGACATTTGATATTGATTTATTCGACAAAAGTAACGAGAAAGTCAAAATTATGTTTGACATATAACATCTTATCGGAGCCCCAAGAATATCACACATCACGAACGTTTGGTCGACTTACCCTTGGCAACAAATATATTGAATTAAGGTGTACTTGACAAGGTGTACTTGACAAGGTGTACTTGACAAGGTGTACTTGACACTGTAGTGTATTACTCAGTCTTTTACATTTTGTTCACATTTAGGTTTAGTTGTATTTTGATTTGAACTAGGATATTGGAGGGGGAATGATTTTATTTCTATCTTTGAACAAAAATTGTATGCTAAGCTGGCACTATGGGTACTCGTCGCTTCACTACATTATGCTCTGATTAAACACTTCTCAAGCACTTCCTTGATATTGAAGCAAATCTCAGTTTTGATATCCCCCATTATTTAACAGTTATTAAATAAATTGTAGATGTGTTAAATGAGACTGCAGATGCAGCACTATCACATATGATTCAGTTCTAATCTCATGTTAATTTGATTGAAGATGAAATACACGTTCTACGCTACTGTTGAAAATATACATGTTCTACTCCACTGGGAAAACTAATTGGATATAAGGCAAATATTCATTGATAAACACACACCCTTTATCAGGATACAGTTCTTTAAGATCATGTCTTCAAATTTAGGCATAAATATAAAACTAATGTCTGCCTATGTTTCATACCATGCCTGGAAAATACAACAATATTCTAATGTCTCTAAAGTGAAGCTCATGCACTAACATATCCTAAATATTCTATTTTGGGCCAATAGCCCTTCATTGAATACAATGTCTGTCTATTGCCCAGTCTTTGTCACTATTCGTGCAATGCCTAGATCAAAACTTGTTTGAAAGCGGTAATGTATTCTACTATTCCGCCTACATTGAATATGGGCACATACAGGGATCCTTGATTGGGCATCAAGTTTGAAAGCGGTAATGTATTCTACTATTCCGCCTACATTGAATATGGGCACATACAGGAATCCTTGATTGTGCATCAAGTTTGAAAGCGGTAATGTATTCTACTATTCCGCCTACATTGAATATGGGCACATACAGGAATCCTTGATTGTGCATCAAGTTTGAAAGCGGTAATGTATTCTACTATTCCGCCTACATTGAATATGGGCACATACAGGGATCCTTGATTGTGCATCATGAAGGTGACATGTATTTCGGGACGGACGGACGGACGAACGGACGAACGAACAAAATGATCCATATATTAATCGTCTAATTCTTTGATAATATATTTATTTAAAGTTTTGTCCGCTCTTCACTTTCCTTCCTGAATAGCTCTAAAAAAATATACTTTAATAAAAAGATGAAGTTATCTGTAGTATAGAAGTCAGAGTTTGCCTGATCAGTATATCTATAGTTACACTTGATTATGTTACTAAGTTAATATTATTATTAATGTATTATTAAAAGGAGAAATGCTTTGCCAAATTCTTTAAAAAAATAATCATAATTCATGCGGATGCAAAGCCCTTTGAAAACGACTTCTGCGACCATGACAGCTTGGACATTGCCAGATGGCAGCGTTGGTCAGTAATAAAATCAGTGGCTTAACACGCACTAGAACCAGCGCATCCGGCAACATGAACTGTAAGATGTCTGTGTGTCTGCTTTGCACAATAAATGATGGAATAATATCATGTGAAGCCACACTTTATTTCATCTCTGGAGACAATGTGACACAATCTCTTATGATTTACATAATACATTCAATATTAGAAATTTTACTTGCAAATCACTAACATTGTATTTTCTGATCTACATTGTGAGAGTTAAATGAAAATCATAAAATTGAAAAATTAAACGAGACCTTTTATTGTAATTCTACCAGCCAGTCTTGTAGTTGCAGGAGGTGATGAGGAACTAATATGAGAGATAACGCGGAAGTAATATCAGATAACGAGGAAGTAATATGAGATAGCTAGGAAGTAATACGATATAGCGAGGAAGTAATATGATATAGCGAGGAAGTAAGATGAGACAGCGAAGAAGTAATATGAGAGAGCGAGGAAGTAATATGAGATAACGAGAAAGTAATATGAGATAACGCGGAAGTAATATGAGATAGCGAGGAAATAATATGAGATAACGAGAAAGTAATATGAGATAACGCGGAAGTAATATGAGTTAACGCGGAAGTAATATGAGAGAGCGAGGAAGTAATATGAGATAACGAGAAAGTAATATGAGATAACGCGGAAGTAATATGAGATAGCGAGGAAATAATATGAGAGACCGAGGAAGTAATATGATATAGCGAGAAAGTATTATGAGTTAACGCGGAAGTAATATGAGATAGCGAGGAAATAATATGATATAGCGAGAAAGTAATATTAGAGAGCGAGAAAGTAATATGAGATAACAGGGAAGTAATATGAGATAGCGAGGAAATAATATGAGAGACCGAGAAAGTAATATGATATAGCGAGAAAGTATTATGAGTTAACGCGGAAGTAATATGAGATAGCGAGGAAATAATATGATATAGCGAGAAAGTAATATTAGAGAGCGAGAAAGTAATATGAGATAACGGGGAAGTAATATGAGATAGCGAGGAAATAATATGATAAAGTGAAAAAGTAATATGAGAGGGCAAGAAAGTAATATGAGATAACGGGGAAGTAATATGAGATAGCGAGGAAATGATATGATATAGCACTTTACCAGTCTTGTGTAGAATGCAGGGATCTTACTGACAAACAATCAAATGCCTGGTAGCCTAATAGGTTAGAGCGCTGCGTAACAGTCGAAGGGTTACATGTTCGATTCCCGGGTCAGACATTACAAAAATAAGCATATATTTTAAGATTCAAATCAGATATACGTCGTACTAAGACAAAATACATCATTCTTGAACAAATTACTTTGTGAGCCATTACGAAAATGTCAAAACCTGACACCCCTCCTGACTGGATTAGTCAATGACCAGTAGATTCTTAAAAATAATCCACTGTTAACACAATAGAGTGACGTCATCACCATGGATTAATCTTGGTCGACCACTTCTAGGCCTGTCTACCACCGAATTCTGCTGGCGATACCTATCCCATAAACGAGATATGGGGCTTTGGTGTGTGTTCATGCGACGAGCAACTGTTAGCTGTGACTGTCCTGCTTCCAGAAGGCCAATTGCGATGTTTCGCTTTTCTGTTGTCAGTCGAGGCATTTTCAATCCATCAAAAAACTTAAATCTAGTGAATGTACCGAGAACAGTGTTCGACCTTTTATACCCTTCACTGACATGACCTGATCACTAAACTTTACACGCAAATCACGTGCATTACGTGTTCTCTCAGATTGCATGCCTATCTTGGATTTCTTACTCTCAAATAAAGGTAAATTTTGTGGGTTCCGTTTTGACAGAAATCATATTGTAAACAATTAACTTTGTAAAATTATTGCTTATCCAAAAATCCGCTATGCGTTTCTTTTTTTGGAGAGTATATATTCCATCAACTTAAGGTATTTGTGAACATACATTGCAAATATATGATAGAGCGGCTCAACGACTTTATGTTTCAATCACTAGAATCCACTGTTTATGATTCTGACATTGTCAACAGTAGAACGAGAATGGCCAGGTTGTAGAATAGAAGTTCTGTGTGTATCAGTACATGTATATGATTTGGGGACAACCCATTATAAACTGTAGGAATTTGTTGTAGGTAGCTAATAGTGCTAGGCATCCGCTAGAGATATGGTGGCGCAGATCTGTGTATGGGAATTTGCACGTGCACAGAACACATGTAACTGGTTTGAAGGACTGCAATCCACACCTCAGCTTAGGAGTGTTAAACTTTTGAATATTTGTCAGCTTTGTAGGTATGAGGTTGATGAGGTATGAAGACACATTTAATCTACTTTCCAATAGCCAGAAGCCGATCGAGGTTAGTACAAACAATACAGTACCCCCGTGTGGCAATTATACGTTGATATATTGATTTTCTGAGGAGAGTAAACTAAGTAGAAGTGAAGAAGTATCATTTACTTAAATCCTGTAAAAGTTACCGATTATACCGTCATGTTAGAGTTTTTCTATAAGGGTTGTGTTAGTCTATCATTTGCTGTATTTGTTAATTCCTTTCATTGTTTCAAATTTACCCAAGCTCTATTCAAATTTACCTTACCTCTCTAAAACGCGCCTGTTCTCTCTGTGATTACATGTTCATTGATGGTTCGTTTTGCAGACACAGATCACAGATCAGTCTGAGAGCCACTTAGTCTACTATTCTGATGTATAGCAAATGACATTTCAGTGAAACTATATGGTTGTAGACAATCCTGATAGTGCAACAAGAATATTAAATAATTATCTTAATCGTTTTTCTCTTTGGGTATATTTTTATGTATTGTAAGTTCTATTTACTATATGTTGTGTATTAGCAAAACACTTAAAGGCACAAGTGCACGCTTTTCGCACTCAAATAAGATATTTTACATCATACGAGGGCTTATGTACTCACTTTAGCTTCCTTTCGGCGAATTAAAATACATATTATTATTTACGATTGACCTGCAGTCAACAATTAAAAAGTTTAGACGGCCGAAATCACTCAGGGATATCACAAATCGCGGATGTGCAAAATGGGAAATATAGAATGTAGAAAACTAGGATTTCATTCAGCTCCTGCATATATACTTGAATCTCTTAACTGACAACAAATATTGGAATCTCATATTAAGGAGTATCTGTAACCGATTCGTAATACACAGTGTAAGCATTGTTGTTACATTAACCATAGCGACTGCCGTTTTAATTTTGGTCTTCCGGTTGTGTGCAATTTTTTAATATTGCTGATATTGTAGTTAATACGGATTTAATGCAACGTTTCATTGATTACTTCCGGTCTTTTAAAGTTAACTTTAAAACCTGAATACGTACCTATTTTCCAGATAACTAATATAATACAATACCTGAGGAAAGATATAATATCGAGAGATGTGCATCATCTGTGCATTATTTATATATTAAAGCAATTGGCGTGATACAGTGCCTTTAACTATGATTGCAAATTCGTTCCTTTATGTTCTGATAATAGACCAGTAGGAATTTCCCCAAATTTAAAAGAACCCGGATGTGTTCGATAACAGACAAATAAATGTAAACAATGAAAGAATGCATGCCCCTTACTCTCATAAAAAATGTGCTAATGGCTTAAAGCAATAATCACATTTGTCAGAAACTCACTCTCCTTGCAGTATGTGTATATGACTCTCTTCCGTCCTATCGTTCACCACAAATTGAACCACTTTCGATAAACTATCTACAGAGGAGAGTGACCGATACAACTGTAGATCAGACAACATGTTCCTACCAATTTCAAGAGATTTGTTTATGTCCCCTATATCAGGCATCTTCAGATCAGGTATGATACAGCATCTTATCAATTCAAGAGTTTTTATTACTATTGGATTTGTGCATTTTATAACCAAGTTATTGACTTTAAAAATCGTGTATGAATCTGAATACTCTGAGTTTATAATGTCAATTAGTCCTAAATTATAAATGTTAAAGAAACATATTCATTATAAACACTTAGCTATTTTCTTATCTTTTGTGAGTACTTTTACTCAAATATTATAATTTTCTCAAGGTTTTGTCTTGATAATCCACCGTTAATGAGTATTTCACTTATCCATAAAATTGACTTGTTCTAAATGTGATTCTTCAACAAAATATTTAACAATTCTCTCACTTTTGAGTTTATTTAGTTAGGTTTCAATGGTGAATAAGTGCCCCATGTAGGTTCATATATCCCAAAATGTTCTTGATGTGCTAAAAAGCTTTCTGTTCACAAACTATTTTACGATATTCTCATCATTTTGGGGGATTTTACCCCAAACTGACAAGTTTCCTAAGATTGATTTTGGTTGGATTTTCTTCAGTGAAAAGGTATCTTATTGAGGGTCATTTAGTGATAAAATTGTCTTGCTGTACTACATGGAATTATTTTCACAAAATATTTTGCTATTTTCTCCTCTTTTTTTTCAAAGGATTTTACCTCAAAATAAAAAAAAACAATGATTTTTTATGGAAAAGTAACACATTTTGGATCTTTTGGTCATAAATTTGGCTTGTTATCCTAAACATTCCATTCTAATCACCACAACAGTGTATTATGCACACATATATTTGTAAAGAAAACATAACATTTTCTTTAATTTTTCAAGGTTTTTTACCCAAAAACAAACATGTTGTTCAGCCAAGAGTATCAATGACAATAAGAAGTGCATGATCTATTATACAAGTCACTATAACAGTGTATTATGCAATAGTTATATTTTAAAATAAATTGTTCCCATTTTCTTTCATTTTTCAAGGTTTTTGACAACAACAAAACGACATGTTGTTCAGCTAAGAGCATTAATTACCATTAGAAATATGCAATAATGCAATATCTTTTATTTTAATTACCACAAAAGTGTGTTATGTAACAGATGTACTTTTAAAAAAATTATTCCAATTTTCTTTCACAGACATTTTGTTCATCTAATAGCATCATTGACTAAAAGAAGTATGCAATGGTGTATGATCTATTGTTTTAATTACTAGAAATGTATTTTATGCAGCAGATACATTTTTAAATAAATTATTTCAATTTTTTTTCATTTTTTAAGGTTTTTGCAATGCGTTTTGACGATTGTTGATTTTGGTTGGGGTTTTCATGGTTCATCAGCACTGTGGTAGGGACCATTTAAAAACAAAATTTGTCTGTTATCGAAAATGTCCGGGTTTTTCATATATATATATCATTTCAATGATGACTGGATGCGTCGCATTTCGTCTTGTTTACAAGTCTTTTCAACAGTGTGGAGCATTTTCAACATGGCGAATATATAGGTAGCTTAAAAATGTACAATAGACTTTGATTGATTGGTAAGTGACATGTGATTAGCTTGATTAACACACAAACTATTTACGAGGGATTACAATTTGAGTCATTGCAGGTCTCACATCCTGGCCTGCAGTCCATGAATTGATCATTTGTTTCAACTGCATACTTGACATTTCTAGCATACATGTAATTTCGGGGAGTATAAGATTTTGTGTTCTTGAAAAATGTCTTTTATAAAATCAAATATACTCAAAAGACCTTTGTTCATGGTGTTTTGAGTAGAGTCTAAAGAGGTGTCATTAAAGTCGATAATTGTTGTTTCTGTTGGTGGCACAATGGTTGGGTCGGTAACACTTGTGTAGCTCTGTAAGTCCTCTGTTGACATAGTTCTGGTGACTGATTCATCCCCTCTATTGAGAAGGACACATCTGATTCTTGGTGATCTAAATAGACACTACAAATTGCAAATTCTGTGGTTTCCGACCTGTTTACCTCCTTCGTATGAAAAGTTTCCTTTCCCTTCCTCTTCTGTACATGTGATATATAATAAAATTATATATAAGAAAGGAAACAGAAACATAAGATAACAGAACAAATTATATATATATATATATATATATATATATATATATATATATATATATATATATATATATATATATATATATATATATATATATATATGCACATGCGTAAATTACATTGTACAATATCATGAACTTTTAATTCCAATTACTCTGTCGAATAATTACGTTTCACATCCCCAGTTCATCATAGCGTGCAGTATTACCAACGGGCTACTTTTGTCGCACACTGTTAATTTGTTTTGTTATTAACCAACTAGCACTTCTGTGACCTCGGGCATTCTATCCTGATTTTATTGGGTGAGTGATTCAGTGAGTTAGTGCTTAACGCCGCATTAGCAATAGTGTAGCCATTTGCCGCGGAAGATTTAATTTAATTGACTAATTTAAAAGATAATTGAACAGGAGTACTCCGAGATCACAATAACTTCGTATTGATTCACAAGCTGGCCTCTAGAGAAAGAGTTGTAATATAAGGAGGAAATCTCCGAAAGTTGAGATCTTGTTATCTAGATCTGTCATTAACATGAGGTGTAGAGATTTTTAACCACGTGTGTTTCCCTATCATCAACATGAGATGTAGAGATTTTTCAACCACGTGTGTTTCCCTATCATTAACATGATATGTAGAGATTATCAACCAAGTGTGTTTCCCTATTATTAACATGAGATGTAGAGATTGTCAACCAAATGTGTGTCCCTTTCATTAACATGAGATGTGGAGATTGTCAACCAAGTGTGTTTCCCTGTCATTAACATGAAATGTAGAGATTGTCAACCAAGTGTATCAAATTCCCTATCATTAACATGAAATGTAGAGATTGTCAACCAAGTGTGTTTCCCTATTATTAACATGAGATGTAGATATTGTCAACCAAGTGTGTTTCCCTGTCATTAACATGAAATGTAGAGATTGTCAACCAAGTGTATCGAATTCCCTACCATTAACATGAAATGTAGAGATTGTCAACCAAGTGTGTTTCCCTATTATTAACATGAAATGTAGATATTGTCAACCAAGTGTGTTTTCCTGTCATTAACATGAAATGTAGAGATTGTCAACCAAGTGTATCGAATTCCCTATCATTAACATGAAATGTAGAGATTGTCAGCCAAGTGTGTTTCCCTATCATTAACATGAAATGTAGAGATTGTCAACCAAGTGTGTTTTCCACTCATAAACATGAGATGTAGAGACTTCAACCAAGTGTTCCTCTATAATTAACATGAGATATAGAGATCATTATCCAAGTGTTCCTCTATAATTAACATGAGATATAGAGATCATTATCCAAGTGTTCCTCTATAATTAACATGAGATATAGAGATCATTATCCAAGTGTTCCTCTATAATTAACATGAGATATAGAGATCATTATCCAAGTGTTCCTCTATAATTAACATGAGATATAGAGATCATTATCCAAGTGTTCCTCTATAATTAACATGAGATATAGAGATCATTATCCAAGTGTTCCTCTATAATTAGCATGAGATATAGAGATCATTATCCAAGTGTTCCTCTATAATTAACATGAGATATAGAGATCATTATCCAAGTGTTCCTCTATAATTAACATGAGATGTAGAGACTTCAACCAAGTGTTCCTCTATAATTAACATGAGATATAGAGATCATTATCCAAGTGTTCCTCTATAATTAACATGAGATGTAGAGACTTCAACCAAGTGTTCCTCTATAATTAACATGAGATATAGAGATCATTATCCAAGTGTTCCTCTATAATTAACATGAGATATAGAGATCATTATCCAAGTGTTCCTCTATAATTAACATGAGATATAGAGATCATTATCCAAGTGTTGCCCTATTAGGTCATCATGGTCTTGAACATTATGACGTCGTCTGAATGGTCTAGGGACAATGAAGAAAACATGTCAAATGCCAAACGCTGATCAATCAGAAATGATACTCATAGTTTTAATTTTCATGAAATGCAACATACGTAAAGTTCCTGGAAATGACCTCAGTATTTGTCATTGTCTAAGGTCTATGCTGTAAGTAAAGGGTATGGTTCAGGTTAAAGTTCAATGTTAAATGGTAAACTTTAAATGGTTGTATGTGAGGTGAGGTGAGGTGAGTTTGGTTTAAGTATTTCACTTATATCGCGGCTGCTAGTATTATGGCAGGGTGGAAGCCCGCATATGGCTATGCATTGCGGTGAAACCTGCGAGCATCTAGCCAACCATTGGTGGTACTACGCTGAAATTCAGTGTAGCATTACTGCGTGTAGAACATTTCTCCACTGCAGAGAAAGTTTCCGTGCCCCTGGCGGGATTCGAACCCCGGACCTCTTGATCCGAAGCCGAAAGCGCTAACCAGTCCCTCTGGCGAGCATCTAGCCAACCATGGGTGGTACTACGCTGAAATTCAGTTTAGCATTACTGCGTGTAGAACAGTTCTCTACTGCAGATAAAGTTGCCGTGCCCCTGGCGGGATTCGAACCCCGGACCTCTTGATCCGAAACCGAACGCGCTAACCACTCCCCCTGGTTGTATGCCAAGGGAAACATATATCAAGTTCAAACGTCAGAGACAAGTTAGTTTTAAGTTTAAACTCAGTGTTCAGCGTTCAGAGGAAGTCAAGAGGCCATAACTTTTTTAAAGTATTCATACAATTCGCCGGGGAAAAGGAGATGCGTATCACTGATACATATCCAAAGCGTGAAAGAAAGAATAACAACTTTTCGAGGGGCTGGTTTCTGACGATTAACAAAGCATAAGAAATTAAACATTAAATGTAATTGACGTTCCTGGAGAGATGAGTAATCAAAGTTTGATCCATGCTATGTTGAAAGGAGGGTTCTATCGGGGTATTTTTGTGGAAAAGAAATTCGAGAGGATATTCCGATTACACATATATGCTATGAATAATTCACGATTAAACATAGTCATAGCGGTGCGAGTGGGGGGAGGGGGCCTAAGGGGAGGGGGACTTCGCTATGGCCTGTGAGCATATGGTTTATTAGTTTTATGATACGTTATGTGTTACTATATGAATATTCTATCAGTGTATACACATGTTATATCATTAAAAACAATGAATATTGGGTTAATTATAGCGTGTTGTCATTTCACGTAATGCCAAGAAACAAAGAAGACGGATGCGGCCGATAGATCGGTGATAGAACGTTCCCTTTAAAGTTTAACCTACAGTCTGAATTAGGAAAGCAAAGCACTCGAATTCAATGACCATAAGAATGAAAATATTAAGGCGAATGGTTTAAAAAAGAACAGGGTATCACTCATGTATTTTCATGTATTTAAGCATCTTAAACTTTTTAGAAAGATTAATAAAAAAAACTGGAGGGAGATGGTTTCAGAACAGTCAGAGGTGCCGTCAGTCGGATTGAGGTCAAGGGTCATTCCACTGACAATAGTCATCTCATTAGTCCAAAAATAACAAAATGCGTAGCACGGATGCTCATCAAATGCATGTGTAGCGTTTCAAACTAATTAATCTGGAACGTTTGGAGGAGTTGATTTCAGGACACAGGTACCCTTTTCGGGACGGACGAACAGTTTGTGACATGACATACGCCTTTTTCGGTTTTATTCGGGGTTACAAACTACTGGGCATTCAAACACGAGATAATGTTCAGTACGAACGTTCGTGTGAAAAATCGGGATCATTCTGTCTGTAGATGAGATACTTTACTGTCAGGGTTGATTTGGTCAGTTAGTTAGTTTGGTCAGTGTATCAGTCATAAAGTTATCTTTATAATTACTTCTTCAACCAGTTCAACCGTGACCCCAACTTCTCATGACACTGGACATTTATTGGGAGACAATAGAGACATAATGTATCATCTTGTGGAGGGAAAAGACAACAGCCATCTGTCTGCGAGGCATAGACATTCCAGTAGGCGGGAATTACCAATACCGTATTCATCTTAATAAACGCCCTCACCTAATAAACGCCCCTCTAAGCCATTTTTGATTCGCGGAAAATGACCCATAATAAACACCCCTCATTTGTATCGACTTATCTTACTGATGTTTCATTGAAGAGGAGTTTTCAATCTTGCTATCAACCTCTTATGTCCAGTAAAGTGTAAGGTACATGGTATTTCCAGTCCCCCGGCGACTGTCGAATGTCTGTAACGATCAGACACTAGACATTTTATGGAACCGCCATGTTTTAAGAAAAAGGAAAATGTCTTGCTCAACTCTCTTGGAAGATTTCCCACAAGTACACTAGCACACTGACCGCGAACGTTATTTTGTTCACTTGTAGTTGTCAATGTGATATAAATAAATAATATCATGACCCGGAGATAATACTTGTTTACATAATCGTTCTGCGCCATGTGCTTATCAGCTGATTGTGTTTATGCTGCCGTTCATTGGTGGTTATATTTAGATTCCTAGCAAACTAAAGTTTCATCGGATAAGAGTAATGACGCGACAAGATGGCGGATTCAATTACTCAATGTATCTTCGTGAGTTTTAATTAGTTTCAATTGCCATTGCAAATTGTGTATCAGTACTGGTTGAAATTTGATACAAATAATAAACTGCGACATTTAACCCTTCTTTACATTTATTTGATACACTTACCGTATTCATCCTAATAAACGCCCTCTCCTAATAAACGCCCCCCCTAAGCCATTTTTGACTCACGGAAAATGACCCCTAATAAACGCCTCCCCTTTGTATCGACTTACCTTACTGATGTTTCACTGAAGAAGCGTTTTCAATCTCGCTATCAACCTCTAATGTCCAGTAAAGTGTAAGGTACATGGCATATCCAGTCCCAAGCGACTGTCAAATGTCTGTAACGATCAGTCACTACACATTCTGTGCGACCGCCACGTTTTCAGAAACAGGAACAGGTCTTCTCAACTCTCTTGGAAGGTGTCCCACAACTACATTTAACTCTTCTTTACATTTATTTTTTACACTTATTTTGATTAAAACTCTGAAATAAAATCGATGTTTCTTTTTCTTTTGGACATCAACTGACATGTTTTTAAATAAACGCCCCCTTTTTACGATTTTTTAAAGTCATTTTAATAAACGCCCCCTTTTTCCATTTTTTTAAACGCCCAGGGCTTCTATTACGGCGAATACGGTATTTTGATTAAAACTCTGAAATAAAATCGATGTTTCTTTTTCTTTCGGACATTAACAGACATTTTTTTAATAAACGCCCCCATTCTACGATTTTTAAAGTCATTTTAATAAACGCCCCCTTTTCCCAATTGTTTAAACGCCCAGGGCTTCTATTACGGCGAATACGGTAATTGCCTAATTTGTTGTATAATGCCCAGGCTCTCAGACAATATGATGATCTAATTATTATGACTTGATATGATTCAATTGTGGTTCAAATGATATCCAGGAATATACATCGGAATCGCCCCAAAGACTCCGCTCATGCTTTGATAAAAGTATTCTGAGGTTGAAAATGTTGACATACTAAGGAAGGTGAGATGGGGTCGCAGCTTGGCCATGTGGCTATGTATTGCGGTGACCACAACTGGAACTAGCGAACCATGGCTGGTACTACCCTGAAATTCGGTGTAGCATTGCACCCACACATTACTGCGTGTATAACAGTTCTCTGGCGGGATTCGAAACCCGGACCTCTTGATCCGAACATAACGCGCTAACCACTGCGCTATCCCGCCCCTGTATCTAAGGAAGATGATAAACACTGACTCTTGTTGCATCAATTGGCAACCATTTAAGTGTGTGAACCTGCAGAGATTTCCATGATGAATCAGACCAAATATGTCCGATAAGACCTTCCGAGAGTTCCAAATTCGCACGAAAAAAATTACAGAATTGCTTTTACTTTGAAATGCCTTCTTCCAAAGTGAAAGAACTACTAGCTTTTTCAATGACAGAACCATTCCGTTTTCAAGTTTTCAAGTTTTGAAGCTGCCAGTGATCTGTTCAGAGTGTTCCAGAAATGTCATAATCGACGGCTTGAATAATAATAATAATAATAATAATAATAATAATAATAATACTTTATTGCCTTTTCAGGAATTTGCTTTACATCAACAGAGCTAAAATAACAAACAAACAGTGATACAAATACATCATATCATTATATTGACATATAACTTTAATTTTTTCCAAGTGTATTTAAAAGAGATATTGTGTTTGGTACAAATGACGTACGGGCTCTTTTAGTTTTCAAAACTGGAACTTTGTAGCGGGGACCCGAAGGGAGGATGTGATATTCCGAATGTAAATAATCAGTTGGGTCAGATATGATTTTAACAGCTTGACTTAAGATTTGCCGCTCATATATTTATGTTAAACATTCAAATTTGACCCCGGCGATTTTACTTGCAATGTTTACAATTTTGTTCACTTTAGATTTCAGATGAACTGAGAAAGACCCGTACCAACAATGAAATGAAAACGTTAACATGCTTTGGATAAATGCTTCATAAAAAGAAGACATGACAGACGGGTTATCATTGAAAAATCTGAGTTTGCGCATGAGATGAAGACGCTGCTGGCATTTGTTGTACAAAGCTTCAGTGTTAGACTTCCAGTTTAACTTAGAGTCAATGAAGGTTTCTAGATATTTGTATTCAGACACAGTCTCAACACGTTCAACTTTGATTATCACTTGAAGCATGTCAGTTGGGTTACTCCGAAAGTCAATTACAAGTTCTTTGGTTTTTGAAACATTTAAAAGTAAGTGATTGTAATCGCACCACGTTGTGAAATTGTTTATATCATTTATAAACCGTTCTTCAGAAATTGTGTAATTTACCAAGAATTGCTGCGACATCTGCAAACTTTATAGTGGAGCAGGTTGAATTAGAGCTTACACAGTCGTTAGTGTACAGACTGAACAGGACAGCTGAAATAACACAGCCTTGCGGCGCTCCGGTGTTCATACTTCGTATACTTGATATTGTCCCATTAACTTTCACATACTGTTGTCTATCCACAAGAAAGTTTTCAATCCATTTAATTAGGTATGAATTGACGCCCATGTCTATTAATTTCCGAATCATGATATGCGGCTGAATGGTGTTGAAAGCAGATGAAAAGTCAACGAACAGTATCCTGATGTATGACTTTGGTGTCTCTAGATGGTTAAAGACATTATTTAGGAGTGACAGTGTGGCATTAACAACCCCCCTTCTTGATCTATAGGCGAACTGAAGCGGATCTAGTATTCGGCAACAGCCTGTCGGAGATGTCTTAGTAAGATGCGTTCGAGCGACTTCATTGCTATAGATGTGAGAGCATCGTTGAGTTCTTTGGGTTGTGTCTTCTTGGGAACTGGGATAATCTCCGATGTTTTCCAAATGGAAGGAATAACGTGTATATCCACCGAGAGCTGGAATAACCTAGTGAATACTTTACACAGTTGAACCCGGCATTCTTTTAACACAATTCCGTCACACAACATTAAACAGATTAACAGTAGAACTAGATAAATCACAAAATATTAGTGAAAACGAGGATATTTTAAATGATATTAAAGCCGTCAATAGTGAACTTGAAGAAATAAGTACTATTAGAGCGAAAGGAAGTTTCATTAGATCAAAGGCTAAATGGGTTGAAAATGGGGAAAAACCAACACAATTCTTTTTGAAGCTAGAATCGCGAAATTTCTTAAACAAACCAATTACAGAGTTAAAAGGATAAAGATGGAGATCTAATTACATCAATCAGTGATATTTTGAAAGAAACTGTGAAGTTTTATAAATCATTATACTCTGGCCGAGATTGTAGACAAATAGATCTTGATGAATTACTTCCTGAACAAGTAAGTTAAAAACTTGACGATAATGATTCAGCAGGGATTGAAGGAGTATTAACTTACGATGAAGTATTTGCAGCTTTAAAAAACATGAAAAATGATAAAAGTCCAGGCCCAGATGGTTTCACAACAGAATTCGTAAAGTTTTTTTGGCGAGATTTGAATAAATACTTATTAAAGTCACTAAATTATGCCTACAAAACAGGTTCCCTTTCAATAACTCAAACGCAGGGTGATATCACCTGTATTTCAAAAGAAAACAAATCGAAACGATTTCTAAAAAACTGGAGACCAATCCCTCTGCTTAATGTTTCGTATAAGCTTGCCTCGGCAGCAATTGTGCGTCGTCTTAAATCCGTCCTTCTTACCATAATAAGCAAAGAGCAAAAGGGCTTTCTTCCGGGGAGATATATAGGTGAAGTTACACGGCAAATTTATGATGTAATGGAGCATACCGAAACATACCAAACTCCGGGTCTATTGATGTCAGTTGATTTTGAAAAAGCATTTGATTCAATTGATTGGAAATTCATACAAAATGCTCTTAAGTTTTATAATTTCGGACTTTCTTTTCGGAAATGGGTTGATATTCTTTATCACAATTCGGAATCATGTGTCCTCATAAATGGATTCCCTTCCTCGTTTTTTAAGTTAAGTGGAGGATGTCGTCAAGGAGACCCAATTTCTCCTTACTTATTTATTCTTTGTACGGAAATATTGACAATATTACTAAAAGCTGACAAAGAAGTTAAAGGTTTAAAAATAGGAAATATTGAACATCTTCTAGCTCTATTTGCTGATGACATATCCCTAATGTAAGATGGATCTGAAAAATGCCTCTACGAAGTACTTTGACATTTTTTTAACGCTTTTCTGGACTTAAGGTAAACATAGAAAAAACAAAATTAATTTGGATTGGTTAAAAAAAACGAAGTGGACTCAAGCTTTGTGAAGACTGGAATTTAGAATGGGTACATTCTTTTAAGCTATTTGGAATAAAATTTCATATTGATCTCGAAAATATGATTGAAGAAAATTATATGGATAAGTTCAAAGACATTGAAAACCAAATGAAGATTTGGAAATGTCGCATCCTCACTGCACTTGGTCGGAACACGGTCTTGAAATCATTGCTGTTACCAAAAATAACCCATGTCTGTACATCTATTCCATCCCCATCAGATAATATTTTGCAAGCTTTTCAATCAAAATGTTTTGATTTCATATGGAAAGGAAAACCCGATAAAGTTAAACGTGATATTATTGTAGGTAGTATTCCAAACGGGGGCATTAAAGTTCCACAAATAAAACACTACATGGCTGCACAAAAAATAGCATGGTTAAAACGTTTTTACAACACAGCTAACAAAACAACCTACTTTTTTTTTAATAATGAAATATTACCAACAAATATATTAGAGATGGATTCCAGTTATATAAAGGAGCTTGTTGTTCCAAAGGTAACTAACATGTTTTGGAAAGATACATTACTAGCATGGAGTATGTATTTATCAAAATGTAAATCTATAAAAAGGGATATATATTCCCAATTTATTAGGTATAATGATAACATAAAAATTAATAAGCAATCTGTTTTTTATAAAAAGATGTACTCAGCTGGTGTAAAAATTTGTGAGTGACCTGGTGAATGATAAAGGCATGTTGTCATCATATGAACAATTTATAAATATTTATAAAGTTAAATGTGATCCGGTGACCTTCTTAGGGCTCAAAAATGCAGTTAAGGAGTACATGAATACGTTTGAAAACGAGGAGGGTCATATACCAGAAATTCCCATAATGCCCTACAATCACCGTCAACTTCGGGCTGATCTTAAAGGATCAAAACATTATTACGACATCCTACTAGTCAATTCCTTTAAAAAACTTAAATACCATCAGAAATGGGAAGAGATTTTGAACGAAACTTACTCTGATTCTGAGTGGAGAACAATTAATGAAATGCCTTTCAGATGTACCGATACAATACAGACTTATACATAGAATTTTACCTGTTTATTCATATCTCTACAAAATCAGATACATTGACTCTCCTATGTGCCTTTTCTGTAAAGATGGCATTTGTGATATTGATCATTTATTTTGGGAGTGCTCACATATAAACTCTCTTTGGAAAGATATCCAACAGTGGATAAATGCAAATGCACATTTAAAAATAATATTCACCAAGCAAACTATTTTACTTGGATATCTAGCCAAAAACAATGACCCTCTAAATGTAATATTCTTGTAACCAAGAAACTTATCTTGAATTGTCATAATAAAAACTCTAATCTCACTATGGATAGAATCCAAAGAGAGTTATCAAACTATTATGATATAACAAAGGCTATAGCTTATTCCTCATGTCAGCACGACAAATTTGTGAAATTTAGTCGATTTGCCACCACTTATTTACGTAATGTTACATAATACTTTACCTTATGTCCATCCGAATCTCTCTAACAAATGTTTTGTATCAAATGTACCCTGTACCCAATCTGTGAAACCAAAGAAGGTTGAATATTTGTAAACCTGTGTATCAAAACAAAGTGGAATAAAAAAAAAAAATTACAAGTTCTTTGGTTTTTGAAACATTTAAAAGTACGTGATTGTCATCGCACCACGTTGTGAAATTGTTTATATCATTTATAAAACGTTCTTCAGAAATTGTGTCATTTAATTTACCAAAAATCGCTGCGTCATCTGCAAACTTTATAGTGGAGCAGGTTGAATTAGAGCTTACACAGTCGTTAGTGTACAGACTGAACAGGACAGCTGAAATTACACAGCCTTGCGGCGCTCCGGTGTTCATACTTCGTATACTTGATATTGTCCCATTAACTTTCACATACTGTTGTCTATCCACAAGAAAGTTTTCAATCCATTTAATTAGGTATGAATTGACGCCCATATCTATTAATTTCCGAATCATGATATGCGGCTGAATGGTGTTGAAAGCAGATGAAAAGTCAACGAACAGTATCCTGATGTATGACTTTGGTGTCTCTAGATGGTTATAGACATTATTTAGGAGTGACAGTGTGGCATTAACAACCCCCCTTCTTGATCTATAGGCGAACTGAAGCGGATCTAGTATTCGGCAACAGCCTGTCGGAGATGTCTTAGTAAGATGCGTTCGAGCGACTTCATTGCTATAGATGTGAGAGCATCGTTGAGTTCTTTGGGTTGTGTCTTCTTGGGAACTGGGATAATCTCCGATGTTTTCCAAATGGAAGGAATAACGTGTATATCCACTGAGAGCTGGAATAACCTTGTGAATACTGTACACAGTTGACCCCGGCATTTTTTTAACACAATTCCGTCAAGATTGTCAGGTCTTTTTGCTTTCAGGATGTTAATTCTGGCAAAGCTCTGAATGACATCTTCTTCCGAGATATGGACAGGAATGGCGCTGTCTTGTATGGAGTCCCTGACTTGTTCTATCTCGCTGCTGAAATCATGATGGTCAAAACGGCTGAAGAAAGTGTTGAAGTCCTCAGCAAAGTTTTCATTGTCCTCGGCGTTGATTGTGGGGCGTCGATGTTTCTTACCAATCATGGTCTTCACGCCTTGCCAAGCTTGTTGCAGATTGAGGTGAGGTGGGGTGGGGTGGGTTGGGGTTGGGTGGGGTGGGGTGAGTTGAGGTGAGGTGAGGTGAGGTGAGGTGAGATGCGTTGGGGGTTTTAACGCCGCTTTGATTATTTCACTTATATCGCGGCTGCTAGTACTATGGCAGGGAGAAAGTCCGCAATGCCACGTGGCTATGCATTGCGGTGCAACCTGCGATAATCGACTGGAAGTAGCGAACAATGGGTGGTACTACGCTGGAATTCAGTTTAGCATTGCACCCAAACCTTACTGCGTGTAGGCCTATTGATCAGAAGGCGAACGTGCTAACCACTGCGCTATCCTGCCCCTCTCTATTTTCGACATCGGCTTCTACCTAGGTTTGCCGACGTACACCTCGATATTTCCGTTGTACCGTAATACCCAGTGACACGTTCCTCAAAACAACTGAACTTTATCCGTGACAGCGCTTATGGCCATGTCAAGCACAATGACTTTCCACCTGGTAAACCTGTACTACGGAGATCTAAGAACAACAACAAAAAATGATCACAAGACAAATACTATCTACTCCACTATGTTGGAGACGGAATACCGGACCATATACACCAATCCAAAATGCTAAGTCGGACGAGCGTTAAATCTGCAGGAAACATGTCAATGTGCCAACTTGAAGAGAATGATGATACGTCAGGGCAAGCAACTGTGGATTACGTCACATACGGTGTGGATTAATAACTAATTTCTTGTGTATACCCATTCTCTCCTTAACAATGTTGTTACAACTATGTACATCAATCCAATCACATGTAAAAACATAATTACCATAATTGTATATATTCTCCTGCTTGTCATGATAATGTACCACTTGCTTGATAACGGTGCTAGTATCTGCATCGAAACGTCGCACTCATAGCAATAAAGAAGTTGACTATCCATAGAACTTGTTCTTATTCATCATACCAGCTTCTAAAATGCCTCTCAAAGAAATTAAAACACTGACTGATAAAGTTATGGAATCTAAAGGCGGACGCACCGAACTCGGGTCAGAACTGAAGCTATCAAACCAAGAGAACAGGGCACAGCGTATATTTATATCCTCCAAATTGTGAAAAACTTTTGCGATTAAACTACTCTATCGACTACAAACTTCATTTAATAGAAACAAAACTGTTAACAATAACTTCGCCAGTGAAGAATGTAAATATGTGTTAACAGAGAGCCAACCAAGACACTGTGACCAAATCATCATCATCCATCCTGCCTCAGGGTAAATACTCTCTCCCCTTATATACCCTGGGTGAAAAACCCAAATAAACCTTCTCGCTGTGACCTCTGATCCAGTCAATCAAATCATTTTATCGCCATGGTTTGCGATATAATTTCCATCCGAGATCTGTCTCCATGTGTTGAGAGTGACCGCAGTGACCGTTACTCCCGCAGTGACCGGTACTCCCGCAAAGAAACAAGCCGTGGATCTCAGGGAGGGCGGTGACCGCAGTGACCGGTTCTCCCGCAGAAACAAGCCGTGGATCTCGGGGAGGGAGGTGACCACAGTGACCGGTACTCCCCCAGAAACAAGCCGTGGATCTCGGGGAGGGAGGTGACCGCAGTGACCAGTACTCCCCCAAAAACAAGACGTGGATCTCGGGGAGGAGGAAGGAGAGGGATATACCGACGCTTTTGGAGTGGCAAAATCGATAGGACTCGACGTCAGTCCCCACGACGTCGACGTCAGTCACAGAGGACCACGTCGGCCGACCACGCCCCAAGAGAGATCACGACCGATACTTGTCAGATTTGTCAGCAACGCGACTCAACGCCAGTTCTTAAAATAAAGATCGAAGCTGAAATCTGTAAAACTCGCCCCGTCAACTCCGAAAGTTTTCATCAATGAGGACCTGACTAGAACCGGAGCAGACATCGCGTGGTAGGCAAGTAAGGTGTCATCCTTATAAAACTCAAGGATGGAAGTGTTACAAAAGTGGCAAACAACACTCACTTTCAGAATGTTATCGCTAGAGGTGTAAGTGAATGACTTTGATAATGACTCATCTCTTTATCCGTTTACCTGACAGGACACTAAGTGATTAGATGATACAGTTAGTATGACAACATTGCTAATATCATTAGCATTTTGTGAAACAGTAACTGATTAATATAACTTTTGGTTCTGGATCAATAATGCATTCAGTAATAATTCTCCACAACATGTACAAGCTATGCCATGTTTTTTATTATCTCACTGATAGAAGAAACATGTACTCCAGTAATACATGTATGATTACTTTTCTATGTATCAGCTATCAAAATATACTGTTTAATTATGTTCTTTATTAAAGGAAAATTAATATCACTCAAAATATACCCACAAATTATTGATCCTGTTGACAAACATGTGATTATTCAGTCTTTCCTTGTTAGATGTATTGTTATCGTCTGCACTGTTAAACGTTAACAGTAAAAGTATTTGCTTTCTAACGACTAAATTATTCCATTTGCATTGTATATCAGTTGTACAATACATATTCGTTACTATTGAGTTAGAAAACTATTTAGTCAGTAAGTAAAAATGGTATATTTTTAAAACTAATAATTATTATTAATGTGTTTCTGATTTTGGGTTTGTTTTTTGTAAAATATAAATTTTGGTTAAACATTAATAATAAATGAAATTATATATTAAGGTAATATTTCAGTTTTGTCACTTTGACCTGATTCCTCTGAATCAGTTTTCATTCTCTTCATATTTTTCTATTTCTCTGCTAAATGTTGAAAGATATTTGTTTTGTGATATTCCTTTGAATTTAAGAATTGCTAGCTCAAGATTCAGATGTAGTAACTTTAACATTGCTGTTGAATGTGGCAGGTATAGTGATATTAAATATAAAGAAAGAATATGTTCTTTCTGTAATATTACAGGTCAAGTTTATATAGAAAATGAACTTCATGTATTATTTATCTGTAAAACTTATGATAAACTCAGAGCTAAATATCTTCATAAATTTACTAAAACACCATATTTGAAGCATTCCATTGTCAATCTGTTGCAAAATAAGAATAATGAAATTATATACAGTGTTGGTTTCTACCTATATCATGTCCAGAAACTTATGAACTCCAGGATTCATAGCTGTAAGCAATCCATGCTATATGCCTGTATTATGGGCCGAAGGCCTCCGTACTGAAATAAATCTGTCTGTCTGTCTGGGTTTTTAAAATTATTTTTATGGCTATTTTATTGTATGTTTATTGTATATTTAGAAAATTCATTTGATTTGATTGTTAAGATGATGTGCTTATCATCCTCACAAATGTAAATATATTCCGCATTAACATTATCTAAATGCAAAGACTTGAAATGGAAAAAGAAATAAGTACTCACGTCTTAATGAAAAAATCCAATCACGGTAGTTATCCATTATAGTATCCGACATGGTCTAGAGAACAATTTCCCAAGCCAACAGACAGATGCACAGGCGTCATGCTATTCTAGCAAAATATGTGACCCCATACAGCTAGCGATCACAATATGCGGTCGCCTACTCTCAACTCGCTTGATTTCTACTCCACTGACGAATATAATGTTATTTATCTGCTTTTTTTTACCCCCGCCGCGCGTTAAGCGGCGGTCACAACCCGCCGTACTTGCAAGTGCAAGTGCGTGCTGTCTACGTGCAAAAACGTGGGTAAAATAGTGGTAGCCGTACGTTGTAATTACCGACACCGTACGGATTTGGGAGCACGCAGACACGCCGTAGCGCTTTTAGTGCGTGCAGAACTTTCACTGCGTGCGAGCTGAGTGCGAATGCGTATTTTTCACACGTACGACTTCCGTGCTTGCACTCTACGGACACTGTGCGCACAACGCACGGACTCTGTGAGTGTTTTTAGTTTTTCACATGGACACATACTCCACGGACGACGCACTTAGCACGTGCGTGCTCCGCACGTTGCAACTGCGTTGCCAGTGCGTCGTCCGTGCTTACTCGGCACTTCCCAAGTTCAACTGACAAAGGAACATGCAACAATCACATTGCCAGTGCCGAGTAAGTACGTGCTCCGCAATTACAACGTACGTTGTGCGCACTGATTTCTGCATTAGTATGCGCTGCCATTTGAAACTGCTCTTGCAGCATCAGAAGCGGGAGTCTCTGAGTTGAATGGGCTGCATTTTGAGGCAGCAGCACTGAGAGAGAACCCCTGAAGGTCGCCCTATACCCCTACCACCTGGATGCCTGAAATCGGCCTGAACAACTTAAGTTCATTGCACTTGCACGCACTTACACCGTGCGTGTAAGTAAGGACATCGTGCGTGTGCAGCACATGTAAGTACGGTATCCGTAAGTTAACGTGGCACTCGTACGTCACACGCAAGATGTAAGTACCTTGTAAGCACTTACCACTTGCGCAACGTACGATGCACGTAGCAGATCACGGCCAGGCATTTCGTGCGGGCAACGTACTTACACCTTGCGTGTGACGTGCGTTGATTTTGCTCCCTCCCTGCGTTTCCCACTTCCTCCCCACGTTTTTCAGAAACGTGGCCTCCCCAAAAAACGTACGGACAAAAACACGCACGGTGGGTTTGGACCGAGGCTTTAAGCGTGAAGCGGGGATATGTAGTATTCGGCTGCGTCCGTACGTCCGTACGACCGTACGTACGTACGAAATGGAAAAGCGCAAGTACTATTCACTGAACGAGAGTTTGTCATTTTACCCTTGTCAGCGGGATATCTCAAGAACCGTTCACCGGATTATCTTCTTATCTTACACATAGCTTCTCGTAGAGATGACAAAGGGCTAATTAGACTTCGGTGACCTTGACATTATTATTTTCAGCATGTGAACTTGCCCTTGAACCTATCAGAGTGATTGTACAAGATAGTCAGGTCATAATACAGTAAAACCCCCGCAAAATTGCTACACCAGGTTTCTCAGCTGATGCTGGTAAGGTTTAGTGTACTTCATAACATACTACAAGTTTATCAAAGTAGGAACCCCGGAAATTTTTTCAAGACGTCCAAGATGGCCGCCGAAACCTCTTAATTATCAGAACTCTGTAACTATCAACTCAAATTGTATGATCTTGGTGTCTATCCCTAGGTTGTGGGGGGCAACGAACACATTAAGATAATAAAAAGGATGTTTGTCTATTATGGAACACAAACATACGTTTTCAATTTCCTAAGAGAAAATAACCTCTTAAAAAATCTTCAATCTGGATTTATCCCTGGAGATTCATCTACTAACCAATTGCCTTGCCTTTATAATTCTATTGCTAAACACCTGGACAAAGGATAGGAAACAAGAGCAGTATTCTGTAACGTTGGTAAAGCGTTTGATAGCGTATGGCACAGAGAAAACATTGCGAAAGCTGCGGTACTGATGGCCGACTTCTTTCAGGGTTTAACGTATCTAAATGACAGAAAACAACGTGTTGTAATCAACGGTTTACAATTCTGAATTCAAACCAGTTACAGCCGGCGTCCCTCAAGGCTTCGTCCTAGGGCCACTTATGTTCTCAGTCTATATTAATTATATCATAGATGTCATCGACAGTGACATAAGGCTTCACATCACTCTCTGCGTCGTTGTCATAAATGATCCAAATGTAGCAGCACAATGTTTAAATAGCGACTTAGGATACATTCAGGAATAACCTCCAAAAGGATTGTATGTGACACGATCAAATTAACAATATCGTAAAAAACAGTCAGTCCAATGATTAACTGCCTAAGAAGTTTTAATACCGCCTAAACCGGAAAACACTACAAACTATGTACACATCCTTAATTTTACCAATATTTGATTACTCATGTCATGTTTGGAAAAAGTGCACATAGGAACAGGCACTTTCCTTGGAAAAACTAAACTTTGATGCAATCAGAACTATATAAGGAGCTGTTCGCGGCACAAGTCACGAACAATTATATTCTGAAACAAATATGTCTTCTTTACAAGAAAGGAGACGCCGTCTTTTACACAAGGATTAACACATTAGTCCAGACAAGCTTCCAGTTTAGTCCCAGGTAATGTATTCTCTTCAAGTGGATACAGTTTGAGAAATAATACAGACCTACTTATTATCAAATGTAATACCAGTCTTTAGTCCAAATCTGTTGCTCCAGACACAGTTAATATATGGAATTCTCTTCCTCCAGTTACATTAAACGATAGCACATTAGGGGAATTTAAAAATAAGTTAAAACAAGAAATCACAAATCTACTTTAATATATATAATATTGAACCAGACTCTGCCAGATAATTCATTCTCGTCTTCGGTTTGATTGAAGTGATTTAAATGGAGAATATATTTACCAGATTTTCTCAAACAGCTCTGCATGTCACTGTGGTATGACAAAGAATGTGTGCATCATTTTTTCCTCATCTGTCCTATCTTAAATGGCATAAGGTTAAATGCATGCTTATTTTAAAGGTTTTAAGATTTTAATTGGCCTTGAATATGGCCACTCTAGCTCATCAGAACAGGTCAATTTAGAACTATTAAAATGTGTACATAGATTCACAATATCATCAAAGAGATTTTGAAATATGCATAAGAATTGATTCAGTTTCACCAGGGACCTTATAGACATGTGTATAAGGTCCCTGGTTGTATGTATGTGCTGTACCTTGCTGATACGATGTATTATGTTGACATCAGACTACTTTTTTGTTTAAATAAGTGTTAATAATGATTACTATTGCTAGCCTTCAACGTTTCCTTCGCCATGTGTTTAAAACCCACCACATCTGTGCATATTGATGTGTTTAAAACCAACCATATCTGTACATATTGATGTTTTTAAAACCCACCACATATGTACATATTGATGTATTTAAAACCAACCACATCTGTACATATTGATGTGTTTAAAACCCACAACAACTGCACATATTGGTGTGTTTAAAACCCACCACATCTGCACATATTGATGTGTTTAAAACCCACCACAACTGCACATATTGGTGTGTTTAAAACCCACCACATCTGCACACATTGATGTGTTTAAAATCCACAACAACTGTACATATTGATGTGTTTAAAACCCACCACATCTGTACATATTGATGTTTTTAAAACCCAACACATTTGTACATATTGATGTTTTTAAAACCCACCACAACTGCACATATTGATGTTTTTAAAACCCACCATATCTGTAAAAATTGATGTTTTTAAAACCCACCACACCTGTACATATTGATGTTTTTAAAACCCGTCACATCTGTACATATTGATGTTTTTAAAACCACCACATCTGTACATATTGATGTGTTTAAAATCCACCACATCTGTAAATATTGATGTTTTTAAAACCCACCATATCTGTAAAAATTGATGTTTTTAAAACCCACCACACCTGTACATATTGATCTGTTTAAAACCCACCACATCTGTACATATTGATGTTTTTAAAACCACCACATCTGTACATATTGATGTGTTTAAAATCCACCACATCTGTAAATATTGATGTTTTTAAAACCCACCACATCTGTACATATTGATGTGTTTAAAACCCACCACATCTGCACATACTGATGTGTTTAAAACCCACCACATCTGTAAATATTGATGTCTTTAAAACCCACCATCTCTGTACATATTGATGTGTTTAAAACCCACCACACCTGTACATATTGATGTTTTTAAAACCCACCACATCTGTACATATTGATGTTTTTAAAACCACCACATCTGTACATATTGGTGTGTTTAAAACCCACCACATCTGTACATATTGATGTGTTTAAAAACAACCACATATGTACATATTGATGTATTTAAAACCCACCACATCTGTACATATTGATGTGTTCAAAACCCACCACAACTGCACCTATTGGTGTGTTTAAAAAACACCACATCTGCACATATTGATGTTTTTAAAACCCACCACATCTGTAAAAATTGATGTTTTTAAAACCCACCACATATGTACATATTGATGTATTTAAAACCCACCACATCTGTACATATTGATGTGTTTAAAACCCAGCACAACTGCACATATTGGTGTGTTTAAAACCCACCACATCTGCACATATTGATGTTTTTAAAACCCAACTCATCTGTAAAAATTGATGTATTTAAAACCCACCACATCTGTACATATTGATGTGTTTAAAACCCACCACATCTGCACATATTGGTGTGTTTAAAACCCACCACATCTGCACATATTGATGTGCTTAAAACCCACCACATCTGCACATATTGATGTGTTTAAAACCCACCACAACTGCACATATTGGTGTGTTTAAAACGCACCACATCTGCACATATTGCTGTGTTTAAAATCCACAACAACTGTACATATTGATGTGTTTAAAACCCACCACATCTGTACATATTGATGTTTTTAAAACCCAACACATTTGTACATATTGATGTTTTTAAAACCCACCACAACTGCACATATTGATGTTTTTAAAACCCACCATATCTGTAAAAATTGATGTTTTTAAAACCCACCACACCTGTACATATTGATCTGTTTAAAACCCACCACATCTGTACATATTGATGTTTTTAAAACCACCACATCTGTACATATTGATGTGTTTAAAATCCACCACATCTGTAAATATTGATGTGTTTAAAACCCACCATATCTGTACATATTGATGTTTTTAAAAACTACCACATCTGTAAATATTGATGTTTTTAAAACCCACCACATCTGTACATATTGATGTATTTAAAACCCACCACATCTGCACATACTGATGTGTTTAAAACCCGCCACATCTGTAAATATTGATGTTTTTAAAACCCACCATCTCTGTACATATTGATGTGTTTAAAACCCACCACACCTGTACATATTGATGTTTTTAAAACCCACCACATCTGTACATATTGATGTTTTTAAACCACCACATCTGTACATATTGGTGTGTTTAAAACCCACCACATCTGTACACATTGATGTGTTCAAAACCAACCATATCTGTACATATTGATGTTTTTAAAACCCACCACATATGTACATATTGATGTATTTAAAACCCACCACATCTGTACATATTGATGTGTTTAAAACCCACCACAACTGCACATGTTGGTGTGTTTAAAACCCACCACATCTGCACATATTGATGTTTTTAAAACCCACCACATCTGCAAAAATTGATGTTTTTAAAACCCACCACATATGTACATATTGATGTATTTAAAACCCACCACATCTGTACATATTGATGTGTTTAAAACCCAGCACAACTGCACATATTGGTGTGTTTAAAACCCACCACATCTGCACATATTGATGTTTTTAAAACCCAACTCATCTGTAAAAATTGATGTATTTAAAACCCACCACATCTGTACATATTGATGTTTTTAAAACCAACCACAACTGCACATATTGGTGTGTTTAAAACCCACCACATCTGCACATATTGATGTGTTTAAAACCCACCACATCTGCACATATTGATGTGTTTAAAACCCACCACATCTGCAAAAATTGATGTTTTTAAAACCCACCACATATGTACATATTGATGTATTTAAAACCCACCACATCTGTACATATTGATGTGTTTAAAACCCACCACATCTGTACATATTGATGTTTTTAAAACCCAACACATTTGTACATATTGATGTTTTTAAAACCCACCACAACTGCACATATTGATGTTTTTAAAACCCACCATATCTGTAAAAATTGATGTTTTTAAAACCCACCACACCTGTACATATTGATGTTTTTAAAACCCACCACATCTGTACATATTGATGTTTTTAAAACCACCACATCTGTACATATTGATGTATTTAAAACCGACCACATCTGTACATATTGATGTGTTTAAAACCCACCACAACTGCACATGTTGGTGTGTTTAAAACCCACCACATCTGCACATATTGATGTTTTTAAAACCCACCACATCTGCAAAAATTGATGTTTTTAAAACCCACCACATATGTACATATTGATGTATTTAAAACCCACCACATCTGTACATATTGATGTGTTTAAAACCCAGCACAACTGCACATATTGGTGTGTTTAAAACCCACCACATCTGCACATATTGATGTTTTTAAAACCCACCACATATGTACATATTGATGTATTTAAAACCCACCACATCTGTACATATTGATGTGTTTAAAACCCACCACAACTGCACATATTGGTGTGTTTAAAACCCACCACATCTGCACATATAGATGTGTTTAAAATCCACAACAACTGTACATATTGATGTGTTTAAAACCCACCACATCTGTACATATTGATGTTTTTAAAACCCACCACATCTGTACATATTGATGTGTTTAAAACCCAGCACAACTGCACATATTGGTGTGTTTAAAACCCACCACATCTGCACATATTGATGTTTTTAAAACCCAACTCATCTGTAAAAATTGATGTATTTAAAACCCACCACATCTGTACATATTGATGTGTTTAAAACCCACCACAACTGCACATATTGGTGTGTTTAAAACCCACCACATCTGCACATATTGATGTGTTTAAAACCCACCACATCTGCACATATTGATGTGTTTAAAACCCACCACAACTGCACATATTGGTGTGTTTAAAACCCACCACATCTGCACATATTGATGTGTTTAAAATCCACAACAACTGTACATATTGATGTGTTTAAAACCCACCACATCTGTACATATTGATGTTTTTAAAACCCAACACATTTGTACATATTGATGTTTTTAAAACCCACCACAACTGCACATATTGATGTTTTTAAAACCCACCATATCTGTAAAAATTGATGTTTTTAAAACCCACCACACCTGTACATATTGATCTGTTTAAAACCCACCACATCTGTACATATTGATGTTTTTAAAACCACCACATCTGTACATATTGATATGTTTAAAATCCACCACATCTGTAAAATTAATATTGATGTGTTTAAAACCCACCATATTTGTACATATTGATGTTATTAAAACCTACCACATCAGTAAATATTGATGTTTTTAAAACCCACCACATCTGTACATATTGATGTTTTTTAAACCCCCCACATCTGTACATATTGATGTTTTTAAAACCCATCACATCTGTACATATTGATGTTTTTAAAACCCACCACATCTGTACACATTGATGTGTTTAAAACCCACCACATCTGCACATATTGATGTTTTTAAAACCCACCACATCTGTAAATATTGATGTGTTTAAAACCCACCATATCTGTACATATTGATGTTTTTAAAACCTACCACATCTGTACATATTGATGTGTTTAAAACCCAACACATCTGCACATACTGATGTGTTTAAAACCCACCACATCTGTACATATTGATGTGTTTAAAACCCACCACATCTGTAAATATTGATGTTTTTAAAACCCACCATCTCTGTACATATTGATGTGTTTAAAACCCACCACACCTGTACATATTGATGTTTTTAAAACCCACCACATCTGTACATATTGGTGTGTTTTAAACCCACCACATCTGTACATATTGATGTGTTTAAAACCAACCATATCTGTACATATTGATGTTTTTAAAACCCACCACATATGTACATATTGATGTATTTAAAACCCACCACATCTGTACATATTGATGTGTTTAAAACCCACCACATCTGTACATATTTGTGTGTTTAAAACCCACCACATCTGCACATATTGATGTTTTTAAAACCCACCACATCTGTAAAAATTGATGTTTTTAAAACCCATCACATATGTACATATTGATGTATTTAAAACCCACCACATCTGTACATATTGATGTGTTTAAAACCCAGCACAACTGCACATATTGGTGTGTTTAAAACCCACCACATCTGCACATATTGATGTTTTTAAAACCCAACTCATCTATAAAAATTGATGTATTTAAAACCCACCACATCTGTACATATTGATGTGTTTAAAACCCACCACAACTGCACATATTGATGTGTTTAAAACCCACCTAATCTGCACATATTGATGTGTTTAAAACCCACCACATCTGCACATATTGATGTGTTTAAAACCCACCACATCTGTACATATTGATGTGTTTAAAACCCACCACATCTGTACATATTGATGTGTTTAAAACCCACCACAACTGCACATATTGATGTTTTTAAAACCCAACTCATCTGTAAAAATTGATGAATTTAAAACCCACCACATCTGTACATATTGATGTGTTTAAAACCCACCACAACTGCACATATTGATGTGTTTAAAACCCACCACAACTGCACATATTGGTGTGTTTAAAACCCACCACATCTGTACATATTGATGTGTTTGAAACCCACCACAACTGCACATATTGATGTGTTTGAAACCCACCACATCTGCACATATTGATGTGTTTAAAACCCACCACATCTGCACATATTGATGTGTTTAAAACCCACCACATCTGCACATATTGATGTGTTTAAAACCCACCACATCTGCACATATTGATGTGTTTAAAACCCACCACATCTGTACATATTGATGTGTTTAAAACCCACCACATCTGTACATATTGATGTCTTTAAAACCCACCACAACTGCACATATTGATGTTTTTAAAACCCAACTCATCTGTAAAAATTGATGTATTTAAAACCCACCACATCTGTACATATTGATGTGTTTAAAACCCACCACAACTGCACATATTGATGTGTTTAAAACCCACCACAACTGCACATATTGGTGTGTTTAAAACCCACCACATCTGTACATATTGATGTGTTTAAAACCCACCACATCTTCACATATTGATGTGTTTAAAACCCACCACAACTGCACATATTGTGTTTAAAACCCACCACATCTGCACATATTGATGTGTTTAAAATCCACAACAACTGTACATATTGATGTGTTTAAAACCCACCACATCTGTACATATTGATGTTTTTAAAACCCAACACATTTGTACATATTGATGTTTTTAAAACCCACCACAACTGCACATATTGATGTTTTTAAAACCCACCATATCAGTAAAAATTGATGTTTTTAAAACCCACCACACCTGTACATATTGATCTGTTTAAAACCCACCACATCTGTACATATTGATGTTTTTAAAACCACCACATCTGTACATATTGATGTGTTTAAAATCCACCACATCTGTAAATATTGATGTGTTTAAAACCCACCATATCTGTACATATTGATGTGTTTAAAACCCACCACATCTGTAAATATTGATGTTTTTAAAACCCACCATCTCTGTACATATTGATGTGTTTAAAACCCACCACACCTGTACATATTGATGTTTTTAAAACCCACCACATCTGTACATATTGATGTTTTTAAAACCACCACATCTGTACATATTGATGTGTTTAAAACCCACCACATCTGTACATATTGATGTGTTTAAAACCAACCATATCTGTACATATTGATGTTTTTAAAACCCACCACATATGTACATATTGATGTATTTAAAACCCACCACATCTGTACATATTGATGTGTTTAAAACCCACCACAACTGCACGTATTGGTGTGTTTAAAACCCACCACATCTGCACATATTGATGTTTTTTAAAACCCACCACATCTGTAAAAATTTATGTTTTTAAAACCCACCACACCTGTACATATTGATGTATTTAAAACCCACCACATCTGTACATATTGATGTGTTTAAAACCCACCACATCTGTGCATATTGATGTGTTTAAAACCCACCACAACTGCACATATTGATGTTTTTAAAACCCACCACATCTGTACATATTGATCTGTTTAAAACCCACCACACCTGTACATATTGATGTTTTTAAAACTCACCACATCTGCACATATTGATGTTTTTAAAACCACCACATCTGTACATATTGATGTGTTTAAAACCCACCACATTTGTACATATTGATGTTTTTAAAACTCACCACATCTGCACATATTGATGTTTTTAAAACCACCACATCTGTACATATTGATGTGTTTAAAACCCACCACATTTGTACATATTGATGTGTTTAAAACCCACCACATCTGTAAATATTGATGTGTTTAAAACCAACCATATCTGTACATATTGATGTTTTTAAAACCCACCACATCTGTACATATTGATGGGTTTAAAACCCACCACAACTGCACATATTGGTGTGTTTAAAACCCACCACATCTGCACATATTGATGTTTTTAAAACCCACCACATCTGTACATATTGATGTTTTTAAAACCAACCACACCTGTACATATTGATCTGTTTAAAACCCACCACATCTGCACATATTGATGTTTTTAAAACCCACCACATCTGTACATATTGATGTGTTTAAAATCCACCATATCTGTTACTTATTGATGTTTTTAAAACCACCACATCTGTACATATTGATGTGTTTAAAACCCACCACACCTCTACATATTGATGTGTTTAAAACCCACCATCTCTGTTACTTATTGATGTTTTTAAAACCTACCACATCTGTAAATATTGATGTTTTTTAAACCCACCACATCTGTACATATTGATGTTTTTAAAACCCATCACATCTGAACATATTGATGTTTTTAAAACCCACCACATCTGTACACATTGATGTGTTTAAAACCCACCACAACTGCACATATTGATGTTTTTAAAACCCACCACATCTGTAAATATTGATGTTTTTAAAACCCACCACACCTGTACATATTGATCTGTTTAAAACCCACCACATCTGTACATATTGATGTTTTTAAAACCACCACATCTGTACATATTGATGTGTTTAAAATCCACCACATCTGTACATATTGATGTGTTTAAAACCCACCACATATGTACATATTGATGTATTTAAAACCCACCACATCTGTACATATTGATGTGTTTAAAACCCACCACAACTGCACATATTGATGTTTTTAAAACCCACCATATCTGTACATATTGATGTTTTTAAAACCCACCACATCTGTAAATATTGATGTTTTTAAAACCAACCACACCTGTACATATTGATCTGTTTAAAACCCACCACATCTGCACATATTGATGTTTTTAAAACCACCACATCTGTACATATTGATGTGTTTAAAATCCACCACATCTGTACATATTGATGTGTTTAAAACCCACCATATCTGTACATATTGATGTTTTTAAAACCTAACACATCTGTAAATAATGATGTGTTTAAAACCCACCACATCTGTTCATATTGATGTGTTTAAAACCCACCACATCTGTAAATATTGATGTTTTTAAAACCCATCACAACTGTACATATTGATGTTTTTAAAACCCACCTAATCTGCACATATTGATGTGTTTAAAACCCACCACACCTGTACATATTGATGTGTTTAAAACCCACCATCTCTGTACATATTGATGTGTTTAAAACCCACCACATCTGTACATATTGATGTTTTTAAAACCATCACATCTGTACATATTGATGTGTTAAAAACCCACCACATCTGTACATTTTGATGTGTTTAAAACCCACCACATCTGTACATATTGATGTGTTTAAAACCCACCACACCTGTACATATTGATGTGTTTAAAACCCACCATCTCTGTACATATTGATGTGTTTAAAACCCACCACATCTGTACATATTGATGTGTTTAAAACCCACTATCTCTGTACATATTGATGTGTTTAAAACCCACCATATCTGTACGTATTGATGTGTTTAAAACCCACCATCTCTGTACATATTGATGTGTTTAAAACCCACCATATCTGTACGTATTGATGTTTTTAAAACCCACCATATCTGTACATATTGTGTTTTTGTATTCTGTCCATGTGTACGTCACGTTTCATGTAACATCTTATGTGTTCGGGAGCGGCATTCACATAAACATTCTCTGCTTGTCTGCTAAACCCGATTTCATTTCATTGAAATAAAAATATGTTTAAACCATAACTTCTCAAGAGAAATCAGTGAAATCACACCCTAACCGGTCAATAAGTAAACATGAATGACACAAGAAGGTGTCTCTTGAATAAGGACTAAAGGGCTCGTTTTATATAACATAAAAACTGATAAAGATTTGAGGCTGTCAAGGATCTAATATATGACTGTGCTCAGGAAAGCTATGTGCGTGTTACCTATGTGCGCCTTCTGAAGCGGAAGCAACACAACGACTACCAGGATACTTGGAGGACTACGGAAGCAGATTATCAGGTAACAATGGAATCAGGGCGCCGTTCCATAATTCAGCGAGCGCTTATAATCGCTCATTGATTGCTCAATGTAGCGCTCAAGTAGCGCTCAAGAAGCACTTCTTCTCTCCTGAACGACACGGTGCAAAACCTCAAAGTTCGCTCGCGTTGCTACGTAGCGCTACATTGAGCAATCGCGTTCAAGAGAGGTTTTAAAATTATCGCTAATTGGTCCTGATACCCAATAGTAATTGAGCGATTACTTTGATACCTCTCTTGAACACGGCCCTGGTCTCTAGACATGTGTGAACGACTAAACTTAGAACAAACATTTGACAATTCAGAAATCGTCAATTTAAGTTTTATCATTTTTATTTTAAAAAAATCTATCATCATCTATCATTTGTTGCTATTTAATTATGACTTTCACTAATGACTTGGAATTTGGTGACTTGTACGGCACAGAATGTGTAACTGACGTACTTTCTTAACCATTTGGAGGTAACTAGGTTCGAGATAAATACCCTTAAAGTTTTCCAGCGCTTGTGTGTAGATTTATCGGAACGAAAGGGCTGGATTATCGAGGATGCAAGAGTTTTTGCTCTCAATCTTACCGTTGGGAATGAGATTGCACCAAACGCTATGTATCTCGGTGAAAATAACGTGTTCGTAACGGTGCACAGTGAATTGATACTCACAAGGCAAAAATAACCGAAAAGAAAGCCTTTCAACGGCGATGTTCATAAAATAAAACTTACATATTTAATGAGGTTGTTAAGCTTGTTTACACATTCCGACGACGAGAAACATGCGAATGGCGGCCGCCATGACATGACGTCATTCAAAGGACGGATAACTCTTATCTCATGTCCTCGAGCAGGGAGATGTTATATTACGTACGCTTCCTTCAGCATGACTAGTGCAACTGGTTTCGCCATACCGAACATCACGGATGAATGGTTTGATTTTAAAAGCGTGAATATTTAAAGTCGCAATATGATGAACTTATAGATGCTTCGACAGGGTTGATATTACTCCGCTGTTCCGTTCCTTTATAGGGACAACACAAATATATTTAAAAACACAATAAATCGTATGAAATACATGTTGGTAATAAATAGGATACATAACTCGTTCCCCTTTCATATCAAGTTTCAACTTCCAAACGCAAGGCATAACTCTTGCCAGTCTGCATTACTGGCTGATTTAACCCTTGCGGTATTTCCCTCGGATTTCTAAACACAGATTTCTTAAGGAAATACTGCAAGGCCTAAATCAGCCAGTAATGGAGACTGGCAAGAGTTATGCCTTGCATTGGGAAGTTGATCAAGTTTATGTCCCTCGTGAAATAATTTTGCTCTGTCTCGAGCCTTGGCGAGAGACAAACCAAAATTATTTCAACGAGGGGAAGCTCGTTAGATATCCTATGAATATATATATATATATATATATATATATTTATAAAAGTTTATATATATAACTGTTAGTAACAACAGCTACTCTCGTGGCTCTGGTGGTCTGTTGATTTAGGAGATATACATGTACCTACTGTGTGAAAATCAGAGACATGTTACACTGGATTGAAAGCGAGTAAATTTAAAATTTAAACCGAATGCAATCGGATAATATCGTTTTTACTCAATTGTTTCTTTTATTTGCAGCTTTCGACAATGACGATATTCGTGGCTACCTTTCAAATGTGTTTCAGTATTAGTGCAATATTATTGATAGTTAATGTATAATGTATGAAAATAATGTTGTAGACATTTTCTTTGCTAATTCTATGTTATGATGCTATTTTCCTCGAAGGCAGCCCACACCTTAACAGTTGAAGGTATATATTACACGAATATTCCACGAACCTTAACAGTTAAAGGTATATATTACACAAATATGTTACGAACTTGTATCCGTGTGTATATGTGAGAAAGCTTCCCTTTCCTTTGTGAACAAGCAGCAGCTCTGTCTTGGTGGTGTTTGTAAAGCGCACGTGTTCATCAACAAATGTTACCGAAGTAACATGTCAGTATGTAGTTCAGGGGTCGAGAGCAGCAGCTCTGTCTTGGTGGTGTTTGTAAAGCGCACGTGTTCATCAACAAATGTTACCGAAGTAACATGTCAGTATGTAGTTCAGGGGTCGAGAGCAGCAGCTCTGTCTTGGTGGTGATTGTAAAGCGCACGTGTTCATCAACAGTAACATAATTAAATAATAATAATATACATTTCAACGCCTAATATTCAGTGCAAGCACTGCTTAATGGCGGTACAATTATTACCCTGAAGGAATTGTACTTTCGGTGCCGATACTAAGCGCTCCGTGTTCAGGTAACCATTTAAACAGCTGGGTGGACTGAGTGCAATGTGGATGAAGTGCCTTGCCCAGGGGCACAAGACAGTATAAGCAAATTTTTCGTGTCTCCACCGGGATTCGAACCCGGGCCGTTGAGGCGTGAGAGGCAAGCATGCTAACCACTACACCACTGTGCTGCACATGTCACGTCATTATGTAGTTCAGGGGGTGAGAGGTATCTTCCACAGAACGGAGCAATTCTTTGGTATATCTTACTCGGCGGTTCGATTTATTGTCAAAGCTGACAAAGTTTATTTCAATGTGATGATTTATTTTCTTTATCCCCACTGTTCATCACAGAGCTGACATACTTATTTCCAATAAAACAGAAATATATTTGCTCGGGAGTGTAAGCCATAGGTCATCCAAGTGCGCTTTGTTCCAATATAACACACAAGCTGGGCATTGCGTGCTGTCAGTGTTGAAGTGGTAATATACTGCACGCTATGATTAACTAGGGAAATAAACGCCTAAAAGGGATTACGGCGGTGTATATCTTTGTTATATTACCCATATGGGAACATGGACACAGGGTAGTATTTCTTCTGTAACTCCAATTGTGTTGTCACTCGTTAGTCATTGTCTGAATCTGTTCCCTAGTGTCCCTCTCCACTTTGATAACTTGGAGTCATCATGTAGATTGCACTGTAGCAGTTCACGTGCGCAAAAAGATATGTATGTGGGTTTAGGTGACCTAATTTAACCTTAAACAATGTTTTTCGTGCTGAAATAATATTTTTTTAAAGTAAAAGACTGCAGACAGCCGTCTGAATAATGTCAGAAGCAGTTTATTCCACTGTTCATAATGTCATATGGGCATGAGAAAATTGTGGATGGACAGGCGGACATGTAGTTGTAGTATTTCTTTCACACAGACCGGTTACGATTTAATAATATAGCAACAAATTTAAACATGTACATTCGTTGTTGGTTAATTGATGTAGGTGGTAACTGGGTTTATTACCTCTGAGGACAGCATATCAGAGTTAATAGTTTTCATATATCAATCTGTCATGAAGAATAGAACATATGTACAGAGCTGTTCAGCATACAGGTAGTCATTGGTGCTTTGACAATAGTGCAAAGAAATGTTCCAGAATATAATCAAGCAGAAGGAACACTAATCGTACTTATTTTGCTATTTCTATGGAAACTGAGCAGATTGGAGCAAAGGCCGTCATTTCAATCTTGATATAATTTTGTCTGTCTAAATACTTTCTATTATTGTAGTTTGAATATCGCGACAGAATGTGTTAGCTTAACATTTAGCCTGCAGACGGTAATTAGAAAAATGTTTTAATTAAGATAATTTTCTGAATGACACTTTTTGCAACTTATTAGTGTCGTCATAAATTCTTGATTAATTTAACATATTAAAGGATATCAAATGTTTTAAAATTATCTATCTAATAGAAAAATATAGAAGTTCAAAATGTGTACGTAATTTTATTTAATCAATTGTTTCTTCAGCCAATCTTTACATCATTTTGTTCAGAATGAAATGTATATGTATTATACCAGAAATAAATTTAGATGCTGAATTTTGATTTTGTCAAAATAGATGAGGTTCTGTAAGCGACGGTGAGTTCCAATAATCGAGTCTTCCTTAAACACAGTAAACTGCATTTGTTACAACGGTCCTCACTTCTTGCAATTCGTATCATTTGTATGAATTACCAATCAGTTACTGTCAAGGCATGTTTCTCTCACTAGCAGTTGTACATTTTGGGGTTTTAGCTTAAGATAATAAACTATTCATTATCAATCCTGCAAAGGCTACATGGTAAGCTACAGAGCACATGTCTCGTTTTCGTCAATATCTGTCATATAGCTTCTCGTGTGTGCGGTGCTGGTGCAAAATCATGTGTGTATAAAATAATGGCATGTGTATCACTTATCTGTGTCAGTAAGGTGTATTAGTTAGGTCCTTAAACTTCCAAGCGTGATTCAAAATTGAGGAATGGGAAATACAGAGAGCAGGGATGAGAGATACGGAAAGATGGAATGGGAAATACAGAGAGGAGGGATGAGAGATACGGAAAGATTGAATGGGAAATACAGAGAGGAGGGATGAGAGATACGGAAAGATGAAATGGGAAATACAGAGAGCAGGGATGAGAGATACGGAACGATGGAATGGGAAATACAGAGAGCAGGGATGAGAGATACGGAAAGATGAAATGGGAAATACAGAGAGCAGGGATACGGAAAGATGGAATGGGAAATACAGAGAGGAGGGATGAGAGATACGGAAAGATGAAATGGGAAATACAGAGAGGAGGGATGAGAGATACGGAACGATGGAATGGGAAATACAGAGAGCATTGATACGGAAAGATTGAATGGGAAATACAGAGAGCAGGGATGAGAGATACGGAACGATGGAATGGGAAATACAGAGAGCAGGGATGAGAGATACGGAAAGATGAAATGGGAAATACAGAGAGCAGGGATACGGAAAGATGGAATGGGAAATACAGAGAGGAGGGATGAGAGATACGGAAAGATGAAATGGGAAATACAGAGAGGAGGGATGAGAGATACGGAACGATGGAATGGGAAATACAGAGAGCATTGATACGGAAAGATTGAATGGGAAATACAGAGAGCAGGGATGAGAGATACGGAAAGATGAAATGGGAAATACAGAGAGGAGGGATGAGAGACACGGAGAGATGAAATGGGAAATACAGAGAGCAGGGATGAGAGATACGGAAAGATGGAATGGGAAATACAGAGAGCAGGGATGAGAGATACGGAACGATTGAATGGGAAATACAGAGAAGAGGGATGAGAGATACGGAAAGATGAAATGGGAAATACAGAGAGCAGGGATGAGAGATACGGAACGATTGAATGGGAAATACAGAGAAGAGGGATGAGAGATACGGAACGATGGAATGGGAAATACAGAGAGGAGGGATGAGAGACACGGAAAGATGGAATGGGAAATACAGAGAGCAGGGATACGGAAAGATGGAATGGGAAATACAGAGAGGAGGGGTGAGAGATACGGAAAGATTGAATGGGAAATACAGAGAGGAGGGATGAGAGATACGGAAAGATGAAATGGGAAATACAGAGAGCAGGGATGAGAGATACGGAAAGATTGAATGGGAAATACAGAGAGCAGGGATACGGAAAGATGGAATGGGAAATACAGAGAGGAGGGATGAGAGATACGGAAAGATGAAATGGGAAATACAGAGAGGAGGAATGAGAGATACGGAACGATGGAATGGGAAATACAGAGAGCAGGGATACGGAAAGATTGAATGGGAAATACAGAGAGCAGGGATGAGAGATACGGAAAGATGAAATGGGAAATACAGAGAGGAGGGATGAGAGACACGGAGAGATGAAATGGGAAATACAGAGAGCAGGGATGAGAGATACGGAAAGATGGAATGGGAAATACAGAGAGGAGGGATGAGAGACACGGAAAGATGGAATGGGAAATACAGAGAGCAGGGATACGGAAAGATGAAATGGGAAATACAGAGAGGAGGGATGAGAGATACGGAAAGATGGAATGGGAAATACAGAGAGCAGGGATGAGAGATACGGAAAGATGGAATGGGAAATACAGAGAGGAGGGATGAAAGATACGGAAAGATGGAATGGGAAATACAGAGAGCAGGGATGAGAGATACGGAAAGATGGAATGGGAAATACAGAGAGGAGGGATGAGAGACACGGAAAGATTGAATGGGAAATACAGAGAGGAGGGATACGGAAAGATGGAATGGGAAATACAGAGAGCAGGGATGAGAGATACGGAAAGATGGAATGGGAAATACAGAGAGCAGGGCTTAGAGATAAGGAAAGATGGAATGGGAAATACAGAGAGCAGGGATGAGAGATCAGGAAAGATTGAATGGGAAATTCAGAGAGCAGGGATACGGAAAGATGGAATGGGAAATACAGAGAGCAGGGGTGAGAGATACGGAAAGATGGCATGGGAAATACAGAGAGGAGGGATGAGAGATACGGAAAGATGGAATGGGAAATTCAGAGAGCAGGGATACGGAAAGATGGAATGGGAAATACAGAAAGCAGGGGTGAGAGAAAGGGAAAGATGGAATGGGAAATACAGAGAGCAGGGGTGAGAGATACGGAAAGATTGAATGGGAAATACAGAGAGCAGGGATACGGAAAGATGGAATGGGAAATACAGAGAGCAGGGGTGAGAGATACGGAAAGATTGAATGGGAAATACAGAGAGCAGGGGTGAGAGATACGGAAAGATGGAATGGGAAATACAGAGAGCAGGGATGAGAGATACGGAAAGATGGAATGGGAAATACAGAGAGCAGGGATACGGAAAGATGGAGTGGGAAATACAGAGAGCAGGGGTGAGAGATACGGAAAGATGGAATGGGAAATACAGAGAGGAGGGATGAGAGATAAGGAAAGATGGAATGGGAAATACAGAGAGCAGGGATGAGAGGTACGGAAAGATGGAATGGGAAATACAGAGAGCAGGGATGAGACTCGGAAAGATGGAATGGGAAATACAGAGAGCAGGGATGAGAGACACGGAAAGATGGAATGGGAAATACAGAGAGGAGGGATGAGAGATACGGAAAGATGGAATGGGAAATACAGACAGCAGGGATGAGAGATATGGAAAGATGGAATGGGAAATACAGAGAGCAGGGATGAGAGGTACGGAAAGATGGAATGGGAAATACAGAGAGCAGGGATGAGACACGGAAAGATGGAATGGGAAATACAGAGAGCAGGGATGAGAGACACGGAAAGATGGAATGGGAAATACAGAGAGGAGGGATGAGAGATACGGAAAGATGGAATGGGAAATACAGAGAGCAGGGATACGGAAAGATGAAATGGGAAATACAGAGAGCAGGGATGAGAGATACGGAAAGATGGAATGGGAAATACAGAGAGGAGGGGTGAGAGATACGGAAAGATAGAATGGGAAAAACAGAGAGCAGGGATGAGAGATACGGAAAGATGGAATGGGAAATACAGAGAGCAGGGATGAGAGATACGGAACGATGGAATGGGAAATACAGAGAGCAGGGATGAGAGATACGGAACGATGGAATGGGAAATACAGAGAGCTGGGAGGGGAGATACGGAAAGATGGAATGGGAAATACAGAGAGGAGGGGTGAGAGATACGGAAAGATGGAATGGGAAATACAGAGAGCAGGGATACGGAAAGATGAAATGGGAAATACAGAGAGCAGGGATGAGAGACACGGAAAGATGGAATGGGAAATACAGAGAGCAGGGATGAGAGACACGGAAAGATGAAATGGGAAATACAGAGAGCAGGGATGAGAGACACGGAACGATGGAATGGGAAATACAGAGAGCAGGGATACGGTAAGATGGAATGGGAAATACAGAGAGGAGGGATGAGAGACATGGAAAGATTGAATGGGAAATACAGAGAGCAGGGGTGAGAGATACGGAAAGATGGAATGGGAAATACAGAGAGCAGGGATGAGAGATAAGGAAAGATGGAATGGGAAATACAGAGAGCAGGGATGAGAGATACGGAAAGATGGAATGGGAAATACAGAGAGCAGGGGTGAGATATACGGAAATATGGAATGGGAAATACAGAGAGCAGGGATGAGAGATACGGAAAGATGGAATGGGTAATACAGAGAGGAGGGGTGAGAGATACGGAAAGATGAAATGGGAAATACAGAGAGCAAGGATACGGAAAGATGGAATGGGAAATACAGAGAGGAGGGATGAGAGATACGGAAACATGAAATGGGAAATACAGAGAGCAGGGATACGGAAAGATGGAATGGGAAATACAGAGAGGAGGGATGAGAGAAACGGAAAGATGGAATGGGAAATACAGAGAGGAGGGATGAGAGATACGGAAAGATGGAATGGGAAATACAGAGAGGGGGGGGGGGGGGGGGGGGGGGGGGGGGGGGGGGGTGGGGGGGTGAGAGATACGGAAAGATGAAATGGGAAATAAAAAGAGGAGGAAGAAGAAGGAACACTTACAATGTGTATTACGCTATCATAGTGCATATATATATATATATATATATATATATATATATATATATATATATATATATATATATATATATATATATATATATCAATATATCAACTGAACGTTGAATAGTGGAAAGAGTGTTCTGAGAGCACAAGAACCCCCGGGTTCCTTATCCTCCAAATAAGCAGTTTAAATGTAAGGGTCATTTAATAACCTATTAAAAATAAATGAGCATGTCAAATATCGAAGGCCTATCAATGAATCAAATATAATGGTTATGTTTCTCATGAAATGGATCCCACATCAAGGTCAAGGTCACATGGTCAAAGATTATATTCTCAGTGTGTGACATTGGAAACATTCCAAATGCTGACAAATTTTTTTAAAAATGTGTTTGTTTTGTTTTTTTGTTTTTTTTATTCCATTTCCAATTCATACATTCATTTCATATGACAAACAAAGGCATTGAATATACATTCTTTTTTATATAAATCATATAAGAATAAAAATGCAAAGTCATTGAGGCTAGCTGACCAGAGATAGAACTATCATTTGCACATTGGGTGGGCGAAATGAATCGTTTGGCAAGTAGAATAATATGGTTTACTATTTTATTGTGTGAGCACAATCCGAACATGATAATAAATTGTGTAAGGGTTAAACTACATTGGAGATGAGTATTTATGAAATATTCTACATTAACCCAGAAGGTTTGAACTAAGTCACAGTCAAAAAACACATGCGATATATCTTCTGAGGTATTTTTACAAAAAGAGCATTTATCATCATCAACTAACTTCATCCTCAAAAGTTCTTTCTTTTTATATATTGTTCTGTAGATAAACTTATATTGAAAATCTAAATGCTTGCAATCATCTGTACATTTCCTATAATAACCAAAAACATCATTCCAAATTATGTCCTGTTGAAATGAAGTATTCCAATATTCTAGCACTTTTGGAGTGTTAGTGTTTATTATCAGTTTGTCATAAAATATCCTTGATCCTTTGCTATTGAAGATCATATCTTTGTGAACATGATTAATGATAAAATGGTTCAAGCCATAAGTTCTGTTTTCTAATTGCTGTCTCCAGGTCTTTGGAATGTTACTTAACAAATGTTGATAATCCAAGAAAGTTCCTCTTATTTTATATTTCTGTTTTAAAACTTCAAAGCTGAAAAAAACATTTCCATCATAAATGTCTCTGATACATTGGATACCATGATCTAACCAATTCCGAACAATGTATGATTTAAAGAAATGGTTTAACCAGAGTGGCTGAGCTAAGATTTTGTATAAGTCCTCATTCTCAAAGGTGTGTTTCTTAAAAATAAATAAGCATGTCAAATATCGAAGGCCTATCACCAATCAATCAAAATTATGGTTATGTTTCTCATGAAATGGATCCAACATCAAGGTCAAGGTCACAAGGTCAAAGATTATAACCTCAGTGTGTGACATTGGAAACTTAACATTTCCAAATGCTGACAAATTAAAGTTACCTTCAGTCTGAAATCGGAAAGCCAAACACTCTAGGTCAAGGGCCCTAGCTTTGAGAAAATGAATCCGATCGGTCCCAAAAAAGCACATGCGTATCACCGATATATATCCAAAGCATGTGTAAAGTTTCAGAAAGATTGGTCGAAATATATATTTTAATAGGACTTATCTTAACATACAAGTTAACGATATGATTGTTTTCGCAATTTTGAATAGGTCTTAGAACCCGAGTCGTATCTATTTAACTCATGTAACTCCGAAAAATCTTCTACGCTTTATAGAATTTGATGTTACATACTCTTGATTATTGATGCCTAAGTGAGTTTCGCCAAGACAGAACGTTCAGAGTGAATGTTTACGAGAATCCGAAATATCTCATGATAGCAAATTAGATCCAATTAATCCGAACATAGTGACAGAACAGTTAAAAGAATATTGACAATTACAAAAATATATGTCGTTCCATAGAGTGTTGTCAGCTGACCAGTTTCCGATTAGGAACATCGCATTTTACTGCTTTTAGATATTGTCCGCTGATCTCACATTATTTTGTGGAAATATTTTACAAATATATGAATCATAGTCTTTCGTAGTGCAAACCTGGCCATCAATGAGTCACGAACGGGTTGTATTGTTTTTTTTTTAAAATCAAATAAGTTCACTCATCTCTGGAAAGTGCCAGAAACTAAAGCCTATTTCGAATATACATTCATTCATACATACATACATTCATATCGAAAACATGACGAATTGCGCGTGTGTGTGTGTCAGAAATTACATATTGATAATTTATACAATAATAAATGATAACAATGATAAAAATGATAAATATACAAGAGGTACATCAACCGAAACTACAAACGATACAGCGAAGCAGCAATGTATGATACAAACGGTGCACAAGCAACGAAGGGGAAAACAGCATTCTGCTCTAGAAAACTATCTGAAACCATTTCCTAGGCATGGAATCTGAAACCAGTGATTATTTTAAAAAATTACATAAACTGTTTTGTCAAATTTTCATTGTAAACATCACAATCGTATCAGAAATGTCGACAGGGTCGCTGAACAAAGCAAATGTTTGATGATTTTATATATATATTTCTACACTTCCTAACGTACTCAGTTAGTAATAACATATTTATTACGAAAAATGCTATAAAATCAATATCCATTCCTAAAACCGTTATATATATATATATATATATATATATATATAACCATGGACAGCCAGCTGTTTCGGTCTTTAGGACCTCATCAGCATGGTGTGTGTGGAACATGGTTGGGCTTTCAGCTATGAAACGTTATCAACGCAACAAAGCAGTTTAAGAAAGTCCCACTCATTTGCATAAAGTGCTCAAACCGTATTTCTACAGTGGGCTAGCTCAAGGCCGTAGCAAATGAGTGTACCATGTTAGAGTGCTCAATCAGGCCAAATTAATGGTTTGAGAGCTTACACATAACCATGGACAGCCAGCTGTTTCGGTCTTTAGGACCTCATCAGCATGGTGTGTGTGGAACATGGTTGGGCTTTCAGCTATGAAACGTTATCAACGCAACAAAGCAGTTTAAGAAAGTCCCACTCATTTGCATAAAGTGCTCAAACCGTATTTCTACAGTGGGCTAGCTCAAGGCCGTAGCAAATGAGTGTACCATGTTAGAGTGCTCAATCAGGCCAAATTAATGGTTTGAGAGCTTACACATAACCATGGACAGCCAGCTGTTTCGGTCTTTAGGACCTCATCAGCATGGTGTGTGTGGAACATGGTTGGGCTTTCAGCTATGAAACGTTATCAACGCAACAAAGCAGTTTAAGAAAGTCCCACTCATTTGCATAAAGTGCTCAAACCGTATTTCTACAGTGGGCTAGCTCAAGGCCGTAGCAAATGAGTGTACCATGTTAGAGTGCTCAATCAGGCCAAATTAATGGTTTGAGAGCTTACACATAACCATGGACAGCCAGCTGTTTCGGTCTTTAGGACCTCATCAGCATGGTGTGTGTGGAACATGGTTGGGCTTTCAGCTATGAAACGTTATCAACGCAACAAAGCAGTTTAAGAAAGTCCCACTCATTTGCATAAAGTGCTCAAACCGTATTTCTACAGTGGGCTAGCTCAAGGCCGTAGCAAATGAGTGTACCATGTTAGAGTGCTCAATCAGGCCAAATTAATGGTTTGAGAGCTTACACATAACCATGGACAGCCAGCTGTTTCGGTCTTTAGGACCTCATCAGCATGGTGTGTGTGGAACATGGTTGGGCTTTCAGCTATGAAACGTTATCAACGCAACAAAGCAGTTTAAGAAAGTCCCACTCATTTGCATAAAGTGCTCAAACCGTATTTCTACAGTGGGCTAGCTCAAGGCCGTAGCAAATGAGTGTACCATGTTAGAGTGCTCAATCAGGCCAAATTAATGGTTTGAGAGCTTACACATAACCATGGACAGCCAGCTGTTTCGGTCTTTAGGACCTCATCAGCATGGTGTGTGTGGAACATGGTTGGGCTTTCAGCTATGAAACGTTATCAACGCAACAAAGCAGTTTAAGAAAGTCCCACTCATTTGCATAAAGTGCTCAAACCGTATTTCTACAGTGGGCTAGCTCAAGGCCGTAGCAAATGAGTGTACCATGTTAGAGTGCTCAATCAGGCCAAATTAATGGTTTGAGAGCTTACACATAACCATGGACAGCCAGCTGTTTCGGTCTTTAGGACCTCATCAGCATGGTGTGTGTGGAACATGGTTGGGCTTTCAGCTATGAAACGTTATCAACGCAACAAAGCAGTTTAAGAAAGTCCCACTCATTTGCATAAAGTGCTCAAACCGTATTTCTACAGTGGGCTAGCTCAAGGCCGTAGCAAATGAGTGTACCATGTTAGAGTGCTCAATCAGGCCAAATTAATGGTTTGAGAGCTTACACATAACCATGGACAGCCAGCTGTTTCGGTCTTTAGGACCTCATCAGCATGGTGTGTGTGGAACATGGTTGGGCTTTCAGCTATGAAACGTTATCAACGCAACAAAGCAGTTTAAGAAAGTCCCACTCATTTGCATAAAGTGCTCAAACCGTATTTCTACAGTGGGCTAGCTCAAGGCCGTAGCAAATGAGTGTACCATGTTAGAGTGCTCAATCAGGCCAAATTAATGGTTTGAGAGCTTACACATAACCATGGACAGCCAGCTGTTTCGGTCTTTAGGACCTCATCAGCATGGTGTGTGTGGAACATGGTTGGGCTTTCAGCTATGAAACGTTATCAACGCAACAAAGCAGTTTAAGAAAGTCCCACTCATTTGCATAAAGTGCTCAAACCGTATTTCTACAGTGGGCTAGCTCAAGGCCGTAGCAAATGAGTGTACCATGTTAGAGTGCTCAATCAGGCCAAATAAATGGTTTGAGAGCTTACACATAACCATGGACAGCCAGCTGTTTCGGTCTTTAGGACCTCATCAGCATGGTGTGTGTGGAACATGGTTGGGCTTTCAGCTATGAAACGTTATATATATATATATATATATATATATGCCGCAGTACACTGAACATCCTTCCGTATTTGAAAAATGTGTTTTTTCTTATGAATTCATTACTATGAATTTTACTTAATAAGAAATAGGAGAACTCAGCTGGTATATAGCGTGTGTTTGGATTTCTAACCCTCTCTTGAAACATATCATGGATGTACACCTTTATAATTCCGGTGTACGATGACACACAGGGTGACGACAGTAGAAGCTGAGCCTTCAAACGATTTAATTGGCGGTTTGGGTAAGACGTTTTTTTCAAAATAATCTTAGTCCAGATTGATTATCTTTGGTCCTGATATATTGAAAAATACTTAATGTATTGACAATACTATATAACTCATCTTGAAGCTCATCAGAAATAAATGTATGCTATCCGCACATTGTCACAGTTTATATCCATTTCCATTCATTGTTAATTATTTGGCTTCCTTATTTGTTTGTGTCATGGAACCTAATTGTTCAGCTGCACGAGAACCTGGAAGTGTAGACCGCTTGTTAATCTTCGATTACTGTTATTAATTTGATAAATGAATGCAGTTTGCAAAATGTTTGTTGCTAAAAAGAAGTTACAAATTGCAAATGATATGGATTATGAAGAGTGAATCTGGATGTACTGTCACAAAATTGTTATTATTATATAAAACTAACGCGCAAAGGTAAAACCCCAAACAAATTACAAGATATTTCAAACCACGGGCGATAAATACGACTGAACAGCATTACATCATGTCTTCAGAACCAAACTATCCTAGATTATTTTATTTTATTTTATGTTTCTAAGAAACACATGTTTTAAGAAATATATATTATTAAGAAATAGTCGTTTTGGAATCTCCTTAAAGGTAGGCCTACATCCATTGTGTTGTTTGGGGTCACATTTGTCAACTGTTATAAATTGTCTCATTTTATCGAGAGGTACTGACTTGCCGAAAATTGCCATTTGTATGACATTCGACTCTGTATACCGACAATATAAAGGTAAAAGGAGCAATATCTGATCGAAAACCGGACAATATGCCGCATGTGGCGCGCGTCAATTGGACAAACGGAATATTGGAAACTTATTCAGAACAGACAAATAGACAACTGTGGGTTGATAATGTTTAAAAGGTCTTATAACTTCCGTGTATGTAAATGGGACGTGTAGTTTCGGTTGCTACACATGTATAATGACGCTGCTCGATTTTAATTGGAAGCTACTAATTATTATATAATCGGTTATTGGAGATGGATATGCCAGTCGAGTGAAATCATTTGAAGTGAAATCAGCACATATCGTTTGTTGGCACCTATTAAAACCAAATAAAATGTTATGAAACACAATGGATGCACCTTTAACTAGACGAAATAGAAGCTTTGAAAAGCGATTCTTGGCTTTGTGTTGACGTCCTGCAGTACTGATAAGTCAACAAATTTGGAACCAAGAAAATTGTTTATGTCGACGACATCTTTTATTGGTGAAATTTCTACTTTTTTCTTGTTTAAACCTTAAATACCAAACATTGTCGCCAAATTAGATCTTGAAAAAGCTATTTCAGCACCCCGAATGTATTTGCACAGACATAAAATTAAAATTTTATACTCTGAAACCATCTTAAAAACCATAAACATGTTAAATGCTCGAAGTAAGAATAATATGACCTTTTTTACAATAAGGTTTTCAATGTTCACAATCAATCATTCAATCATTTTATTCAATAGAAAGGTCGTTGGCCCATGTATAATACATTGTCAAAAAGCGCACAGAGCATTTAAATCCACAGCTTCCACAATCACCTAGAGCCACAGCGTTCGAGACATGATTCCCAGACCATAGAATGAATTTGCAAAAGCTTGAGAGGAATTTTTCAACAACGTTTCTTCGTTTGTAACCCCAGATTTCAGATCGATACAGAATAATAGGTCTTATCTGAGTGTCGAAAATCTTAAATAAAATATTTGGCGGTGTTTTGTTCTTCAACTGTCCCTGGAGTGCTTTGATACTGAATAGTGACTTGATTGCCTTCGATGTTAGTACATCAACAGCCTCACTCCATGAAAGTCTTGATGAAAACATCAGACAAAGATAATTGTAATAAGTAGAGATGTTTATCCACTTCACCATATTTCCATTTTAATGTTTCTTTAATGATACCACCATGGATGAAAATGGAAGTTGAGTGAAATTATTTGAACTGAAATCAGCACGTATGGTATGCTGGCATTTATTAAAGTAAAATAAAACGAAATACAAGGGATGGGTCTTTAAGTAAACATAAGTGTTGCATGTACATGTATGTGTGGGTGGACAGGTCTGTGTGGGTGTCAGGTAGAATATGCCTTGGTCAGTCTGAGAAAAAGTGTATCCTGTACTCGTATTACCCATTTTCTGCAAGCTAAGCTAGAATATCTCTGTTTATAGAAACAATCAAATGCAGCTCAAATAAATTGTTAGATGTCATACTATCATCAGCTACATTCAGTTGGATTAAATGTTATAATGATGTAACTACGTCTGAAACCCGTATGTTTGCTGTCAACTAGTTGCTTTCTGATATAAAAGATGTGTATAAAGACATATAAAGACATAATGAGCTCAACAGACGATGGTCGATGTATAAGAGAGAATGATGGTCGATGTATAAGAGAGAATGGTGGTCGATGTATAAGAGAGAACGATGGTCGATGTATGAGAGAGAACGATGGTCGATGTATAAGAGAGAATGGTGGTCGATGTATAAGAGAGAATGATGGTCGATGTATGAGAGAGAACGATGGTCGATGTATAAGAGAGAATGGTGGTCGATGTATAAGAGAGAATGATGGTCGATGTATAAGAGAGAATGGTGGTCGATGTATAAGAGAGAACGATGGTCGATGTATAAGAGAGAACGATGGTCGATGTATAAGAGAGAATGATGGTCGATGTATAAGAGAGAATGATGGTCGATGTATGAGAGAGAACGATGGTCGATGTATAAGAGAGAATGGTGGTCGATGTATAAGAGAGAATGATGGTCGATGTATGAGAGAGAACGATGGTCGATGTATAAGAGAGAATGGTGGTCGATGTATAAGAGAGAACGATGGTCGATGTATAAGAGAGAATGATGGTCGATGTATAAGAGAGAACGATGGTCGATGTATAAGAGAGAACGATGGTCGATGTATGAGAGAGAATGATGGTCGATGTATAAGAGAGAACGATGGTCGATGTATAAGAGAGAATGACTGTACATGCATATTGACTGATGAACATTTTTTAACTGATTTGATAACTCTGTGGCCACTAACATGGGTCACAGGGGCCGTGACATAATAACCTTAGTTTACCCCGGCCATTGATAAGGGTCACAATGGCCAAACCCTCTTTTTCATGAACATAAAACTACGAAAGCTGAAATATGGTGTACATACTGCTTGGCAAATGACACTGATAAATGATATATACTGAACAGCAACAGAAACGCAGGTTTAATGATTATAGTTTATGTTTGCATATCAGCCCATGGTTTGTCATATCATCAATCAATGTCATAGAACATGTAGAACTGTTGGTACTGTAGAGTACAGTTGGTTACCATTGCAAAGTCAAAGGGTGACAGTGTGCGAAAATGCACGTCACATAACATATGTCATGGTAACATAATCTGCATGAGCCTGGTAAAATTCACATACTCGTGCTGTATTCCGAGACTTGATCTGTGAAAAGGACTCCAAATTGTGACTCTAGCCTCAATGTTTAAGAAGTAAATGCTTGGCAAACAAAACGTGAACCTTTCGGAAACTAAGATATTGGCCAATTGCATGCTGAAGAGTTTGCAAGGACTGTAAATGTGCTCGTGGAACACCTTGGTACCGAAAAAGAAAACAATACCTTAAAGTTTTACCAACATTTTAGCAACCATTCTGAATGAAATTCAAAATGACGTCATAACGTCAAATCACATCAGCAAAGACAGCGGTGTTGCATTGCACAACTTCAAACTGCATTTAAAAGCACAGTGGGCCCTTTATTATCTGGACAGGGATGTTGCTGTTTTCCCAGAGAATGACTGTGGCACAATAATGCTCTGCAGATGTTTTACACCAGTATTGACGTTTCGTTATGTATGCATGTTCAACACGTTACTAACATCATGTCAACAAAATGTGAATGCTCTGATATTATAAATTCGCTGAATAAAGCGTAATTAGTAATTACGAAATTGTTACAGTGGACTTGTGTTTCTTTTGCTGTTCAATATATGTGGTGATCCCATAGCTGCCACGTTCTTACTACCTATTTTGTCTTCTAAAAACGGCATAGACGTCTTTACAGATGGCGACCATACATAGCACATGTTAATGACCATGCGGTCCCAAGTAACGGCAACAGGAGCCACTTCCTTGACAGAACAAACGCGACAGAAACAAACAGAGTCGACTATATTCCCCGCCAAGAGTGAACAGTTTAAAATATTGAACAATGATTATGAAGCTTTATTCTTAACGAAATCCAAAATCACTCATTAGTAATAAATTAATGTTACACAAGACTATTTACTTTCCCCGGATGTATTAAACTCCTTAACATTTTTAAGAGCTGTTTTTGGAGCAAAATTGTAAAGAGGATTTTTAGCTTTGCTCTGGAATCAAGATGAAGATGTTGTTCCATGGAAATGGCTAAACATATAATTCCAAACTAGTTGAAATCCACCCAAAACATAAGATGACTGGTCCACACACTAATTTCATTGAGTTAGGTTTTACAGTTCTTGAGTTTTGGTCCGGAAAGAAATGTTAAGTAGTGTTTACATTGAAAAGGCTAAGAATAAATTTGTAAACCCCAAAATGCACATCTACACGTAATGACTGTTTCACATATCACGTTTCACTCAGGTAGGCCTTATATTTTTTAGTTCTGGTCCAGAAACCAAACCCGGACACACGGACGGAAGTTATTTCCATATTCCCCCGACAACTTGTAGGATAATTAGAACGCTGAAGTATTTATTGCGTTCAGAAAACGTGGGATGAGAATTAGAAATTACTGACTCTTTTTACTTTTGGGCTGTGTTAAGGCCCACCGGGGCCACACCCTTATAACCTGTCTGTGTTTCCTTCTCAAACTAAACACCATAGAAAACTGAAATCTTGTGTACACACTCATTGACCAATTGGGGTTATAAATGGGAAATTTCGCCCTGTAAAGGGGCCCTTGAGGTCAACGCCAAAACAAACGATTTTCTTCTTCTCCAGAATCAAAAGCCGCAAGAATCTGAACTCTTAAATAAGCAAGTATCATAAATTGTAAGTTTGCTGACTCAGTCACACAGCCGTCAAACCCTAAACCTAGTCTTCTTTTCCAGAAGTAAAAGAATTAAAAAGCTGAAACCATGTGTATGGACTGCTTAACCATTGTGAATTAGGAATTGTAGGTTTGATGTCTGTTAGTCCCCCTTATAACATCCCCCATGTACTAAACATATGTATTGGGGTTCTTCTCAAAAACTAAAAGTTTCAGAAAGTGATATCTTTGGCAAAAAAAAAGAAAGAAATTGTTTCTGTTTTCCGCCCGCGTCAGTTTCAAACCCACGCAACATGTCTTTTAGTCTAGGTCTTAACCAAGGAAAGGGGCAGATAACTCTAATTATTTAGCCTCAGAAAACATTGACAATGTCACTCGTTTCTGTTGAGATGAAGTGTAGGGGTGAGGTTATTGACCATTTGAAATAGTAACGTTACACTTATTTAAGAGCGTGTGGACATTCTCTGGCTATAGCCCGTGTACCGGGTTATTAAATATACCCATTTATTAAACGTGCTATATATACCTTCCCAGAAGGCTGCGCATGGGTAGGACTTCCAGCTGCGCATGGGAAACAACAAGACGTGTTGAAATTGAGCTCCCGCTTTCCCCTCTCCAAATCCAATGTAATCCTAATTCCTTGATCAAAATATAACCGCTATCTACAAAGACGTGGAGGTGAAACAAATAAACTTTATATCAAATTGGTCATTTATAGAATTTATATATTTCTACCTCTTAAAATGACTTCGACCCGATCATCATCAACAACGGATGAAATCGTCAGAGAGTCCGAGAAGCGGATTTCAGAACTGTTATTCAGTGTCAGAGACGAACTGAAAGACTCAATGATCGACATAAAAACAGAAATAACCGACCTGAAGACACAAGTAAACAGTGTGGAGCATGACATAGCCGGGCATGTGAAGGAGATTTCAGACCTTCGCTTGGAAATGGACGTCCTACGGAAATCCTACGAAACTTTTTTGAACGACAGTGTATTCACAAGGACATACATGATCGAAAAATAAATCTTCTTTTCTACGGAATCCAAGAAACACCCCGTGAAAACACAGAGGAAGTACTAAAGGACTTCTTCATAGATAAACTGAGGTTTCCTGAGATAAGGGTGAATAATATGATATTCAAAGCGGCTCACCGTCTTCCGAAATCGGAATATCAACGGCAACATCGCCCATCAGCCCCGACGAGCATTATCACCACCTTTGTAAAGATGTCGGACCGCGATGACGTTTTTGATGCAAAGAAAATGTTGAAAGGGACTGGGATTAGTATCCAAACAGACATACCAGCTATGATGAAAAAGTGAAGAGCTATCCTTAGTAGGCAGGCCAACCAGATCCGCGAAGATGCGAAACTGTGGACAAGAGTTCGTGTGGTAGGCACAGAAGTGGTCCTAGAGGTGAAGGAACCCCACAATCCTTCGTCACCATGGAAAAAATATGACTTATGTTTTTTGTGTTTACATGGGCGTCAATAATGTTTTCCTCGGGGCAATAAAAACAACAAGAGATAAAATTATGCATACAACGAACAGTGATAAAGGTACATAAAAGTATCATGTCACCATCAATTGTGTAATGGTTACACGGTATTAATTGATCTCTTCTATGTTAACTAGTTGTCGGCTGACGCTATATAAAATGCACGTGAACTTCATGAGCGGGAACACTCCATGTGGTTGAGTAAAATCGATAGACAGATACGCATACCCTGCTGAACTCCTGTTATCATTGTGGGTTTTTTTTGTGAAATTATGTTTTGCTTTGAGTGGTTTGTGTCAATTTTATTCATAAGGATTCCAAAGTGGATTAACACGGATTACATGAATGACACATAACCTGTAAGTATGCTTTTCGTTCTGCTTATCTGTGTATCATTTCAAACTCTAGCATTATTTGTAGAGCGATAACAAGCACGTTGCATGGTATATTGGATAAAATATGTGTGAAAAGGATTTTCACTTTTATGTTTATTCAGGGAGGGGGAAAATAGCGGCTGCTACTTTAATTTCCCCATGACAACGGATGTCATGAATAGTTCATTTGTTTTTTCTCTCATGTTTTTCTATATAGAATCACTTTAGTTCAATTTTATGCTTTGCCATACTCATTCATTGCACATTTGGGTACCACATATTCTGAACTTGTATTAAATGTTGAACATTTGATAGGCAATCTACAGATAACATGAGTGGAAGACTAAAGATCATTTGTACAAATTGTCAGGGACTTAATAATCGTAAGAAAAGAATAGATGTATTTGAAAACCTGAAAAAAGGGAAACATTTACTGTTTCCAAGATACTCATTTTACAAAGGATCTAGAAAAAAAAATCAAATTGGAATGGGGATCATCAGAAACACGATTTAGTTCTTTTAGTAGTCAATGAAGAGGTGTAGCTATATTATTCAACGATAATTTTGAATTCGATATCTTGGAAGAAATAAATGATAACGACGATGGAAACTACCTCGTATTGAAAATGAAAGTAGATAATGAGACATTCAGTCTAGCATGTATATATGGCCCCAACGTAGATACTCCAGACTTCTATGGACACGTTAAGAAAATAATCGAAGATCTAGAAACTGAAACAAATATCATTTGTGGAGACTTTAACCTAGTGCAATATCAACTGAAAGATACTTTTAAGTACAAGCATATCAACAATCCCAATTCGAGGCAAATGGTACACGATATGATGGAAGATCTTCATCTGTATGATCCGTGGAGAGAAGCACATATTGATTTTAAACGGTACACATATTGAGAAAACCCAAACCATTAAAACAGGCGCGTTTGGATTTCTTTTTAACAAGTAGAAATTTAGAAAAATCAATTAAATCAACAGCTATAACTCCTAGCTACAGATCAGACCATTCTATCATTTCTCTAGAAATAGAATTCACAAAACTGGAAAGGGGTCGAGGCTTCTGGAAATTAATAACAGTTTACTACATGATAAGATATATGTATCTCGAGTCAAACAGGGAATTGAGGAAACAGTGGAACAATACCATATCAGAGATAGACAAGGTGAAAAGCAATTGAAAATAAATGAACAATTATTTTTTGAAACTCTACTCTGTAATATAAGAGGGTTTTCAATAAAATACTCTTCAACAAAGAAAAAAGAAAGGATAAAGGAAGAAAAAGAAATTGATGAACGACTGGATACATTGGAAAAAGAATTAGATTCATGCCTCGATGAAGACAAGATTAAACAGATAAAGAAAATAGACGAAATGAAAACTAGAAAACTTTAATTGAGAAAATAAAAACAAACAGCGTTATTCTAAGATCAAAAGCAACATGTGTTGAAAAAGGAGAGAAACCAACTAAATATTTCCTGTCACTAGAAAAACAAAAATTTCTTAATAAAGCCATCACTAAATTAAACAAAGAGGGCAATGTGATTACCGATACAAATGAAATAATTCAACACGTAAAGTCATACTACAAAAACCTCTACACATCAAAAGAAGTTAATGATGTAAATCTTGAAAAGCTATGTACAAATAAGGATATTCCTAAACTAACCAACGACGATTCAAATGTCTCGAGGGGGAACTGCAGTATCAGGAGGTTCTTAGCGCCCTGAAGAATATAAAGAATGACAAAAGCCCTGGTCCATCTGGATTTACAACTGAATTTTATAAGTTTTTCTGGAAAGACATGTACTCTTTTTTGATAAACTCATTAAATGCTTCGCTTCAAAAAGGCGAACTTTCAGTGAGTCAGAAACAAGGTTTAATCACATGTATACCCAAAAAGGGAAAATCTAAAGAATTTATAAAGAATAATCGACCAATATCACTACTAAATACAGCATACAAGATTGCATCAGCTACAATAGCAGCCGTATTAAAAATGTCCTCCCTAAAATTATAAGTGAAGATCAAAAAGGGTTTATGAAAGGCAGGTATATAGGAGAGTGTACAAGACTGGTACAAGATATTGTGGAATATACGGACTATATGAACATACCAGGTATCCTGATACTTATTGACTTTGAGAAAGCGTTCGATTCTGTAGAATGGACATTTATCGATAAATGTCTAGATTTTTTCAACTTTGGACCATCTCCAAAACAATGGATTAAAACCTTCTACTCTGATATCACCTCAAGTGTTTTAATAAACGGATTTGCATCAGATTTTTTTCAAAAACACACGAGGGTGCAGACAAGGTGACCCTCTATCACCCTATATTTTCTTAATTTGTGCTGAGATTCTTGCGCATATGTTACGAACAAATGAAAACATCAAAGGTATTGAAATGCTTGAACTTGGATATCTCCTGACTCAATTTGCTGATGATACAACAATAATTCTTGATGGAACTGAAAAATGTTTCAAGGCGACTATAGATACCTTAAATAAATATGCATCTTTCTCTGGCCTCAAAATGAATATTGAAAAAACAAAAGTAATATGGATTGGATCGAAGCAATACTCTTCCACAAAATATTGTGATTCGTTAGGCATGGATTGAACACAACGTCCATTTACACTTCTTGGTATACAATTTCAACATAATATGGCAGAAATGGTTGAACTAAACTACAAAGATAAGCTTAAGAAAGTAGATAATCAAATGACTATCTGGTCTCGAAGAGATCTCACACCAATGGGTAGGATAACAGTTCTAAAAAGTCTTATATTGCCAATACTAAATCACCTTTTCACATCAATTCCCAACCCAAAGATAGATACGATAAATAAATTGCAACAAAAGTGCTTCTCGTTTGTCTGGAAAGGTAAACCTGATATGGTAAAAAGAAACTTGATTGTGCAAGATTATGAAAACGGGGGGTTAAAAGCACCACTGATACTAGAAACTATACTATTCCAGAAAATATCCTGGATCCGAAGGTTATATACCAAGAATACTAAGCTGAATAATCTTGCGAACTTTTGTTTACCAAATACTGTTTAGCACCTATAGAAATGGGATCAAACTATCTCAGAACAACTATTATACCAAATATAAGAAATATTTTCTGGAAAGATTTCTAAATTTTTCTGAATTTCAAATTTATTATTCAGCTGAAAACTAACTTTTTGGAATATACAGGTTTGATACATTGTATAAAGAAATGCATTCAAACCAACTCACGAACTATTGATAAGAAACTGGATATGCCTTTTATTCCCGATAATCTGAAAATAATGTTCATGGCTGCCAAAGGATGTAAACAGTTTTACCTTAACCTTATCAGATCAGTATTACTAACGAATCAAGCAAATAGTGAAAGAAAATTGGAAATCGACATAGGATCAAAGATTCACAAAGAAGAGTGGAAAATATGTAATGGAGAATGCATTCGGAGCCGTGGATTCGTTAAAATAATCAACGAGCCCCGAAGGGGCGAGTTGATTATTTTTAACGAATCCACGGCTCCGAATGCATTCTCCATCTTAATCCATGTATGACGTCACGAAAAATACATATGTGATTATCTTGCATTATAGACAATACATTTCAATTATGTAACCTAAAAAATATTGTTTTGCAAATTTCGGTGCCCATTCATCGGATATGGTACACGTAGCTTCGACCCTTATTAAATGGATTCTTCCACGCACGTGCATGGCGCAAATCTTCCACGCAAAGCGATTTGACTGACAGCCGAACTCCTGCATTTCATGTGTTTCAGCACGATCCCCATGCGTTTCACACTTTACCAGTTTTGTTTAGAATGCAAGGATCTTACTGACAAACAATCAAATGATTACCAGCAGGCCTGGTAGTCTAATAGGTTAGGGCGCTGCGTAACAGACGAAGGGTTACATGTTCGATTCCCGGGTCAGACATTACAAAAATAATCAGATATTTTAAGATTCTAATCAGATATACTAAGACAAAATACATCATTCTTGAACAAATTACTTTGTGAGCCATTACGAAAATGTCAAAACCTGACACCCCTCCTGACTGGATAAGTCAATGACCAGTAGATTCTTAAAAATAATCCACTGTTAACACAATAGAGTGAGGTCATCACCATGGATTAAACAACTATATTCCATTCCGAAGCACAGTCAGCTATAAATTAAGATTGTTTCAATATCGCATTATTCATAGAATACCTACAACGAACAGAAGTGCTTTCATGTATAAGTTACAAAACTCCCAACTGTGTACATTTTGTAAATCTTCAATTGAAACAATAAAACATATTTTGCTTGATTGTGTACATGATTTGTGGCGTCACCTGTTGGACTGGATTAAATGTAAAACTGACATAAGCCTAGAACCAAAAATAACACACATCATGTTTGGCTACAAAGAAAAAAGAAATGATGTAATACATTTGATCTTTATTATTACCAAACATTTTATATACACCTGCAAATGTCAAAATAAATGGCCTTAAATCAATCCTCCAAGACACGTATAACGTCAGTAAGCAGATTCTCTACACTGAATGTAGATATGAAAAATGTATGTCCTTTTGGTCTTCATGCCACAGGATTTTTACATAAATTATTCACTGTATTGTTATGTTTTAATGGAAATGTATACCATAAAAACCAACCATGCCAACCTGAATGTACAATGTATTACATGTTGAAAAAATATGCTCTATAACTATGTGTGGTACCCACAAAAAAAAGAAAGAAATAAAGTGATAAAAAAAAAAAAAGTAAGCCCAAAATAAAAACAAAACATGATTAATTCTGAGTACGACTCGAGTCTGGACTTCTGGAAGTCGCTATCAGATTGTGAGAAATATACCGAAACATACAAAGATTTCCCGACTTTCTTGTGGACAACCCGTGCTTTACTGGAAACTGTCGTCTTCTGCGAGGTAGGTGTAGGGAGAGTAACTGTAACCTCCTCATCGTCGCTGTCATTTTCAGTATCTTCCCCAAAAACATTCCAAGCCCCTTTTTCTTATATAATAGAAATAGAATACAAAAATCCCTTTCAGAGATAGTTTTAGAATGTTCATTTGAAGAAACGCTCCCTATATATATACATGTTATAGCCCGTAGAGGGCGCATTTCTGCTAACACTGACCATTAAAATCTCCGGGCTATAACCAGAGTATATATATATTTATTGTATTTATTTATTGCATACAGAAAACGTGGGATGAGAATTAGAAATTACTGACTTGTTTTACTTTTGGGCTGTGTTAAGGCCCATTGGGCCACACCCTTATAACCTCTCTTTTCTTCTCAAAATAAACACCGTTGAAAATAAGTGAAACTTGTAAATATAGAGCCATTGGCTCTGTAGCTCATCAGGCTTTAAACAATAAACTAAATATATTACAAAACGTAAATTTACCAGGAGAAGTTATCACAGGTATACCAAATTTGAAGTACTTGAGAAAAAGCATTCTTCTCCCACAGAGGTTACTCCCTTCATATTTCCGATCCTACCCTCTGTTGTTTTACGCTTAAATCGGGGCAGTAAGGGAGTGTCCTCATTGGTTGCAATTGAATCTAGTTGTGCAATCAGCAACGCCGTTGTAAAAGTGACATTTGCCAATGTCACGTCATAATGATAAAATAAACGTAGGACCAACGTTTTCTCGTTTAATGAGTTTGCCTCGAAATATGCTATTGAATTTTTTGAAAAGTATTGATCGTGAGGTGAGGTGATTTGGCGTTTAATGCCGCTTTTCATTCGCGGTATTTCACTTATATCGCGGTTGCTAGTATTATAGCAGGGAGAAAGCCCACAACACCATGCTGTTATGCGTTGCGGTGAAACCTGCGAGCATCGGCTGGAACTAGCAAATCATGGGTAGTACTACGCTGAAATTCAGTGTAGCATTTCACTCAAACCTTACTGCGTGTAGAACAGTTCTCTACTGCAGAGAAAGTTGCTGTACCCCTGGCGGGACTCTTAACCCGGACCTATTGATCCGAAGCCGAACGCGCTAACCACTGCGCTATCCCGCCCCCAGTAAAGATAGTAAACATGCATATAAATAAAGAAGACCAAATCAGAGACAACTACCAAACATAAACTCACGGGCAAAAGAAACGTCCCCATACAAAATACAAGATATTTCAATCATCGGGCGATAAATGCGACTGAAACAGCGTTACACCATGTCTTCAGAACCCAACAATACTAAATATGAATTTTCAAAACATTATCTATTCATAACTCTGAGAAACACAAGTTTTAAGAAATGGTCGTTTTGGAATCTCCTTAACTAGACGAGATAGAAGCCTCAAAAAGCCAGTTTTGGCTTGTTTTGAGACGTCCTACAGTAAAGACGCGTCAACAAATTTAAATCAAAGAAGGTTATTTATGTCGAGGATATCTTAAGTTAATTAGATTTCTACTTTTTCAATGTTTTAAACTTAAATACTAAATATTGTGGGCCAAAAACATCTTTAAAAAACGATTTAGCACCCCATGTCAATTTGAACAGATGTAAAAATAAAAATTGCATACTCTGATGTATGAAATTGTGAATATTTCTTTAAAAAACATGTGGCTACCAAATACATACAAAATCTATTTTCTCCGACATCAATATTTCATTTTATACTGTTTTCAAAATGTGGTGACGTTTCTTTTGCCCGTGAGTTTAGTTCATTTGTGTTATTAACATTATACATATTCGAAGGACATATGCTAATGAACAAGATCTTTGAAATTACTCAATCGATTGGCAGCTGAAAGATGACGTTTCATTGGTTTAGAAGTGATAGAGGATGAAGTTCAGCCTTCCTCCGCTAGGGGAATTTGCTTCTGCTCTCATTTTCAAGCGAAAAAAAGGGTAGGATCGGAAATCTGAGTATCCTCTGTGGGAAGACAATGGCGAAAAAGATGAAAAAATGTTTTCTTAGTTTGTGACCCGTGTGACATTATTTATGGTCACGGGGTCACCAACTTTACAATTTAGAATCGACATTGGCCAAAGAGTTTTCACACAACATTTCAGCTCTCTAGACCGTTTGGTTCTGGAGAAGAAGAAGATGAAAATAATTCTTTAAGTTCGTGACCCTTATAACCCTATTTGGGGTCACAGGATCACCAAATTTACAATTTAGAATCCACATTGGCCAAAGAGTTTGCACACAACATTTCAGCTCTCTAGACCGTTTGGTTCTGGAAAAGAAGAAGATGAAAATAAGTTTTTAAGTTCGTGACCTTTATAACCCTATTTGGGGTCACAGGATCACCAAATTTACAATTTAGAATCCTCATTGGCGAAGGGGTCTGTAAAATAAAAATCAGGTCTCCAGACCAAGTGGTTCTGGAGAAGAATGATAAAAGCGAAAAGTTTACAGACGGACGACCGCCGAGCATCATACCATTCTATAAGCCCAACGGCCCCTTCAGGCCAGATGAGTTCAAAATAATTCTCACATATTTGTTATGAAATTAAAATACATAAAATCAAACTGTCCTGAATTTCCGTCTACTATTATCCCTGTTTAGTTGTGTTTTTATTAACTTTCCCCGCCAGGAAGTGTCTGTCTGCCTCTACAAGAAGTCAACTGCGATTCACAATTGAAATTGACATTGATGTAGCGTGAACGTTTTGGAACATTAGTTTTAGATGTTACCTTTACTAATTCAATGGAATGGACTTGAACTGGCCTGTGGGCCGTGTGTTTACTGTTATCGAAGAGACGCTGGCAACACACAGATTTAGTGTATGAGTGTCCATTATTACCACTTCTCAAATGCTTGTGAAGGTTTTTTCAGTGGTTTGGATGAATAGAGTTTAACCGTATATAACGTATTGGTGAGCAACAAGCTACTGTCGATGCCTTTACGTGCGAAACGAAGAACACGTGAACTCTACTTGTTTCTCTTGACTACACGCCAGAAGACTGACTCTTCAGGCATTGTTTTCCTTGAGTACACGCCAGAAAGCTGACTCTTTAGGCATTGTTTCCCTTGTGTACACGCAAGAAGGCTGACTCTTCAGTCATTGTTTCCCTTGAGTACACGCCAAATAGCTGACTCTTCAGGCATTGTTTCTCTTGAGTACACGCCAGAAGACTGACTCTTCAGGCATTGTTTCCCTTGAGTACACGCCAGAAGGCTGACTCTTTAGGCATTGTTTCCCTTGAGTACACGCAAGAAAGCTGACTCTTTAGGCATTGTTTCCCTTGTGTACACGCAAGAAGGCTGACTCTTCAGGCATTGTTTCCCTTGAGTACACGCCAAATAGCTGACTCTTCAGGCATTGTTTCTCTTGAGTACACGCCAGAAGACTGACTCTTCAGGCATTGTTTCTCTTGAGTACACGCCAGAAGGCTGACTCTTTAGGCATTGTTTCCCTTGAGTACACGCAAGAAGGCTGACTCTTCAGGCATTGTTTCCCTTGAGTACACGCCAAATGGCTGACTCTTCAGGCATTGTTTCTCTTGAGTACACGCCAGAAGACTGACTCTTCAGGCATTGTTTCCCTTGAGTACACGCAAGAAGGCTGACTCTTCAGGCATTGTTTCCCTTGAGTACACGCCAAATGGCTGACTCTTCAGGCATTGTTTCCCTTGAGTATACGCAAGAAGGCTGACTCTTCAGGCATTGTTTCCCTTGAGTACACGCCAGAAGACTGACTTCTCAGGCATTGTTTCCCTTGAGTACACGCAAGAAGGCTGACTCTTCAGGCATTGTTTCCCTTGTGTACACGCAAGAAGGCTGACTCTTCAGGCATTGTTTCCCTTGAGTACACGCCAAATAGCTGACTCTTCAGGCATTGTTTCTCTTGAGTACACGCCAGAAGACTGACTCTTCAGGCATTGTTTCTCTTGAGTACACGCCAGAAGGCTGACTCTTTAGGCATTGTTTCCCTTGAGTACACGCAAGAAGGCTGACTCTTCAGGCATTGTTTCCCTTGAGTACACGCCAAATGGCTGACTCTTCAGGCATTGTTTCTCTTGAGTACACGCCAGAAGACTGACTCTTCAGGCATTGTTTCCCTTGAGTACACGCAAGAAGGCTGACTCTTCAGGCATTGTTTCCCTTGAGTACACGCCAGAAGACTGACTCTTCAGGCATTGTTTCCCTTGAGTACACGCAAGAAGGCTGACTCTTCAGGCATTGTTTCCCTTGAGTACACGCCAGAAGACTGACTCTTCAGGCATTGTTTCCCTTGAGTACACGCAAGAAGGCTGACTCTTCAGGCATTGTTTCCCTTGAGTACACGCCACATGGCTGACTCTTCAGGCATTGTTTCTCTTGAGTACACGCCAGAAGACTGACTCTTCAGGCATTGTTTCCCTTGAGTACACGCAAGAAGGCTGACTCTTCAGGCATTGTTTCCCTTGAGTACACGCCAAATGGCTGACTCTTCAGGCATTGTTTCCCTTGAGTATACGCAAGAAGGCTGACTCTTCAGGCATTGTTTCCCTTGAGTACACGCCAGAAGACTGACTCTTCAGGCATTGTTTCCCTTGAGTACACGCAAGAAGGCTGACTCTTCAGGCATTGTTTCCCTTGAGTACACGCAAGAAGGCTGACTCTTTAGGCATTGTTTCCCTTGAGTACACGCAAGAAGGCTGACTCTTCAGGCATTGTTTCCCTTGAGTACACGCCAAATGGCTGACTCTTCAGGCATTGTTTCTCTTGAGTACACGCCAGAAGACTGACTCTTCAGGCATTGTTTCCCTTGAGTACACGCAAGAAGGCTGACTCTTCAGGCATTGTTTCCCTTGAGTACACGCCAAATGGCTGACTCTTCAGGCATTGTTTCCCTTGAGTATACGCAAGAAGGCTGACTCTTCAGGCATTGTTTCCCTTGAGAACACGCCAGAAGACTGACTCTTCAGGCATTGTTTCCCTTGAGTACACGCAAGAAGGCTGACTCTTCAGGCATTGTTTCCCTTGAGTACACGCCAAATGGCTGACTCTTCAGGCATTGTTTCCCTTGAGTACACGCCAGAAGACTGACTCTTCAGGCATTGTTTTCCTTGAGTACACGCAAGAAGGCTGACTCTCCAGGCTCCTCTGTAAGATAGTCGTGTCCAAGGAGACATGCAACAAATTTACCTATCGGGGATCACAGGCATGTCACCTTTTGAAATTCAAATATTGTCCTAGGAGGATGTGATCAGTTATTAACAAGCAACCTTCGAGTACGTTTTAGCGATGTCATGTGAGGATTATGGTGAAAACATGACTATTACCAGAGACATCAAATCCTGCCGAATTGTCTTGTTATATACAGTAAATATTTGACAATAATCTCCCCCAATTCCGTGTCAGGGAGTTCGTATTCGGTATGAAGCTGCTGTCACCTTATGTGATTGATCCCTGAAGTCTATGTTGACCAATATGTGATACAGATAATCAAGAGAACGTTTCACATTCACCTAACAAGCTTATATATGCCTCTCAAAAAACAAATGATCCTAACTATGGCATATTCTTTCCATTTTCGATGCATGAAAACTAAATTCATGATTTGTCTAGTCTATGGTCACGTTTTTGTTTCTAACTGCATTTACACGATTGGTGTATACACCATGTGCATGTGTACATATTACTTTACATAATCTTCAAATGACTCACCGGAATATAGATAATAAGTGTGAATCGTGTGCTTTTAACACGTGGCATCGGTGCACCGAAGGACAATCATCTTTTACAAGATTGATGCTGAATTAATTTGCTTCCGAGCAAATAACGTGATTATACCATATGTTGTATCTCATTCTTCAACTTCAACATGAAAACAGACAGATCACTTATATTTGCATTTTAAAGAACCACTGGCTGGGAGACAGAAAACATAGTATTACGATTACATACTACACTCGAGCCCCCTAAGTGTGTCAGTTACATTGACATAGAAACGTAAATAAGTGATTGATATCAGTTCTTAACGTCATGTTTGTACACATGTGCACTTAAATCACTTCATTAAGCATAATTGGAACATTCTACTTTTAAACACGGGCAATCAGCGCTTCACATATTCATTACCATTTTACACGCTAGTGTTTCCCTTCTGCCTATGTACCATGAACACTTCAAAGCATGGGGAGGACATTGGTCATTAAGGACTCCAGTAAGATCACGAACAGTCACTTCAAAGCATTGGGACCATTAAGGTTCCATTAGGATCCCATCCTAGGGACGAGACAACATCAATAGTAACTGACACTGATCAATTCGTTGCTTAACTAATAATACACGTGATCAATTCGTTGCTTAACTTATAACACACGGAATCAACGCGTTGCTTAACTAATAATACACGTGATCATAGCGTTGTTTAACTCACGTGTCCGGATAACATGGAATTCTGTGTCAGCTCCGTTCAGTTATTCCGGCGTTGTATATGCATCATAACGTGCTTCTGTAAAGGTACATAGTTATAATATATCTGACGAGCTCCTGCTTTCATATCAAGTTTATGTCCCGAGTGAAATGCTTTTGCTTTGTCTCGAGCCTTGGTGAGAGATAAACCTAAATTATTTCATGAGGGACATAAACTTGACATGAAAGGGGAACGAGTTATGTATCCTATTTATCACCAACTTGTATTTCATACGATTTATTGCGTTTTAAAATATATTTGTGTTGTCTAATATATCTATATATAAGAGTTATCCGTCCTTTGAATAACGTCATGTCATGGCGGCCGCTATTCGCATGTTTCTCGCCGTCGAAAAATGTAAACAAGTTAAAACAAACTCATTAAATGTAAGTTTTAGATGAATACAGCTGTTGAAATGGCTTTCCTTTCGGTTAGTGTTGCCTTGTGAGTATAAAATCGATGTGTACCCGTACGAACACGTTATTTTCATCGAGAGAATAGCGTTTCGTTGCAATGTCAATCAACGGTAAGACACAGAGAGAGGTAAGACACAGAGAGAGGTAAGACACAGAGAGAGGTAAGACACAGAGAGAGGTAAGACACAGAGAGAGGTAAGTCACAGAGCAATAACTGTTGCTGCATTCTCAACTTGTAGTAGCCGCTCTAGTAATGATGTATTTGTTAATTATTCAGTAAAATCAATCATTGCGGTATTAAAATAGAATTTATCTCTACATTAGAAAAAGATCGCCTCATCGCAATACACGTGACCGAAGTTCGTGCAAAGCTGCAATCTTATGTGAGTCGACTCCTTGGTCAGTATGGATTGTAATTATGTTAAGCTAACCCTCTAGCAACTATGTCCAAACTTATGATATTATGATGTATTACTGATAGCATGACCGGCTATATCTTTTCAATACCTATTTCTTTTTCATCTTTATCATACTCTCGAAAATATTAGCTTATCGATTTTACATGGGACAGAAAACATAAAAAAAACAATATCATTCAGCAAACAAGACATATCGACGCTTTCAAGTAAGTGAAACTTGTAAATATAGAGCCATTGACTCTGTTGCTCATCAGGCTTTAAACAATAAACTAAATATATTACAAACGTAAATTTACCAGGAGAAGTTATCACAGGTATAACAATTTTAAGTACTTGAGAAAAAGTTGAAAATGGGTTTTCTTAATGTGTGACCCCTGTGACCCCATTTGGGGTCACGGGGTCACCAACTTTACAATTCAGAATTCATATTGGCCAAAGAGTTTGCACACAACATTTCAGCTCTCTAGACCGTTTAGTACAATCATTGCGGTGGGTACGATTTCATGAATTAACTGAAGAATGAGAAAAATATTAATTACAAGTGTTGTCGTAAATTGCTTGTAATTTCATGAATGAATTCACGTTTGTTTTATGAATGAATAAAGTAGTCTATGCAGTATCAATGTTTATCGTTAGCCAATCAAATTACTTGAAGGTTTTATGACACATGTGTCATAACAGATTGTTATGAAACCCCTTTACGAAGTACCACGTAGGTAATAATATTTATTCCGAGATAACACCAACAACGAGCCATTGGCTCTGTAGCTCATCTGTACTTGCATGATGTATTATCTATTGTTAAAGAGTTCTCACGTAATGTTCCAATTTGGGTTTTTTAAATATAAATAGGAATGTGTCTCATTGAAGCGTAAAGTCCTCTTCCCAACCCAATGAAATAATCGCCCGTACCATTGTACTACCCACTTCGTAGTTAGAAATTACTAGAATTACCTCTGTGGAGAGAATGGTAACAGATGTTACGTAGCTATACATTACTAGAGTTACCTCTGTGGAGAGAATGGTAACGTATGTTACGTAGCTAGAAATTACTAGATTATCTCTGTGGAGATAATGGATGAATGACAACACCCGACATGAATTAATTATGTTCTTAAAGGACATCAATATGAACTTAATTAAAAACTTGCATTAAAATTCCAGACGAGTGCTAGAATTAATCATTACTTCAACTCAATTATGTTGCACCCTTTTGTAATGAAACCATTGTATCAGAGGACGAAAACAAACATGTTGTGACCAACTTGACTTCACACATCACAACATCTTTTTTCAAGCAAAATATGGAAAGAACTGGTTCTTAAAATTCCATCCCCTTTTTCCAAATTGTTGACAACTAGTGATAAAAAGGTCATAATCATACGATTTTGGAATTATTCTGAGATCTTTATGAGTTCGAGTCGTTAATCAAACACATCTCTGTGATTTAGAGGTGTCATTACAGTAAAACAGACCGAATATCGTCAGTAAGATACTTTGTTCAAATTGTCTTTATTCCAGACAATCTGACTTTGAAGGTTCATACTGCTTTAACGAGTGACGTTTGGTTAAAAGTAAGTTACTAAAGGTTCATCAGTTTACTTAAAAGAATGGAACTGCTTATAAGAACAAGCAATGCTGACTTTCAATTTTCAGTGTAACAATTCTTGTTCCTGGACACCAATATAGCAGACTTTTATGAATGCAAATATCACAAAGTTGTGAAACATTATCTAAATGAAATTTGCTTCGTTAAACTGGTAGATAATGCTCCTGTCATATCACAAAGTTGATTGTCCTGAGACATTGTCAACTTTCTTATCAGACAACTTTTACTGGTGAAGAAACTTGGGGGTGCAAGACTATTTTTGCTATGAAATTTTTCTTGTAGGTCGTTTCTGTGAAGTTGTGCCTTGGAGTTTTGAGGATTCATATTCTTATTGATGAGGTTAGTATCTATTATATGTTATTGTGTATGGTATATACCACATGTTAATCTTATATCTAATAAGGTTTCTAATCTAAAGGTAATGCTTTAGATTAAGTAAGGCTTTATCTGTGTATTGGCCAATGTAATAAATTGTTCTGGTTTATATTATTTTCATATGCATTAATAACATTTATATCTTAAACATCATAACTTATAATTAAATGCATATTACCTAAATTATCATAAACTATTCACTAAAGTTAATGTGTGTATTAGGTGAGTGATTGTTTGAATGTGCGCTAGCTATTGATATAGGTTTTACATTAGAATTAATTATATTAAATATATTTTAGATAACCATGTGACTGACCATAAACTGACTTGTATCTATCGTGAACCTGCTGTCACGCAGCGGTGAGTTTCATGTGTATATATATATATATATATATATATATATATATATATAGAAAAGAGTAAACATCAGATGGGTTTGACTGGATCAATCTTCTTTAATACGATGAGCTCATTTCGACCAGTATATCGGTCTTTTCAAGTATGTTTATATATATATATATATATATCTATATATATATATTTATATATATATATATATATATATATATATATATATATATATATATATATATATATATATAAAAGCAAATTACAAAAACCAACTTGGTTTTATGTAGTTTGGCCTTGTTATGAATTGGTAGAGTGCTCAACATTTGTAAAATGGAGCGTGATAAATGTAGAAAGTTTAGTCAGTTATCTACAAAAACCATTCATTGTGTATCACTACAGCTCTGTTTCTTGCGCGTAGCAATTTTCAAGTGCTAGCTTGGTTTGTCTTCTGGCCACTTTTGTTACATGTGCGCTTGGGCTTGTTTGCTGATTGAGTCCTTGTGGCTGCGTTTTGGCTATGTGTTCCTGTGTTTTTGGGAGTGTTGCGTTTTGGGGCTGGTTTTTGTTTTTGGCTGTTTTTAAGCAAGAATTTATTGTTGTGCCTCCAGGTATTTACCAATTCGTTGCGTTTATTTAGGGTTCCTATATGGGGTTTGCAGATGATGATGAATTTTTCATATATGCAAAGGATGCATCTTTTGTTTGTGTTAGAGTATGGTTTGGCCTGGCCGATAATTGACCATTCAATGTTGAAATCAGAGTTTTCTTCCTTTAGCTGCCAAATGTATTTACTTAATTCTGTGGCGTTCTTTTTGCTGGGGTTGTTGAAGGAGCTTTTGTGGTTGTTATACCTGGTTTTAAATTCTGTTTCTGTGAGTCCAACATATGTTTCGCTCTTATTGTTGGTGGTTAGTACATCAGCTTGGTAAATAAAGATTTGGCCAGGCAATTTCCCTGTAGGGGGCAGGTTTTGGGGCTACGGCAGTTGCATTTTTTGTCGTTTGTTGGTTCTTGCTTTCTTTGAACATTTTTGTTGTTGCTGTCAATAATGTTTTTAAGGTTTGGCATGCAGCTGTAGCTGAGCTTTACTGTGTTTCTGTTGAATATCTTATGGAGTGGGTTGGTTTTAGGAAATGAGTTGTTCAAGATTTGGAGAAACTGTTTGCCAACATTTGTTTTTTCTGTGAGATCAAAAGGGGGGTTGAACCAGGTTGTTTGGCGGGTTTTTGGCGTGTTTTATTTCTGTTTTCTTGTTGGTTGTAGCGTAGTTGGTGGTTGTAGCCACTACTGTTCAGGGCGGTTTGGAATGGCGGTATGGCTTTTTGGAATATTTCTTCACTTGAAGAAATTTGTGATAGGCGTTTGTTGATGCCTGCTGGGATGTTTTTTAAGATGCTGGGTGGATAGTTTGATTTGGCGTGCACGTATTGTGGGACATTGTTTGGTTTGTTATACGGTTTGTAGCTATTGTCATTGAGATTGAGGGTGACGTCTAAGAAGTCTATACACACTGCTACATTAGGACCACCGCTGTACTGACCTTAAAAAATTCAAATCTGCCCTAATTCTCGGAAATCCATTCAGCTCTTAATATAGGTACTAGACGGTGTCAAATCCGCCAGTGTCGCCTGCGGCTGTTGGGACGTAGTGATCTCGATACTGACAAATTCAATCGACATGAGACAAGGCAGGCTGGTATTGTGTCCAAGTCAATGGGGCAGTATTTCACTATGTATCTGCTGTTCTCGTTTCCATTCAATATGAGCAAGTAAATGCCATTATGCAAATGGTTTTTCACTGGAAACAATCCTGTATGGAACTTCTACCTCGAATCTTACAACTAAATCTGATATTCTCAATCTATCAATTTATAATTGAAACTAAACAGACCTAAAACCGATTTTGTTAATACCGACTGCAGTTACCAAATGTTTAAACTGCCACATCAAGTCACCGGTGAGATCATATGATTCATATGATTCCATATTCAAACATCTATGTTTGCTACCAAGTTTACTTAAACTGGAATTAATTGAGGATTTGATATCTGAAGAGGTAAGAAATGTACTGACCGCTACTATTGTAAAATAACTGCTCAAACTTATAACAAGATTGAAGTTTGTGAAAACAAAATGGCCGAACAAAATGAAATCATTTCTGATTTACAAAGAAAGGTAGCAGAGAAAGATGACGCTCTAGGCGAATTGAGTCAATACAGCAGGCGTAATAATGTTCGCGTATTTGGCATCCCGGAACTTTTAGACGAAGACACTGACGATATTATCGTGAACCTCGCCAAGAAGATGGGTGTGGACGTGGAGAACAAGGATATATCTGTAGTCACAGAACAAGGATATATCGTGTAGTCACAGAACAAGGATATATCGTGTAGTCACAGAACAAGGATATATCGTGTAGAACAAGGATATATCGTGTAGTTACAGAACAAGGATATATCGTGTAGAACAAGGATATATCGTGTAGTTACAGAACAAGGATATATCGTGTAGAACAAGGATACATCGTGTAGAACAAGGATATATCGTGGAGTCACAGAACAAGGATATATCTGTAGTCACAGAACAAGGATATATCGTGTAGAACAAGGATATATCGTGTGGTCACAGAACAAGGATATATCTGTAGTCACAGAACAAGGATATATCGTGTAGTCACAGAACAAGGATATATCTGTAGTCACAGAACAAGGATATATCGTGTAGTTACAGAACAAGGATATATCGTGTAGAACAAGGATATATCGTGTAGTTACAGAACAGGGATATATCGTGTAGTCACAGAACAAGGATATATCGTGTAGAACAATGATATATCGTGTAGTTACAGAACAAGGATATATCGTGTAGAACAAGGATATATAGTGTAGAACAAGGATATATCGTGTAGTCACAGAACAAGGATATATCGTGTAGTCACAGAACAAGGATATATCGTGTAGTCACAGAACAAGGATATATCGTGTAGAACAAGGATATATCGTGTAGTCACAGAACAAGGATATATCGTGTAGTCACAGAACAAGGATATATCGTGTAGTCACAGAACAAGGATATATCGTGTAGAACAAGGATATATCGTGTAGTTACAGAACAAGGATATATCGTGTAGAACAAGGATATATCGTGTAGTTACAGAACAAGGATATATCGTGTAGAACAAGGTTACATCGTGTAGAACAAGGATATATCGTGGAGTCACAGAACAAGGATATATCTGTAGTCACAGAACAAGGATATATCGTGTAGAACAAGGATATACCGTGTGGTCACAGAACAAGGATATATCTGTAGTCACAGAACAAGGATATATCGTGTAGTCACAGAACAAGGATATATCTGTAGTCACAGAACAAGGATATATCGTGTAGTTACAGAACAAGGATATATCGTGTAGAACAAGGATATATCGTGTAGTTTCAGAACAGGGATATATCGTGTAGTCACAGAACAAGGATATATCGTGTAGAACAATGATATATCGTGTAGTTACAGAACAAGGATATATCGTGTAGAACAAGGATATATAGTGTAGAACAAGGATATATCGTGTAGTCACAGAACAAGGATATATCGTGTAGAACAAGGATATATCGTGTAGTTACAGAACAAGGATATATCGTGTAGAACAAGGATACATCGTGTAGAACAAGGATATATCGTGGAGTCACAGAACAAGGATATATCTGTAGTCACAGAACAAGGATATATCGTGTAGAACAAGGATATATCGTGTGGTCACAGAACAAGGATATATCTGTAGTCACAGAACAAGGATATATCGTGTAGTCACAGAACAAGGATATATCTGTAGTCACAGAACAAGGATATATCTGTAGTCACAGAACAAGGATATATCGTGTAGAACAAGGATATATCGTGTAGTTACAGAACAGGGATATATCGTGTAGTCACAGAACAAGGATATATCGTGTAGAACAATGATATATCGTGTAGTTACAGAACAAGGATATATCGTGTAGAACAAGGATATATAGTGTAGAACAAGGATATATCGTGTAGTCACAGAACAAGGATTTATCGTGTAGTCGCAGAACAAGGATATATCGTGTAGAACAAGGATATATAGTGTAGAACAAGGATATATTGTGTAGTCACAGAACAAGGATATATCGTGTAGCCACAGAACAAGGATATATCGTGTAGAACAAGGATATATCGTGTAGTCACAGAACAAGGATATATCGTGTAGTCACAGAACAAGGATATATCGTGTAGTAACAGAACAAGGATATATCGTGTAGTCACAGAACAAGGATATATCTGTAGTCACAGAACAAGGATATATCGTGTAAAACAAGGATATATCGTATAGTCACAGAACAAGGATATATCGTGTAGAACAAGGATATATCGTGTAGTCACAGAACAAGGATATATCGTGTAGAACAAGGATATATCGTGTAGAACAAGGATATATCGTGCAGAACAAGGATATATCGTGTAGTCACAGAATAAGGATATATCGTGTAGTCACAGAACAAGGATATATCGTGTAGCCACAGATCAAGGATAAAGCGTGTAGTCAAAGAACAAGGATATATCATGTAGTCACAGAACAAGGATATATCGTGTAGAACAAGGATATATCTTGTAGTCACAGAACAAGGATATATCTGTAGTCACAGAACAAGGATATATCGTGTAGTCACAGAACAAGGATATATCGTGTAGTCACAGAACAAGGATATATCTGTAGTCACAGAACAAGGATATATCGTGTAGAACAAGGATATATCGTGTAGTCACAGAACAATGATATATCGTGTAGAACAAGGATATATCGTGCAGAACAAGGATATATCGTGTAGTCACAGAACAAGGATATATCGTGTAGTCACAGAACAAGGATATATCGTGTAGCCACAGAACAAGGATAAAGCGTGTAGTCACAGAACAAGGATATATCGTGTAGTCACAGAACAAGGATATATCGTGTAGTCACAGAATAAGGATATATCGTGTACTCACAGAACAAGGATATATCGTGCAGTCACAGAACAAGGATATATCGTGTAGTCACAGAACTAGGATATATCGTGTAATCACAGAACAAGGATATATCGTGTAGAACAAGGATATATCGTGTAGAACAAGGATATAGAGGATATCTGTCTTTTCTTGACTAATACCATGTTTATCTCATCGAGTGAGGTAGAAAGGTTATATTTTCACGAGTGGCGCAGCCACGAGTGAAAATATATAACTTTTCTACCTCACGAGATGAGATAAACATGGTATTTGTCAAGAATTGACGGATATTCTATTTATTATATGATATTATCCATGTAATTACGTCCGAAGTTGGTCGTTTTCACGCAGAGCGGCCGCTAGGAACAGCCCGTCACCACAGTAACACTGTGACGTCATAAGCCAATTCGCCGCGCGAGACCATTGTTTTATGACGTCAAATTATATCAGTCACCGTTCGCAGTGAAAATATAAGTTATTTTCACTGTAGCTTGATAGACAGTTTATTTCACTGATAAATCCCAGTATTTCACTGCTCGCCATATAATAAAAGGATATATCGTGTAGTCACAGAACAAGGATATATCGTGTAGTCACAGAACAAGGATATATCTTGTAGTCACAGAACAAGGATACATCGTGTAGAACAAGGATATATCGTGTAGAACAAGGATATATCGTGTAGTCACAGAACAAGGATATATCGTGTAGAACAAGGATATATCGTGTAGCCACAGAACAAGGATATATCGTGAAGTCACAGAACAAGGATATATCATGTAGTCACAGAATAAGGATATATCGTGTACTCACAGAACAAGGATATATCGTGCAGAAACAGAACAAGGATATATCGTGTAGTCACAGAACAAGAATATATCATGTAGTCACAGAACAGGGATATATCGTGTAGTCGCAGAACAAGGATATATCGTGTAGTCACAGAACAAGGATATATCGTGTAGAACAAGGATATATCGTGTAGTCACAGAACAAGGATATATCGTGTACTCACAGAACAAGGATATATCGTGCAGTCACAGAACAAGGATATATCGTGTAGTCACAGAACAGGGATATATCGTGTAGTCACAGAACAGGGATATATCGTGTAGCCACAGAACAAGGATATATCATGTAGTCACAGAACAAGGATATATCGTGTAGTCACAGAACAAGGATATATCGTGTAATCACAGAACAAGGATATATCGTGTAGAACAAGGATATATCGTGTAGAACAAGGATATATCGTGTAGTCACAGAACTAGGATATATCGTGTAGTCACAGAACAAGGATATATCGTGTAGTCACGGAATAAGGATATATCGTGTAGAACAAGGATAAGGATATATCTTGTAGTCACAGAACAAGGATATATCGTGTAGAACAAGGATATATCGTGTAGAACAAGTGTTTGCCACTAACATGGCAATGTCCCCCGCCGGTGACATTGAGTTAGTAAGACACATCATTGGAGCTACTTTGGTTCATGATATATCGTGTTAATAAGAGTTCTAAAAGTGGTCAAAGTGTTGTGGTGACCTTGAAAATAAGGTCAAGGTCATCAAATCGACTGGCGTCTGCGTTATCCTCCAATGTAGACTGACAACAAATTTGAAAACATTTGGTCCAACTGGTCATAATAATGGTGATAACAAGAGTTCGAAAGTGGTCAAAGTGTTGTAGTGACTTTGAAAATAAGGTCAAGGTCACCAAAATCCCCTTATGTCTGCGTCATCCCCCAGTGTAGACTGACACCAAATTTGAAGACTTTGAGTCCAACTGGTAAAGAAATATATCGCGTTAACAAGAGTTCAAAAAGTGGTCAAAGTGTTGCAGTGACCTTGAAAATAAGGTCAAGGTCACCAAAATAAACTGGTGTCTGTGTCTTTCCCCAATGTAGGCTGACAACTAATTTGAAGACTTTGGATGCAATGTTTCATGAGATATCGCCTTAACAAGAGTTCAAAGAGTGGTCAAAGTGTCGTGGTGACCTTGAAAATAAGGCCAAGGTCACCAAAAGTGACTGGTGTATGCGTCTTCCCACAATGTAGGCAGAAACCAAATTTGAAGACTTTGGATGCAACGCTTCATGAGATATCGCGTAAACAAGAGTTCAAAAAGTGGTCAAAGTGCCGTGGTGACCTTGAAAATAAGGCCAAGGTCACTACAATTAACTGGTGTCTGAGTCTTCCCACAATGTAAGCAGAAACCAAATTTGAAGACTTTAGATGCAACGCTTCATGAGATATCGCGTAAACAAGAGTTCAAAAAGTGGTCAAAGTGTCGTGGTGACCTTGAAAATAAGGCCAAGGTCACCAAAATTGACTGGTGTCTGCGTCTTCCCACAATGTAGGCAGACATGAAATTTGAAGACTTTGGATGCAAAGCTTCATAAGATATTGCGTAAACAAGAAATGTGACGTACGGACGGACGTACGTACGTACGTACGGTCGCCGCTGAATACATAGTCCCCCGTTCCGCGTTGCGGCGGGGGACAACAAGGATATATTGTGTAGTCACAGAACAAGGATACATCGTGTAGAACAAGGATATATCGTGTAGAACAAGGATATATCGTGTAGTCACAGAACAAGGATATATCGTGTAGAACAAGGATATATCGTGTAGTCGCAGAACAAGGATATATCGTGAAGTCACAGAACAAGGATATATCGTGTAGTCACAGAATAAGGATATATCGTGTACTCACAGAACAAGGATATATCGTGTAGTCACAGAACAGGGATATATCGTGTAGTCGCAGAACAAGGATATATCGTGTAGTCACAGAACAAGGATATATCGTGTAGAACAAGGATATATCGTGTAGCCACAGAACAAGGATATATCGTGTAGTCACAGAATAAGGATATATCGTGTAGTCACAGAACAAGGATATATCGTGTAGTCACAGAACAAGGATATATCGTGTACAACAAGGATATATCGTGTAGAACAAGGATATATCGTGTACAACAAGGATATATCGTGTAAAACAAGGATATATCGTGTAGCCACAGAACAAGGATATATCTTTTAGAACAAGGATATATCGTGTAGTCACAGAACAAGGATATATCGTGTAGTCACAGAACAAGGATATATCGTGCAGTCACAGAACAAGGATATATCGTGTAGTCACAGAACAAGGATATATCGTGTAGTCACAGAACAAGGATATATCGTGTAGTCACAGAACAAGGATATATCGTGTAGTCACAGATCTGGCGTTCCTATATTCTATAATAGAAAAACAAAAGCCTCGCCCTATTTTTTCTTACAGGAATAAACGTGAATTTGTGCGTGTTTGGAAGAAGCTAAGATCGGATATGAGGTGTGTTTATTTTAATGAAGACCTTACTAAACATCGTTCTACGATGGCAGCGGAAACTTGGAGGCTAGCAAAAGACAGGAAAATCACCGGTACATGGACATCTGATGGCATAATGAATGAATGAATGAATGTCTTTATTTCCTCCGATATGGCGAAGATCACAAGGATGTATTTACATGGTCATAAACAAGGCATAGAAACAGGATTCATAAAACAAAATAGATATCAGAAACTGTACAAAAGAGATGATTTCAATGAATGAATGTACAAAGCAAAATGCAACATAACATTGTTTCTGTCTGATGTCGTTATTTCAGATATGATATTTGCTCCGCATAAAAAAGCTATTAAATTATCATCATCATCAATCATTTCAATACGAACATACAAGTCAACATCAAGTGTATCAATTAGAAAACTATAAAATGCGTTACGTTGCTTCATATAAGTTTCACAATGTAGAATGACATGACAGTTGTGATCAAAATATTGGGTTTTGCAATTTATACATTCCCGTGAGGTTTTCCCTCGTGACATTACCTGTATTAAAAGTTGTATATAGGCTCTATAATCTGGATAGTTGTACATTAAGCTATATAAACTATGCATACGTAGTTGTTTGTGTACTTTAGCATATCTAACCATATCATGTCTGACAGATAGAGTCGATTTCCACTGATTTTCCTCTGAGAATGTGATGGCTTTAATAACAATATCGCGCCATGTTGATTTTGGGGGGAAATAACCACAATGTACATAATCAATAATAAAATTTAGTAAATCATATTTTCTTGCCGTGCTTAAAAGACAGGTGCATATGTTTCGTGAGTTATTTAATAATTTAATATTCAATGAAATGAATGCACAAAATAACATCTTTGTTGCTGAGTGGCATTGATTGTTGCACAGACGACCTAGAAAGAGTAATCTGCATTTATCAATATAACCTATCATTGTCCAAAGACCCAAATTAGCTATGAAAGAACATGAAGAACTTCTTCTGTTAAGACCTTGAATACATCTTGCAAAAAATCGTTGAGTGGATTCAATTAAATCAATATCTTTACCATGCAATTCAGGCAAAATTTCACATCCATAAAAACTGGTTGGTAGTATCATCCGCTTCCATATGTTAAGTGAAGTAAGTGGATGTAGATCGCTGTCATTTAAACCAAGTGATCTTAATGAATTTACAGTTTGTCTAGCCTTTTGACAACTAGTAAAGATTCTATCTTTACATAACTCAAATTCCCAAACTGAAACTTCCCATGGCGAAATTTCTAGACTACAGTTTCTATGGAGGGTGATGACAGTGTCCTCTAGCTGGAACTCTTTCCGCCTGCATATAGTTAACTAACTCATTGCTATACGTCACTTTTGTGACAAACAGAAACACACTTCATATGTTAAATTCATATTATCATCTACTGAGACCAAACCAAAACAAGTGCAACCAAACAATCCACTGTGTCACCAACAGAAACAACAAACATTGACTTTCATAACACCTCTTTAGATTCCTCTCCAAAGACCATGAAAAAAGGTCTTTGGAGTCAATTTGATTCTATAAGAAGAACCTTTTCAAGAAGCACAAAATCGTCTACTCCCCGAAACTACATGTATGCTAGAAATGTCAATTATGCAAATGAACAAATGATCAATTCACTGACTGTGAGCCAGGATGTGAGACTTGCAATGACTCAAATTTTAATCCCTCGTAAATCCCTCGTGCTAATCAAGCTAACCACTTGTCACATACTAATAAATCAAAGTATATTGTACATTCTTTAAGCCGCCTATATATTCGCCATGTTGAAAATGCTCAACATTGTTGAAAAGACTTGTAAACAAGTCGAAATGCGACGCATCCAGTCATCATTAAAATGATATCTACAGCAAGTGTCGTCTGAAGAATATACTTGAAAAGACCGATATACTGGTCGAAATGAGCTCATCGTATTAAAGAAGATTGATCCAGTCAAATCCATCTGATGTTTACTCTTTTCTACATATAACCTTACTTCACGTGAGGAACGACTATTAGATATATATATATATATATATATATATATATATATATATATATATATATATATATATATATGGTACTTAACATGGCTGACCAGTCCAAGTACCTTAACTTTTACCTTATTCAGATTAATAAATATATCAAATGTACTTCCACCATTTGTCCTTCACCCCTTGAAAAAGCTTGAAACAACTTGTCCAATATGCATTCGTATTAAAAAACTTGTCCAATATGTATTCGTATTAAACAACTTGTCCAATATGCATTCGTATTAAACAACTTGTCCAATATGCATTCGTATTAAACAACTTGTTCAATATGCATTCGTATTAAACAACTTGTCCAATATGCATTCGCATTAAACAACTTGTCCAATATGCATTCGTATTAAACAACTTGCCCCTTCTCCACTTGAATATATTACAGAACACTCAAGTCAATCCAACAGCACAACATTGAATTCCATCGCATGTAATATTCACAGCTCACAACCGACTTTCCTTCTTTACCAATCCACTCGCTTTGAGCCACGTCACACCGATCTTGTACTTACCGTGCAGAGCATGCATCACACGTCTTGGTAAATTACCGTATTTACTCAACACCAGGTTCTCCGCTAACGTAGCGCTGAGTTTACATTTGTATGATTTTGTTTCACTTTCCTCCTTTATTATGTTAACATTAACTGTTGTTCTCCGAGCGGGCCCACAGCGCTATGTCTCACAATCCTATAACACGAGTATATAAAATATTGTAAGTACATGTAAGTACATGTAGTTACGTGTTTGTGTTTATTTATATTTGACTTGTTTATCCTTCTATTTACTTCACGACGACATGTCGTTTTTTCGTTTATTGTTTCCTTTTTTCTTCATTTTTATAGTTTGGCATTCTTCAAACAATCGTTTCTTTACCACACGTTTGCTATTATATTTTAAAATATAAATCTGGAATCAAACCATTGCTATATTGTTTAACCTCAGCAATTTGTTTTTGATACATGTTAATATATGCCTGTTGATGTAGTTCAACTCGGGTGTGTGGTGGTTTATTTGTATTGCACATATCTTCTAAGTATTTTATTGAATTTCACTATGCCACCAGAACTATATTGAGACTATTTATATACTTTAGGTCTGTCCAATTAGGATCATCTTACATTCATTAAAGGCGCTGTAGCACGTTTTGCATATGTTTTTTTCTCTCACATTTGTCATTTATAATTAATGTTTATACAATATAGTGTTACTTTAGAGGGTAAAACATATCATTACACCACCAGATAAGTCGTATCATTAGAAAACGGTTACCTGTATTAGACAAGAGTCATCAGAAGATGACATATCCCACCGGTTCCACAAAATTTGTATAAACACATCTTTGACAGATACTTGTGTATCTACTATCGTACTTCAGTTAGTGGATATTACAGATGCTGAGTTTCAGGTATGTTAAGGGTTTTAGACTTCTGCTCCAGAAGCAGTCAAAATCAACAACAACCAACATCCTTCTCATGTTTCTATGGAAACAGAAACAAAAAATTCAGAAAAAATCTGAAAATATCAAAAGGCACCACTTCAGTTAGTGGGTAATACACACGCAAAGTTTCAGGAAGATATAATGAACGGTTTTGGAGCTGTGATCCGGAAACGAACCTGTCTCTGAACAAAGTCCAAATTCAACAAGTTTCTGTGGAAACGAAAAAAAATAAAATTTTCAGAAATCTGAAAATATCAAAAGGCACCACTTCAATTATTGGGTAAAACACATGCAAAGTTTCAGGAAGATATGATGAACGGTTTTGGAGCTGTGCTCCGGAAACGAACCTGTCTCTGACAAAGTCCAAATTCAACAAGTTTCTATGGAAACGAAAGAAAATATAAAAAAATAAAAATCTGAAAATATCAAATGGCACCACTGCAGTAAATGTGTAATACATATGTGAAGTTTCAGAAAGATGTGATAAATGGTTTTCGAGTTCTGCTCCGGAAACGAAATGATAACGGACGGACGGACGGACGGACAGACGGACGGGGCGTTGACTATATCCCACGGTATTACATACCGGTGGGATAAAAAAAAAAACGGTGTGGCGTATAAAGCGACATACGATATACTATTTTGAGAGTTCAGACAGCAACATGGTTGACTATTCTGTAACAGAGGTACTCTGTGTATGTGGAGAGACAACACGACGAGCACTTGTGGGGGTAGATGGATTTATTCACATGGATGGAGTACGGAGTTGACCAATATAACAAGAGAAAGAATACCTAGGCATTCTCCATCTTAATCCATGTATGACGTCACGAAACATACATACAATACAGACAATACATTTCAATTATGTAACCTAAAACAATATTATTTTGCAAATTTCGGTGCCCATTCATCGGATATGGTACACGTACCTTCGACCCTTATGAAATCGATTCTTCCACGCACGTGCATGGCGCAAATCTTCCACGCAAAGCGATTTGACTGACAGCCAAACTCCTGTATTTCATGTGTTTCAGCACGATCCCCATGCGTTTCACACTTTACCAGTCTTGTTTAGAATTCAGGGATCCTACTTACAAACAATCAAATGATTACAAGTAGGCCTGGTAGCCTTATATGTTAGGGCGCTGCGTAACAGTCGAAGGGTTACATGTTCGATTCCCGGGTCAGACATTACAAAACTAATCAGATATTTTAAGATTCTAATCAGATATACTAAGACAAAATACATCATTCTTGAGCAAATTACTTTGTGAGCCATTACGAAAATGTCAAAACCTGACACCCCTCCTGACTGGATTAGTCAATGACCAGTAGCTTCTTAAAAATAATCGACTGTTAACACAATAGAGTGACGTCATCACCATGGATTAACTCAAATGAATGCATAGTTAGAATATATAATTCTAAAAATATAACTATGAATATGCTAATACCCTAAATACTATAAACATTACATACCTATTATACTTATACTAATATGTTGTAGATACCTAACTTAAGCAAATATATGTACGATTACCCTAAAACCTTACACTAATCAAAGATACATTTAACTGATGTAAATAATTATCCTAACATAATAAACCTAACATGAAAACCCTAACATAATACTAGTAATAAATACTAGAAATACAATGTAATAACACTATCAGTACATACTGCACTAATAAACATACGATAAAACAACCCACGGTACATGGCGACTTCATGTACCAGCACTATCATACACATTAGGGATACATAAGAATATTTACACCTATCATACAAACTAGTGTTACATAAGAATATTTACACCTATCATACAAACTAGTGATCGTAAGAATATTTACACCTATCATACAAACCAGTGATACATAAGAATATTTACACCTATCATACAAACTAGTGATACATAAGAATATTTACACCATTATTTAAATACCTATCTGTTGACTTGACCTGCTATGCCTACCTCCTCTCTATGTATGCTATTTCAACCTTAACACAGACGAACTTGAACAGTGGAGAAGGGGTGCGTAAAATCCCTTATCCAAGGGCAGGTAAGTCTAGGTGGTCTCGTGACGTCACTACCTGTCTAGTTCACTCTTCTTTCAGTTGCAGAGCAAGACAGACGTGTTTGTTTTGTTCTGAGACTGGGTATTTTTAGCGACTTTTGTTGCTAACTTGCTAGCAATATCTTGCTTATTTAAGAGATATTTTCAACTTCTTATCTACAAATTCGTCGTTAGAAGGTTGTTTAACAATCTGTTTTAGTAGGTGTTTGGGTACAAAGGGCCTTGTTGACATGTGCTAGCTGTGGGCTGCCTGACGAGGTGGCTGCATGCCTTGCACGTGCAGCTCGTGTCTTTTATGTTTCTCTCACCTGTCGTCACTCACTGCTCGGTTCGGACGGCTTGAAAAGTCGAGCCCTCCGCCAGTCCCTTTGTTCGCTTAAGCCTATGCTTTTGTGAGCCTAACTTCGGCCGTTGGTTTTTGACTCGCTTTGCCTACGCCTGTGACTTGCTTCGCTTGTCATTCGCTTTCGCCAGTTTGTATCAACTTGTCTATGCGTTTCGCCAGTCACTCGTTTCACCTATCACTCGTTTCGCCTACCATTCGCCTTAGCCTCGATTCTACTTGACTCGCATCTACTCGCCAGTGTCTCGCTTACGCCAGTCACTCTCTTCGCCAGTCTATCGCCTTAGGTTGAATCAACTTGACTCGCATCGTCTCGCCAGTGGTTCGCTTCGCCAGTCATTCGCTTCGCCAGTCATTCGCCATAGGCTTGATTCTACTTGACTCGCATCGTCTCGCCAGTGTCTCGCTTACGCCAGGCACTCGCTTCGCCAGTCTATCGCCTTAGGCTCGGCTCTCGCGTTAGGCTCGATTCGACTTGACATGCATCGTCTCGCCAGTGACTTGCTTGATATTGACTTTGTTCTCTTCGAGTTCAGAGCCTTTGTTTCAACTCTCTCGATTAACTATCGGAAGAGTTGTTGTTCTTAAGCTTTGCTACTTAGGTGTCTCCCGTTAGTGATTCACCTCGTCTACGCTACGCGGGCGAGTGTCTCGTCTTTCGCTCCCCTGCGTTAGTGACTCGATTGTCACTACCTTCGCCTACGTCACGTGTGTTAGTGTTTTGCCTGCTCCGCCATGTACTCCGCTTTTTGCACGAATTGCGGAGGGAGGAAGTCTGCCACCAAGGATCCACACTTGTTATGCACAAAGTGTAAGGACCTCCGCGGACTCGCGCTTTGTCACCCCCCTTCGCCAGACAGGCGTTTGTCACCTCTTAGGCTGAAGGTCGGCGGACCCTCTACGCCCAAGAGCAAGAAGAAGAAGACCAAGAAGGCCAAGTTTGACAAAGTCAATCCGGTCCTCCTTCTTGCATCCGTTAAGGATATGGTCTCTTCCTTGCTCGATGCTCGTCTGGGTCGCTGACCTTACCTACTCACGCTACCCACGCTACTACGCTACCGTGTGAACCCAATGCGGACGTCGTGTCTCAGGGTTCGCGTCCCACGTCCTCTAGGGCCTCCGGGTCCGCTGACGCCTCATGTGCTGCTCACACCCCTACGCGTCGTGTCACAGTGGTGTCGCCCACCCGTGATTCCTCGCCAGACTCGCCAGAGCGGGATGTCCGCTTCGTCGACGTATTGAACCCTCCGTTCATCAGTATAGAAACGGAGGCGGGGGGTATGGGGTTGTTGGAGGATCCGCCAGTGGTCGACTCAATCGCCATGCTATTGGAAGTGGCCTCGTTTGGCGAGGTACCACTCAGTCAAGTCAGCGTGGCAGGACCTCGTTCGTCGGCAGCCAGGAGGGCTTCCTTTTGCCCTGAAGGTGACGCACCTCCCGCGCATCTCGCCCTTCCGCCGCATAGGCTCCTGCTGGACGCCACCGAGGATATGGAGCAGGTCATCTCGGCTGCGGTTCCCAACCGTCTGCTTCCACCGTTAGTGGTGCCGGACAAGCGCAGACGGCAACTGCCTTTGTATCCGGTTCCTTTCCAACTCGTTCCGCCTCCTCTTGATCAAGGTGCGTCTCAGTTGATTGCCCCCGACCCACCTCATCGCGTTACTGATGCCCAGCTTACACATCTCGACAGAGAGGCTCGCACAGTGTTAGGCTTGGGCAACAACGTGGCGTTCACCTGTCAGGCGATGCTTGCCTGTGCCAAGCAGGCGGTCATGGAGTCGGGTGACGCGGTGTTGTTTAAAGCATTCGGCAATGTGGCTGCTGACCTTGCGCAGATCATGTAATCTGCTTCTCGGATTTCATCGGGTACTACGTAGAGACAATTTCCTCTTCCGGTCAGGTCTCAACCCCGATCAGAAATCTTTTCTACGACAGGCCCCTGCCCACTCTGAATCTCTGTTTGGAGGTCGTATCCCCGAGGTTTTAAGGGCGCAACAGGAGGCTCAGCAGCAAGACCTCACCAATCGTCTCGTCAGTCAGAGGCAAACGACACCGAAGCGTCCTCAGACTAATTTCCGTCAGGGCCAAGGTCATGGCAGAGGCCAACCTTCCCCCAAGAAAGCGAAGACGGACTTTCGGCGGGGAGGTCGTGGCCGCGGATCAACGGGTCAGTCCCCCAAGTCCCCCCATCCTGGCGCCGGAGGTCGTACCCCTCAGAAGGGGAAGCGGAGGAAGTGACTCTTGGTCACCCCCTCTGCTTCCCCCTCCACTCGTTCTGGTGTCGGAGGGTTCGGTGGGGGGTCGACTCAAAGAATTTGTAAGGAACTGGGTACAGTTAGGGTTAGACCCTTATGTTTTTCGGATTCTGGGTCAGGGGTTCCACATCCCCGTCTCGTCACCTCCGCCTCTCACTTGTGCTCCAATGGAGCGTCCCTTAGCAGGGGACAGGCTCCAATTGACTTTGGAACAGGTGGAGATCTTAATCTCCAAAGGGGCGGTGCAGGAGGTCCTGACCCCGCATCTAACTCCGGGGTTTTACTCCCCAGTGTTCGTCATACCCAAAAGGAATTCGAAAAAATGGCGGCTCATTCACGACTTGAAGGTGTTCAACCGCGCCTACCTCGTTCGGCCGCCATATTTTCGACTCTTGACTCTACCCTCTGTGATGCGATCCTTGGAGCCCTCAGACTGCATGGTGTCTCTCGATCTACAGGATGCGTACCTGCACGTTCCGATTCACTATCGGGACCGCAGGTACCTCCGTTTCATTCTGGACGGGAGACACTTTCAGTGGTGCGCGCTCCCGTTCTGGATCTTGTCCGCCCCCTGGCTATTCACACGTGTGACTCAGCCCATCGTCCAATTCCTGCACCAATGCGACATTCAGTTCCTAATGTATTTGGACGATGGGCTCGCTCACGACCGTTCTGCTGTTGTTCTCGAGGCGCAGCTCAGGTTCACAATAGACCTTTTCCGTCGTCTAGGGTGGTTAGTGAACTTAGAGAAGTCGGACCTGGTTCCGGCGACTCGTCTTAAGTTCCTAGGGGCTATCCTAGACACTCAGCTGTTCCGCGGGTTCGTCACGAGGGAGTGGATGGCTCGTTACGATCGCCTAATGGATCGCGCGCTCGACGCATCGCTCTCCCTACGTCAGTGGCAAAGAGTGTTGGGGTTACTAACATCAGCTCAGGACCTGACCCGCAGGGGGAGGTTGTTCCTTCGCCCGTTACAGGTGTTCCTGAATCCCCACATCAGGGAGACGCGTTGCCGTCACGACATAGTTTTGACCCCAGACCTCCATCGGTGGCGGGTGGACGAGAGTGTGTTCGCCGGTGTTCCACTTCGTCATCGTCCCCCCTCAGCTCACCTGTTTGTAGACGCCTCCACCCAAGGGTGGGGGGCGCATATGGGTCACGAGCAGGTGGCGGGAGTCTGGTCCCCATCAGATCGGAACCAACACATCAACGTCCTCGAGTTGGACGCAGTACGTCTTGCCATTCAGCACTGGCAGTCCCCCTTGCGAGGCCAGTGTCTGCTAGTCCACACGGACAGTTCAGCAGGTGCTTGGTCGATAAACAAGCAGGGGTCCACCAAGGCAGAGTCTCTGCTACGCGTGTCACTCCAGCTCTTCGAGCTGGTGGACGAGGTGGGCCGGGACGTTCGAGCAGTCCACATTCCAGGTGCCAAGAACATCTTGGCGGACGCGTTGTCGCGACCAGATGCCCCTCCCCCGACGGAGTGGCAACTGAATCCGGTGGTCTTCAGGGGGTTGTGTCTCCAGTTCGGCACTCCTCTGATAGATCTGTTCGCAACGTGTCTCAATCACCAATTGCCAACCTATGTCTCTCCAGTGCCAGACCCACTAGAGATGGGCTTAGACGCGCTCTCGTTAGGGTGGGAGGGGATGGACACCTACGCTTTTCCACCGCTGGCCATCCTCTCCCAAGTTGTAGCCAAGATAGGAGCAACTCGGGTTCTTCGTCTCCTTCTGGTCGCCCCTTGGTGGCCAGCCCGACCATGGTTCATTCCTCTCCGACGGCTCTGTCATCGGGAACCGGTTCCGATTCAGACACGGAGAGATCTGCTCATCAGCAGGCCAAGCGAAGGTTGCACGAGAACCCTCAGGTGTTCTCCCTTCACGCTTGGCTTATATTAAGAGAGGGCTAAGGAGCAGTGGGTACTCAAAGTGCGTCGCCAATGCCATAGCTACCTCTCATAGGAAGACCACTAGGAAGCTCTATGATTTCCAGTGGCAGGCCTTCGCCTCCTTCTGTGCTCAGAGGGATTTCATCCCGGCAGAGGCCTCAGTTCCTCAGGTCGCGGAGTACTTGGTGTACCTACGCAACACCAGGCATCTTAAGGCGTCATCAATCAACACCAACATGTCTGCTATCCTGTGGGTGCTCAGGAAGAGATCGCCAGGGTTGGATGTGTCGGTCCTTAAGGACCTCATTAAAACCTTCCGTTCGGTTGACGGCAGGTCCAGGCTTCGTCCACCTGAGTGGGACTTAGCCATTGTGCTCAACCACCTTCGCTTCAATACGTATGAACCGCTCTCCGACGTGCCCCTTCTCCCTCTCACCATCAAAGTCATTTTTCTGGTGGCCATGGCTTCCGCAGCGCGGATTTCGGAAATCCATGCGTTGCAGGCGGACCTTCTACGTTTTGAGGTCAGGGAGGGGGGATCGGCCTCTCTGGGGTTGGCTCCCGACTTTTTCTGTAAGAACCAGGCAGCTGATGAAGCTGGCTGTACGTTCTCTATCCCGGCTCTGGGTTCTGACTCAGGAGAGGTGGATCTCTCTCTGTGTCCGGTGAGGGCTTTGAGGGTGTACTCGCAGCGTACCCGCAGGCTGAGAGATGGCAGGCGTCGTCTGTTCTTGCCTCACTCGCCGAGGAGCACCAAGGAGCTAGATAAGCGAGCGTTGGGGGTGTATCTAAGGTCAGCGGTCATTGATGCGTACAAGGCCGCTGACCTGCCTCCGCCTTCGCGTTCCAACCCTCATGAGATCCGCCAAGATTCAGCCACGATTGCTTATCACTGCAACATCGCGGTTTCGGATGTCATGGCAGGGTGTTTTTGGCGTTCATCAGAGGTTTTCGCCAACCATTACCTACGAGATGTCTCCACAGCAGATCTTGAAGGCATCTCTAGGCTGGGTCCACAAGTCTTCGCTCAGACGAAGGTGGTCCCCCCAACCAGACCAAGAAGGGATCAACCCTCTTAGGAGCTTTGAGGCTCATTGTAAATAAATCTTGTTTACATTGCTAGCTCTTTTGTCTGTTGTTGTTTTTTTCTTTAGCTTCGCTTTAACACCCCCTCCGCGTTGGGGTTGGGGGGCAGTGTGTTGATCGGAAGTTGAGTGGCAGGGTTGTCTCTTCGATCCGCTCAGCGGTAGAATTGGTATCTCCCGGGCTGTGACTTGTCCTCACCACAGGGTGGAGGACTCGTAGGTTAGCTTACACTCAGGGCTTGTCGCTGGTCTCGTCACTACCACGTATCTACTGACCCGCCTCCATGCGGTGGGATTCTAGGCATAGTAGGTCTAGTCAACAGATAGTTATTTAAATAATAGTACGTTTTTGATTAAACGTAATTATTTATACTTACCTGTTGACTAGACCTACGCTCTAGGCCCTCCCATCCTCCCAACTTGGTCTGTCTTGCCTTTTGGGACTTTCGGAGAGTGAACTAGACAGGTAGTGACGTCACGAGACTACCTAGACTTACCTGCCCTTGGATAAGGGATTTTACGCACCCCTTCTCCACTGTTCAAGTTCGTCTGTGTTAAGGTTGAAATAGCATACCTAGAGAGGAGGTAGGCATAGTAGGTCTAGTCAACAGGTAAGTATAAATGATTACGTTTAATCAAAAACGTACTATTATAATGATATTTAACGATAGCATAAATGATATAATTACAGCATTGTACTATGCAGTAACATGATAAAACATAAACATAAATACATATAATACATACTACACATAACCTAAGTACCTACACAAATAACTAAAGATATAACTTCAACAAAACTTACCCTACATACTGTGATGTGATGATCGTGATGGCAAAAAGGAAGAATATGCCGAGTAAGACAGGGAGGAGAGAGTAGAGTATAAGGTACCTGACTATCACATACCAAGCTAACCTAAACAATACACACTGGACACAGGACAAGCCTCTGACCACCCAGACACCCAAGTAAAACCCTAACACATAGAACTAACTTAATTACCTAAGCTACAGTGAATAATTAGCTTGAATAACTGGTGCAAGTGTTAGTAGAAACAGGACATGGGATAAAGTAACTAAACGGATATTTTTTTTATAATTTAAGTTCATGGTAAGAATGTTATTTGAACTTATTTAGTATGAATGATATTAAAAAGGTAAAAAGAAGTAAATATAATAGATTAAAATGAGATATTTACAAACGGTTACAAGTCCATCATTGTACCATATTTAAAACTCTACTTTGAGTGTTTCGCTATCGTTACATCAGTCAGATCACTTGAACATTTCATTAAACTGGCCACTCTATGGGAGGTACATCCATGTACATTCGTTTTAAAAGATTGTTTTAGTCAGTAGTACAGTAGTAACACTTATTTGCATCAAAGGCAAGATGGATAGATGAAGGTGAAACTATAGGCAAGTACTTTTGCAATCTGGAAAATAGAAACTATACAGGTAAAACTATGAAACATAAAGAAACAAATAATGGAACTGTATTAAATGACACCAATGATATTATAACAAAGCAACAAACCTAATAATAATCTGTATACCTCCATATAACCTTATGGAGGATATTAACCTTGAGGAACTACTCACTGAACAAGATGTCCCTAAACTTACAAAAACTGAGACAGATCTTATAGAAGGACTTATAACCAAGAATGAGTTGCTGTCGGTTCTTAAAATGCCAGGTTGCTGCTTCTTGTAGATTTTGAAAAAAAGTTTTCGACTCTGTCTCCTGGTCTTTCATCTTCAAAACCCTGAATTGTGTTTGATAAGGTGAAATAGATCTATTGGATTTCTATACTCTATAAAGATAACAAGTCTAGTTTAATTATCAATGGTAATATGTCGCCATGGATATCAGTTGGCCGTGGCTGAAGGACCCATTGTCCCCATATATCTTTCTTCTTTGTGCTGAAATTCTTGGGGGCGGGATAGCGCAGTTGTTAGCGCGTTCGACTTCGGATCAAGAGGTCCGTCCGGGGTTCGAATCCCGCCAGGGGCACGGCAACTTTGTCTGCAGTAGAGAACTGTTCTACACGCAGTAAGGTTTGAGGGCAATGCTACACTGAATTTCACTAGTTCCAGCCGCTGTTTGCAGGTTTCACCGCAATGCATAGCCACATGGCGTTGCGGGCTTTCTCCCTGCCATAATACTAGCAGTCGCGATATAAGTTAAATACTCTTGAAAGCGGCGTTAAACACCAACTCACCTCACTCACCTCACCTGAAATTCTTGCTTCTCTTGTAAAAAAGAACCAAAACATTAAGGGCCTAACCATTGACAATAATGCTTATTTGACTGCACAATTCTCTTGGACGGTTCTAAGAGATCCTTCGAGGCTACCATATACACTCTTGCAATATTTGCTAATATTTCTGGTTTAAGAATAAACTTTGATAAATAACAAGTCATCTGGATAGGCTCTAAAATAAACAGAATTATCAAATTTAGACCAGATTTAGATCTTGAATGGAACCCTGAAACCTTTAGAATCTTAAGTATAATCTTTACCACAAATTGTGATTAAATGATTAAACTCAAATTTGAAAGCAACCATGAAATAGAACAAACTATTTAGAAATGGATGAACAGAATTATAACGTCAATAGGTAAAATTGCGGTAATTAAATCAATGCTCATTTTAAAACTCAATGTCCTTTTCCTTACCCTCCCAAATCCCCCGGATGGATTTCTAAAAAAGATAAATACTGTTCTTTTCAAATTCCTATGGGATAACAAACCAAACAAAATAAAGAGATCAGTTGCTTGTAAACCTATTTCTGAAGGGGGACCTGGTATGATAGATATGTTTCCTTATGTAAACTATTTTAGAAAAATCTGGATAAGGAAACTGTTGAATGTTGATTTTGAAAAGAAATGGAAAACTTTGATGACTAAAATCAATCCAGATGTTCTGGACATTACAATCCTTTGGAATGATTTTCCCTTTGTGCTTGCAAGAAAAACACCTAACCTTTTTTGGAAAGATTGTCTTACTGCCTTTTCCAAATAACGTTACAAGATAAAACCAAATAATTATGAAGACTTCCTAAGGGAACCCTTGCTATACAACCAAAATGTTACTATAAATGAAAAATCATTGTATAATAATAATAAAAAGTCCATTTTAATAATTTAATAATTTTGTTAAAGAGCAACTCCCGGATGATTTTGCTCCAATTTCTTTCAAGTAACTGCCTATGGTTTACATGCACATTGCAAAGACATGGAAATTATGTGAATCGGTTTATAAACAACAAATTCTCGCATCCCATTACCATTGAAATCATGTGTGACTTTAGCAAATCGTAAAAGAAGTCAGAAAACTGTCTGTTTACGTCGCTTTTTGACGTGTCGGCCATCTTGTTTTACGGAGAACACCGGAAAAATCTCGATTTTCCCCGAAGGAATGTATGACGTCAACTGGAGAACACAAACCAATGCAAATGGCGGCCCCCGTAGCATTAACACTATCAGACTAGTAAAATGCGCGGGCAATAGGAATCAAACCAGTCGACCATTGAATGTAAAAACTTGCCATATATTTGCATATGACAACTTGAAGAGAATCAGAAAAGGAATATACTCAATATCAGCGATAAAGTTTTAAAAATGGTTCTTACTAAACCCGGAAGTAAATTCCCAAATAATTAACCGAACAGCTGATATCATACGTGTTTCAGTGCTGATATATCTGGCAAACTTACGTATTTTAGATACATCATTAATAGTGTATGAATGTAGTTAAATATTTTGTAATTTGGTGACTATAATATAAAGGTTATTTCATTTTTGGCGAAATAACTTTACCGTACCTGCATGGTCACGTGATATCTTTTCGGGATGCAGTGAACTCCAATGCATATCCACACGTTTCGCTGAACTCGTACCCAATTTTGTTTTAGGATGAATAGTGTATTGCAATAGAAATAATTTAATTGTAGTGATATTGTTTCATAAATTTTGAAAGACATTGAAAGAAAGAATGAAAATATTTTATCTAACTGATCTGTATTTTAGTGGATAAAATAAATAAGAATAATGGAATTTTTGGTGATTGATATCTCATTTAAATGATAAGATAATCATTATTCATTTCAAAGTTTACATAATATTTTATGAGTTTATTTGTTAACTATATATTATCTGATCAAATGGAAAATTCAGACATTTATTGATATAATCTGCAATTTTAACTAACCTGTATTTTCAGTTACAGATATATATAAAAAATAAAAAATATACTTCATCACAATGCATATGATTAGTTTTGTAAATAGCATAATCCAAAGGGACAAAGATATGTATTTATATAAAATAGATTTGTAACAGTGTGTAAATACCTATGTAAGCATGACTTGTGTTTTTACATTTGACTACACCTACCTGCATATCAAATAAACTTACCTTGAAACAGACCTAAGAATTCTGAAAAGAAATTATGTTCAAGTTTTCTATTTTTATTGTGACATTAAAGTCACTTTAGATGCAATATTGCATTTCCACTTTTTAATCATGAATAAAACAACAAATATAAGAGCCAAATTTATTCAACTAAGTATACATGTATTGAACATTATTTTGTGTACATTATTTTGTTTAAGTGTTTGCATTTTAGGAATTACAAAGGAACAGTGCACATGAAATTAATTTTTATCATAAAATTTATTTTTAAATAATTTGGGAAATATTTGATTTTATTTACTCTCATAATTAAATTGAATTTTAATTTGATTTACTATTACACTATTTTGTGTAGTCTTGCTCAAGTTTGCTGCAAAGTTGAATACAATATTTCTAAAACATTGGCACATTCTCATATCCAAGAGAAGATAATGATTTGGATATCAGTTCACACAATCAGCATATATCACTTCTTATGACAATGTTTATATATATCATTTCCTGATATCAAAGACCTTCAGCACCAATATTTTACTGCACATACAGTCCATTCCTAATGGGTTTTTGTTGTTGATGTGTTCTCTTGTATTAGGGACTCCCATCACCTGTAACAACAATAATAAATCTTTCTTGATGCTGCATATGTTTACACATGACTAATTCATAACATGTTTTTGTTTTGGTATTTGGTATAGGACCTTTGATATTTTTATGTCAGACAAGTGAAATAATTCTAAACATCTACAGCCTCAGTCTAATTTCATCACAAACAAATGAATAGTTATCAAACAAATTATTGAAATCTTTTATGGAAAGCCATTTCTTTGAAAATTTAAATATGCATATACATTCATGATCACTAAAAAGGAACGGTGTTCAAATAAGCCTTGTGGCTTGTTCACCAATCCTTATTACATTTTATGAAATACAAATATGTTTAAACCAAGATCACTAACTCAGATGGCTTCTAATTTGTAATTTTTAAATACCAGTAGTAATTTCTACTACATTGTTATATGGATTTGAATTTGATATCTGTCTAATATATTTAATTTAAAGCAAATGTCGATATTTAAAAAATAATTTCCTGAAGTTGATGATAAATCAATTATAAACGTTTTTTAAAAAGGCAAATGGTGCAAATTAATTACAAGTATAAGTTCTCATAATTGACATGTTAATGAATCTCTGGGCTAAAATTAACACCAGTCATTCAGACCGAGGCTAGTAAAAATTACTATGGTTATCAAAATTTGGATACTGCCATCCCTGTGGGCCAGACAAATTTCTTTAAAAAATCACTTTGGAAGATTGTGAGCGCGTATCGAAAAATGGATCTGCAAAACACACTCGACGAGAGCCACGATTTGACAGACTGATAATGTTGTTTTCCTCGACTCAGATTGAAAATTCAAGTAATATTTATATTTTCGAAAGAACATGTCCATTCACATAACAAATTATGCATCGTTAGAAGAAAGACATCAAAGACCCACTTACCGAAATCATTCCGTGTCGACAGAGGACAACGACTGCTTCACTAGGCTACAGAATTTGACTTGTCCTTTCGGATCATGAATTCTTCTCATAATTATGTACCAAAACAAATATTTAGCTAATTCCTCGTTGCCATTATACTTTCATACAGCAGATATTCGAATTTCACTCTCAGTCTAACTTTATTTGTGACCAAAATCGTCAAAACGCGATCACCGAAGTGAAGCGCTGTGTTGTTTACATTGTCACGTGGCTGTTACGTCACGTTTGTTTGCCCCAGTTGACGTCACATCCGGTTACATCACCGGAACAAAACGATGGCGGCAAGTAAATGACGCTATTTTTCATAATCGCAAATAATAAAATAATCTATTGTTTTAAAAAATTTATGACCTAACGAAAAATCATATTTAGCTAGATACTATGCATACAGATGCACATTAGTGTACAATTTAGCTTGGTTTAGTCAAACGAATTTTGGTCCATTTTATCCGGGAGTTGCGCTTTAAACATGTATGACATTGAAACAATTTTGTAATCGATACTTTCCTATAAATTTCTTTTGTATTAATTCTATTGTATTATAAGATCAGTAAATAAATACCTCACAGACTTGGGTATTAAAAAAGAACCCCATTTGGAAATAACAAACAATATTAATGTCTCAATAAGCTATCTTTTTTCTTGTAAAACAGGTTCAAAGAAATACTACTATATATATTATAACTCAATCTGAAGACAATTTAAAAGCCATTGAAAGATGGCAAAAAGGAATTATTAATCAATCTAAACTGGCCTCTTACTTTTGTTAAAGCTCACCAAACTACTCCAGACTCTAAATTAAGATGGTTCCAGCTCAGACTGCTCCACCGAATTTTACCTGTAAATTCTCATTTATTGAAGATGCATATTGTTGACAACAGTTTATATACTTTCTGTAAAGCTGAGCTAGAATCTATCTATCATTTATTATGGGACTGCATATTTAGTAAAACCTTTTGGAAAAGATTTTCAGAATGGATAGAACTAAAATGTCAAAATACTTTCAAAATAAATCTAGCCACAGACCTAATCCTTTTTGGCTATTCTCAAAACTTCCAAAGTGATGAATTGTTTTACTTGATAATTCTTTTAGCCAAATTCCACATTTATAGATGCAAAATGCAAAATAGCCTACCGAACTTATCCTACCAGATAGAAAAAACTAGACACTTTATCAAAGCCAAATATACAGAATTCTACAGGAAATGGGCACTGGATGAAAATCTTCTGAATACTTAATTGCTGTCAAATCTTTTTTTTATTTTCGAATACTTTACAGAATTAATAAACTTCTAGTTTGTTCGCATGGTTGCTTGAATGGGTGTGAATGATGAATTATGTATTTTTCTCTTTTAGTATAATAAATTATTTGTTTGCTCTGTTGTCTTTATGCAGTTGAAATATCCAGGCCATGTCATTAATAACCATATTCGCCGTAATAGTAGCCCTGGGCGTTTAAAAAATTGGAAAAAGGGGGCGTTTATTAAAATGACTTTAAAAATCGTAAACAATGTCTGTTGATGTTCAAAAGAAAAAGAAACATCGTTTTCTTTCCAAGTTTTAATCAAAATAAGTGTATCAAATAAATGTAAAGAAGAGTAAAATGTCGCAGTTTATTATTTGTATCAAATTCCAACCGGTACTGATATAATTTGCAATGGAAATTTAAACTAATTAAAACTCACCAAGATACATCGAGTGATTGAATCCGCCATCTTGTCGCGTCATTACTCTTATCCAATGAAAAGTTAGTTCGCTAGGAATCTAAATATAACCACCAATGAACGGTAGCATAAACACAATCAGCTGAAAAGCACATGGTGCAGAACGATTATGTAAACACTATGATATTATTTATTTAAATCACAATAAAGAAGATATTATCCTAATTAGAAGCAAAGACGTATATCACATCTAATTCCTTGTTAGAAGCAAGAGACATAAGAGGTTGATAGCAAGATTGAAAACTCTTCTTCAGTGAAACATCAGTAAAATAAGTCGATACAAAAGGTGGGCGTTTATTAGGGGTCATTTTCCGCGAGTTAAAATGGCTTAGGGGGAGGGGGGGGGGGGGGTATATTAGGAGAGGGCGTTTATTAGGATGAATACTTAATCTGGAACAACTGAGTGAACTACTGCAAGGCATAACCGGGAACAACTGAGGGAAATACTGCAAGGCATAATCTGGAACAACTGAGGGAAATACTACAAGGCATAATCTGGAACAACTGAGGGAAATACTGCAAGGCATAATCTGGAACAACTGAGGGAAATACTACAAGGCATAATCTAGAACAACTGAGGGAAATACTGCAAGGCATAATCTGGAACAACTGAGGGAAATACTACATGGCATAATCTAGAACAACTGAGGGAAATACTGCAAGACATAATCTGGAACAACTGAGGGAAATACTGCAAGGCATAATCTGGAACAACTGAGGGAAATACTGCAAGGCATAATCTGGAACAACTGAGGGAAATAGTCCGAAATACTGCAAGGCATAATCTGGAACAACTGAGGGAAATACTGCAAGACTTAACCTGGAACAACTGAGGGAAATACTGCAATGCATAATCTGGAACAACTGAGGGAAATACTATAAGGCATAATCTGGAACAACTGAGGGAAATATTACAAGGCATAATCTGGAACAACTGAGGGAAATACTGCAAGGCATTATCTGGAACAACTGAGGGAAATACTTCAAGGCATAATCTGGAACAACTGAGGGAAATACTGCAAGGCATTATCTGGAACAACTGAGGGAAATATTACAAGGCATAATCTGGAACAACTGAGGGAAATACTGCAAGGCATTATCTGGAACAACTGAGGGAAATACTGCAAGGCATAATCTGGAACAACTGAGGGAAATACTGCAAGGCATAATCTGGAACAACTGAGGGAAATACTGCAAGGTTTAATCTGGAACAACTGAGGGAAATACTGCAAGGCATAATCTGGAACAACTGAGGGAAATACTACAAGGCATAATCTGGAAGAACCGAGGGAAATATTACAAGGCATAATTTCGAACAACTGAGGGAAATACTGCAAGGCATTATCTGGAACAACTGAGGGAAATATTACAAGGCATAATCTGGAACAACTGAGGGAAATACTGCAAGGCATTATCTGGAACAACTGAGGGAAATATTACAAATCATAATCTGGAACAACTGAGGGAAATACTGCAAGGCATAATCTGGAACAACTGAGGGAAATACTGCAAGGCATAATCTGGAACAACTGAGGGAAATACTGCAAGGCATTATCTGGAACGTTTGAGGGAAATACTGCAAGGCTTAACCTGGAACAACTGAGGGAAATACTACAAGGCATAATCTGGAACAACTGAGGGAAATACTACAAGGCATAATCTGGAACAACTGAGGGAAATATTGCAAGGCATAATTTCGAACAACTGTGGGAAATACTGCAAGGCATTATCTGGAACAACTGAGGGAAATATTACAAGGCATAATCTGGAACAACTGAGGGAAATACTGCAAGGCATTATCTGGAACAACTGAGGGAAATACTGCAAGGTTTAATCTGGAACAACTGAGGGAAATATTGCAAGGCATAATCTTGAACAACTGAGGGAAATACTGCAAGGCATAATCTGGAAGAACTGAGGGAAATATTACAAGGCATAATCTTGAACAACTGAGGGAAATACTGCAAGGCATTATCTGGAACAACTGAGGGAAATATTACAAGGCATAATCTGGAACAACTGAGGGAAATACTGCAAGGCATTATCTGGAACAACTGAGGGAAATACTGCAAGGCATAATCTGGAACAACTGAGGGAAATACTGCAAGGCATTATCTGGAACGTTTGAGGGAAATACTGCAAGGCTTAACCTGGAACAACTGAGGGAAATACTACAAGGCATAATCTGGAACAACTGAGGGAAATACTACAAGGCATAATCTGGAACAACTGAGGGAAATATTGCAAGGCATAATTTCGAACAACTGTGGGAAATACTGCAAGGCATTATCTGGAACAACTGAGGGAAATATTACAAGGCATAATCTGGAACAACTGAGGGAAATACTGCAAGGCATTATCTGGAACAACTGAGGGAAATACTGCAAGGTTTAATCTGGAACAACTGAGGGAAATATTGCAAGGCATAATCTTGAACAACTGAGGGAAATACTGCAAGGCATAATCTGGAAGAACTGAGGGAAATATTACAAGGCATAATCTTGAACAACTGAGGGAAATACTGCAAGGCATTATCTGGAACAACTGAGGGAAATATTACAAGGCATAATCTGGAACAACTGAGGGAAATACTGCAAGGCATTATCTGGAACAACTGAGGGAAATACTGCAAGGCATAACCGGGAACAACTGAGGGAAATACTGCAAGGCATAACCGGGAACAACTGAGGGAAATACTGGAAGGCTTAATCTGGAACAACTGAGGAAAATACTGCAAGACATAATCTTGAACAACTGAGGGAAATACTGCAAGGCATAATCTTGAACAACTGAGGGAAATACTGCAAGGCATAATCTGGAAGAACTGAGGGAAATACTGCAAGGCATAATCTGGAACAACTGAGGGAAATACTGCAAGGCATATTCTGGAACAACTGAGGGAAATATTGCAAGGCTTCATCTGGAACAACTGAGGGAAATACTGCAAGGCATAATCTGGAACAACTGAGGGAAATACTGCAAGGCATAATCTGGAACAACTGAGGGAAATACTGCAAGGCTGAAATCAGCCAGTTTCACATGAAGACTGGCAGGAGTTAGGCATTGCGTGGGGAAGTCGTATTTCCTCTGACTCATGGACACGAGAGACATCAGCACATTCAGTAGATTACCTTGTTTGGTACGCTTTGAACGAAAGGTAAGAGAGAGAGAGCACTGATCACATGTCATGGAACTCGAGTACTTATAGTTAATACCACATCGATCTACAACCGAGTATATTAACAGTTATTTTACCTGAAATTAAAGAAAGGTTCACGTTTAATCCAATGAGATGCTCTTGGGCGTGATGTGTTTTCTGTCGATACTATTCTTTTTAGATCAGTGGCATGTGACACTAATACAGTGGTGGGAGGGGATGACTGAACTCATCAATATCAAGCTTATTTGACAGTGGAGAAGATTAACATTCTAATACGTTGAAAGAAGAAGATTAGTGATGACACATTGTCTTGAAATAAGAGAATAAACACCCCGTTTATTTTCAGAACTGGATATTCATTTCCATGTTAATTTGATTAGAAATAACATTAATCAAATAACGTTGTAGGGACTTGTTTTAAAGAGGTTAATGTACTTCATAATAACACATCCTCCCGTGAATGAGTTCTAGCAGGCTCCTAGTGGAGACAGTGGATTGCTTCCTCAAGAGGTGTGCCCTGAGTAGCAAGGCCCATAGAGATTTATAACGTAGTGAAGAGATAACTTTCCTTATCATATAATTGAGGGTGTTATCGATGCAATAAAGCAATATCAACCCTGCAACGCAGCTTCCAAAACGTGGAAATTAGAGTTACTTCCCTTGTTCTACTAGCGTGACCAAGTGATTTATGAATGCGTGCTTTTCAATTATTAGATAGATGCTTATGAACTGATTGAAAATATCTCCATTAACAAGAAATCAAGGATCAATTGTTTATTTTTGAAAGAATCGCGCACATCGTGTTTTTCAATTGTTTTGATTAAGAACTATTTCTAGGCACTTCACAGCCGATGTCGTGACCGTCACTTTGATGTACCGTCTATGAAATTACTCCGCTAAAACTGGGTCAATTCTCTTACCACTTTTACACAACAAAACGCTTATTTTAATAATGACATAATATGATAAAGAGATTATTAACCTCGTGTGTTTCCGTATCTTTAATATCATATATTTGGAACAAAAAATAATATATTATGCTCGCATAATACAATTTTTATTCCAAAAATATGATATTAATGATACGGAAACACACTTGGTTAATAATCTCTATTTACCATTGTACTGGAAGAGTAATACGAATCTACACCTTGTTTCATTAGAGAATCGTTCGACGTAATAGTAGGCCTAATAGTAGTGTCATGCAGTTTGTGTTTGTTGCGCTTAATAAATAACAAAATAAAATGATGTAACATGATTTCGCTGTATCCTTGATTCTGATTGGTTGATTTGCCTATGTTGAATGACAATGAATATCCGCAAATTACTTGGAGCGAATCACCGGCCCGACTCAAAATTTATTTTTTCTTTGTCTCTTAATATGTGTTCCTTACTCAAATTTGACAGGTGGCATTGTCATTTTCTAACTTGTGTATACCCGTTTAGGTCACAAATAACTCTCAAAATGAATTAACAAAAAACTAAATAATTCCTCAAAGGAAACCACAACTGAAAACAAACAAGTCTTATATTATTCGATAAATATAGGATAAATCACACCAAATATCAGATAGCATTAATAAACTATCAATGTTATGGTACTTATGTGGCATTTACGGATCAGATCATATGATTCGACAACTGGGCCAATACGGAGAACCTGGGTCAATACGGGAAAAACTGGGCCGATACGAGACAAACTTGGCCAATATGAGTCTGAGCATGCGCAGTTGCACGTTTGTTGAAAGCCCGAAGCTGTCGCTTCACAACTTTGACCCGTGCTATTTGTTCACCAATCTTGTTTATAATTATTATTTCAATATAAATGAGATGTTTAGTGGTGTTCAAATAAAATGAATGAAGTTAATTAATAACATTTCATTAATTAAGTTGTTCCGTATTGGCCGAGTTACAGGTCCGAGGTCCGAGGTCCGTTGTATCGGCTCTTGACATCGTCTCTTGACCTGTAACTGGATGGACCTATACGGAAATACTAACTCAATAATATTATAACAATACAGGTTTTCAAATGAGATACCACCATAACGTCACAAATACAAACTACAAATGTCAAATGTAAATATAACAATACTACATTTATTACTCAACCGTTGTGAGATCACTCATTAGATAACAATAAGTTGATGTGTGAAACCACCGCGTGCTGTCATAACGTCATAATCGACGCATGACGTCATATAGTCGTTTTTTGATAACGCCACAATGTTAGCCGCGCGACTGCAACATCGGGTGACCTATTTGCAAGTGACTGTCACTAACAAGGATTTTCTTGCAATTCAGCGTTATTTACATCATTGAGTAACAAATAAAATACGTAACTCGGTCCCGTTTGATAACATGTTTATGTAACTCGCTTTCCCTCGTTAAAATACCAAACCATTCACTCGTTTCAGTATTCTTTGTGTATCATTCACTTATTATTATTTTCATAATCAATATCATAACCAGAAGTATTTAATGATGAACTGAGCGAGTATTTAGATATAAAAGTTGATATGGCATAAAGGTTGAATACACTAGAATAGTACAAAAAAGTATACCAAGTACACAAGAATACAGGCGACTCGAACTTACACTTTTGTGACCCAAAAACAGCTTAGCTTAGTTATTTTATGACACATAACAACGAATACATGTATATCCCTTTGATCCCTTTGATCCGCAAGTCGGCAATCTTCTGGACGAAATCCTTTGCTTATAACTGTAACAAGAGATTGTTTCGGGTTGTCTGCATCTGATAGAATTCCCCAGCAGGCTCTCAGACCCCACTCGAAACCAAAGCTCATTTGAAAATTCAGCGAAATTACAATTCAGCTTTTTTATTAAAGGTCCGGTGCAGGTGCATTGAGCTACTTGTATGAAGGATATAACCCAAAGCAAGTGTAGGTGCATTGAGCTACTTGTGTGAAGGATATAACCCAAAGCAAGTGTAGGTGCATTGAGCTACTTGTATGAAGGATATAACCCAAAGCAAGTGTAGGTGCATTGAGCTACTTGTATGAAGGATATAACCCAAAGCAAGTGTAGGTGCATTGAGCTACTTGTATGAAGGATATAACCCAAAGCAAGTGTAGGTGCATTGAGCTACTTGTATGAAGGATATAACCCAAAGCAAGTGTAGGTGCATTGAGCTACTTGTATGAAGGATATAACCCAAAGCAAGTGTAGGTGCATTGAGCTACTTGTATGAAGGATATAACCCAAAGCAAGTGTAGGTGCATTGAGCTACTTGTATGAAGGATATAACCCAAAGCAAGTGTAGGTGCATTGAGCTACTTGTATGAAGGATATAACCCAAAGCAAGTGTAGGTGCATTGAGCTACTTGTATGAAGGATATAACACAAAGCAAGTGTAGGTGCATTGAGCTACTTGTATGAAGGATATAACCCAAAGCAAGTGTAGGTGCATTGAGCTACTTGTATGAAGGATATAACCCAAAGCAAGTGTAGGTGCATTGAGCTACTTTTCTGTTGGATATAATCCAAAGCAAGTGTAGGTGCATTGAGCTACTTGTATGAAGGATATAACCCAAAGCATGTGTAGGTGCATTGAGCTACTTGTATGAAGGATATAATCCAAAGCAAGTGTAGGTGCATTGAGCTACTTGTATGAAGGATATAACCCAAAGCAAGTGTAGGTGCATTGAGCTACTTGTATGAAGGATATAACCCAAAGCAAGTGTAGGTGCATTGAGCTACTTGTATGAAGGATATAACCCAAAGCAAGTGTAGGTGCATTGAGCTACTTGTATGAAGGATATAACCCAAAGCAAGTGTAGGTGCATTGAGCTACTTGTATGAAGGATATAACCCAAAGCAAGTGTAGGTGCATTGAGCTACTTGTATGAAGGATATAACCCAAAGCAAGTGTAGGTGCATTGAGCTACTTGTATGAAGGATATAACCCAAAGCAAGTGTAGGTGTATTGAGCTACTTGTATGAAGGATATAACCAAAAGCAAGTGTAGGTGCATTGAGCTACTTGTATGAAGGATATAACCCAAAGCAAGTGTAGGTGCATTGAGCTACTTGTATGAAGGATATAACCCAAAGCAAGTGTAGGTGCATTGAGCTACTTGTATGAAGGATATAACCCAAAGCAAGTGTAGGTGCATTGAGCTACTTGTATGAAGGATATAACCCAAAGCAAGTGTAGGTGCATTGAGCTACTTTTCTGTTGGATATAACCCAAAGCAAGTGTAGGTGCATTGAGCTACTTGTATGAAGGATATAACCCAAAGCAAGTGTAGGTGCATTGAGCTACTTGTATGAAGGATATAACCCAAAGCAAGTGTAGGTGTATTGAGCTACTTGTATGAAGGATATAACCCAAAGCAAGTGTAGGTGCATTGAGCTACTTGTATGAAGGATATAACCCAAAGCAAGTGTAGGTGCATTGAGCTACTTTTCTGTTGGATATAACCCAAAGCAAGTGTAGGTGCATTGAGCTACTTGTATGAAGGATATAACCCAAAGCAAGTGTAGGTGCATTGAGCTACTTGTATGAAGGATATAACCCAAAGCAAGTGTAGGTGCATTGAGCTACTTGTGTGAAGGATATAACCCAAAGCAAGTGTAGGTGCATTGAGCTACTTGTATGAAGGATATAACCCAAAGCAAGTGTAGGTGCATTGAGCTACTTGTATGAAGGATATAACCCAAAGCAAGTGTAGGTGCATTGAGCTACTTGTATGAAGGATATAACCCAAAGCAAGTGTAGGTGCATTGAGCTACTTGTATGAAGGATATAACCCAAAGCAAGTGTAGGTGCATTGAGCTACTTGTATGAAGGATATAACCCAAAGCAAGTGTAGGTGCATTGAGCTACTTGTATGAAGGATATAACACAAAGCAAGTGTAGGTGCATTGAGCTACTTGTACGAAGGATATAACCCAAAGCAAGTGTAGGTGCATTGAGCTACTTGTATGAAGGATATAACCCAAAGCAAGTGTAGGTGCATTGAGCTACTTGTATGAAGGATATAACCCAAAGCAAGTGTAGGTGCATTGAGCTACTTGTATGAAGGATATAACCCAAAGCAAGTGTAGGTGCATTGAGCTACTTGTATGAAGGATATAAAACAAAGCAAGTGTAGGTGCATTGAGCTACTTGTATGAAGGATATAACCCAAAGCAAGTGTAGGTGCATTGAGCTACTTGTATGAAGGATATAACCCAAAGCAAGTGTAGGTGCATTGAGCTACTTGTATGAAGGATATAACCCAAAGCAAGTGTAGGTGCATTGAGCTACTTGTATGAAGGATATAACCCAAAGCAAGTGTAGGTGCATTGAGCTACTTGTATGAAGGATATAATCCAAAGCAAGTGTAGGTGCATTGAGCTACTTGTATGAAGGATATAACCCAAAGCAAGTGTAGGTGCATTGAGCTACTTGTATGAAGGATATAACCCAAAGCAAGTGTAGGTGCATTTAGCTACTTGTATGAAGGATATAACCCAAAGCAAGTGTAGGTGCATTGAGCTACTTGTATGAAGGATATAACCCAAAGCAAGTGTAGGTGCATTGAGCTACTTGTATGAAGGATATAACCCAAAGCAAGTGTAGGTGCATTGAGCTACTTGTATGAAGGATATAACCCAAAGCAAGTGTAGGTGCATTGAGCTACTTGTATGAAGGATATAACCCAAAGCAAGTGTAGGTGCATTGAGCTACTTGTATGAAGGATATAACCCAAAGCAAGTGTAGGTGCATTGAGCTACTTTTCTGTTGGATATAACCCAAAGCAAGTGTAGGTGCATTGAGCTACTTGTATGAAGGATATAACCCAAAGCAAGTGTAGGTGCATTGAGCTACTTGTATGAAGGATATAACCCAAAGCAAGTGTAGGTGCATTGAGCTACTTGTATGAAGGATATAACCCAAAGCAAGTGTAGGTGCATTGAGCTACTTGTATGAAGGATATAACCCAAAGCAAGTGTAGGTGCATTGAGCTACTTGTATGAAGGATATAACCCAAAGCAAGTGTAGGTGCATTGAGCTACTTGTATGAAGGATATAACCCAAAGCAAGTCTAGGTGCATTGAGCTACTTGTATGAAGGATATAACCCAAAGCAAGTGTAGGTGCATTGAGCTACTTGTATGAAGGATATAACCCAAAGCAAGTGTAGGTGCATTGAGCTACTTGTATGAAGGATATAACACAAAGCAAGTGTAGGTGTATTGAGCTACTTGTATGAAGGATATAACCCAAAGCAAGTGTAGGTGCATTGAGCTACTTTTCTGTTGGATATAATCCAAAGCAAGTGTAGGTGCATTGAGCTACTTGTATGAAGGATATAACCCAAAGCAAGTGTAGGTGCATTGAGCTACTTGTATGAAGGATATAACCCAAAGCAAGTGTAGGTGCATTGAGCTACTTGTATGAAGGATATAACCCAAAGCAAGTGTAGGTGCATTGAGCTACTTGTATGAAGGATATAACCCAAAGCAAGTGTAGGTGCATTGAGCTACTTGTATGAAGGATATAACCCAAAGCAAGTGTAGGTGCATTGAGCTACTTGTATGAAGGATATAACCCAAAGCAAGTGTAGGTGCATTGAGCTACTTGTATGAAGGATATAACCCAAAGCAAGTGTAGGTGCATTGAGCTACTTGTATGAAGGATATAACCCAAAGCAAGTGTAGGTGCATTGAGCTACTTGTATGAAGGATATAACCCAAAGCAAGTGTAGGTGTATTGAGCTACTTGTATGAAGGATATAACCCAAAGCAAGTGTAGGTGAATTGAGCTACTTGTATGAAGGATATAACCCAAAGCAAGTGTAGGTGCATTGAGCTACTTGTATGAAGGATATAACCCAAAGCAAGTGTAGGTGCATTGAGCTACTTGTATGAAGGATATAACACAAAGCAAGTGTAGGTGTATTGAGCTACTTGTATGAAGGATATAACCCAAAGCAAGTGTAGGTGCATTGACCTACTTGTATGAAGGATATAACCCAAAGCAAGTGTAGGTGCATTGAGCTACTTGTATGAAGGATATAACCCAAAGCAAGTGTAGGTGCATTGAGCTACTTGTATGAAGGATATAACCCAAAGCAAGTGTAGGTGCATTGAGCTACTTTTCTGTTGGATATAATCCAAAGCAAGTGTAGGTGCATTGAGCTACTTGTATGAAGGATATAACCCAAAGCAAGTGTAGGTGCATTGAGCTACTTGTATGAAGGATATAACCCAAAGCAAGTGTAGGTGCATTGAGCTACTTGTATGAAGGATATAACCCAAAGCAAGTGTAGGTGCATTGAGCTACTTGTATGAAGGATATAACCCAAAGCAAGTGTAGGTGCATTGAGCTACTTGTATGAAGGATATAACCCAAAGCAAGTGTAGGTGCATTGAGCTACTTGTATGAAGGATATAACCCAAAGCAAGTGTAGGTGCATTGAGCTACTTGTATGAAGGATATAACCCAAAGCAAGTGTAGGTGCATTGAGCTACTTGTATGAAGGATATAACCCAAAGCAAGTGTAGGTGCATTGAGCTACTTGTATGAAGGATATAACCCAAAGCAAGTGTAGGTGCATTGAGCTACTTGTATGAAGGATATAACCCAAAGCAAGTGTAGGTGCATTGAGCTACTTGTATGAAGGATATAACCCAAAGCAAGTGTAGGTGCATTGAGCTACTTTTCTGTTGGATATAATCCAAAGCAAGTGTAGGTGCATTGAGCTACTTGTATGAAGGATATAACCCAAAGCAAGTGTAGGTGCATTGAGCTACTTGTATGAAGGATATAACCCAAAGCAAGTGTAGGTGCATTGCGCTACTTGTATGAAGGATATAACCCAAAGCAAGTGTAGGTGCATTGAGCTACTTGTATGAAGGATATAACCCAAAGCAAGTGTAGGTGCATTGAGCTACTTGTATGAAGGATATAACCCAAAGCAAGTGTAGGTGCATTGAGCTACTTGTATGAAGGATATAACCCAAAGCAAGTGTAGGTGCATTGAGCTACTTGTATGAAGGATATAACCCAAAGCAAGTGTAGGTGCATTGAGCTACTTGTATGAAGGATATAACCCAAAGCAAGTGTAGGTGCATTGAGCTACTTGTATGAAGGATATAACCCAAAGCAAGTGTAGGTGCATTGAGCTACTTGTATGAAGGATATAACCCAAAGCAAGTGTAGGTGCATTGAGCTACTTGTATGAAGGATATAACCCAAAGCAAGTGTAGGTGCATTGAGCTACTTGTATGAAGGATATAACCCAAAGCAAGTGTAGGTGCATTGAGCTACTTGTATGAAGGATATAACACAAAGCAAGTGTAGGTGTATTGAGCTACTTGTATGAAGGATATAACCCAAAGCAAGTGTAGGTGCATTGAGCTACTTTTCTGTTGGATATAATCCAAAGCAAGTGTAGGTGCATTGAGCTACTTGTATGAAGGATATAACCCAAAGCAAGTGTAGGTGCATTGAGCTACTTGTATGAAGGATATAACCCAAAGCAAGTGTAGGTGCATTGAGCTACTTGTATGAAGGATATAACCCAAAGCAAGTGTAGGTGCATTGAGCTACTTGTATGGATATAACCCAAAGCAAGTGTAGGTGCATTGAGCTACTTGTATGAAGGATATAACCCAAAGCAAGTGTAGGTGCATTGAGCTACTTGTATGAAGGATATAACACAAAGCAAGTGTAGGTGCATTGAGCTACTTGTATGAAGGATATAACCCAAAGCAAGTGTAGGTGCATTGAGCTACTTGTATGAAGGATATAACCCAAAGCAAGTGTAGGTGCATTGAGCTACTTGTATGAAGGATATAACCCAAAGCAAGTGTAGGTGTATTGAGCTACTTGTATGAAGGATATAACCCAAAGCAAGTGTAGGTGCATTGAGCTACTTGTATGAAGGATATAACCCAAAGCAAGTGTAGGTGCATTGAGCTACTTGTATGAAGGATATAACACAAAGCAAGTGTAGGTGTATTGAGCTACTTGTATGAAGGATATAACCCAAAGCAAGTGTAGGTGCATTGAGCTACTTTTCTGTTGGATATAATCCAAAGCAAGTGTAGGTGCATTGAGCTACTTGTATGAAGGATATAACCCAAAGCAAGTGTAGGTGCATTGAGCTACTTGTATGAAGGATATAACCCAAAGCAAGTGTAGGTGCATTGAGCTACTTGTATGAAGGATATAACCCAAAGCAAGTGTAGGTGCATTGAGCTACTTGTATGAAGGATATAACCCAAAGCAAGTGTAGGTGCATTGAGCTACTTGTATGAAGGATATAACACAAAGCAAGTGTAGGTGCATTGAGCTACTTGTATGAAGGATATAACCCAAAGCAAGTGTAGGTGCATTGAGCTACTTGTATGAAGGATATAACCCAAAGCAAGTGTAGGTGCATTGAGCTACTTGTATGAAGGATATAACACAAAGCAAGTGTAGGTGTATTGAGCTACTTGTATGAAGGATATAACCCAAAGCAAGTGTAGGTGCATTGAGCTACTTGTATGAAGGATATAACCCAAAGCAAGTGTAGGTGCATTGAGCTACTTGTATGAAGGATATAACACAAAGCAAGTGTAGGTGTATTGAGCTACTTGTATGAAGGATATAACCCAAAGCAAGTGTAGGTGCATTGAGCTACTTTTCTGTAGGATATAATCCAAAGCAAGTGTAGGTGCATTGAGCTACTTGTATGAAGGATATAACCCAAAGCAAGTGTAGGTGCATTGAGCTACTTGTATGAAGGATATAACCCAAAGCAAGTGTAGGTGCATTGAGCTACTTGTATGAAGGATATAACCCAAAGCAAGTGTAGGTGCATTGAGCTACTTGTATGAAGGATATAACCCAAAGCAAGTGTAGGTGCATTGAGCTACTTGTATGAAGGATATAACCCAAAGCAAGTGTAGGTGCATTGAGCTACTTGTATGAAGGATATAACCCAAAGCAAGTGTAGGTGCATTGAGCTACTTGTATGAAGGATATAACCCAAAGCAAGTGTAGGTGCATTGAGCTACTTGTATGAAGGATATAACCCAAAGCAAGTGTAGGTGCATTGAGCTACTTGTATGAAGGATATAACCCAAAGCAAGTGTAGGTGCATTGAGCTACTTGTATGAAGGATATAACCCAAAGCAAGTGTAGGTGCATTGAGCTACTTGTATGAAGGATATAACCCAAAGCAAGTGTAGGTGCATTGAGCTACTTGTATGAAGGATATAACCCAAAGCAAGTGTAGGTGCATTGAGCTACTTGTATGAAGGATATAACCCAAAGCAAGTGTAGGTGCATTGAGCTACTTGTATGAAGGATATAACCCAAAGCAAGTGTAGGTGCATTGAGCTACTTGTATGAAGGATATAACCCAAAGCAAGTGTAGGTGCATTGAGCTACTTGTATGAAGGATATAACCCAAAGCAAGTGTAGGTGCATTGAGCTACTTGTATGAAGGATATAACCCAAAGCAAGTGTAGGTGCATTGAGCTACTTGTATGAAGGATATAACCCAAAGCAAGTGTAGGTGCATTGAGCTACTTGTATGAAGGATATAACACAAAGCAAGTGTAGGTGCATTGAGCTACTTGTATGAAGGATATAACCCAAAGCAAGTGTAGGTGCATTGAGCTACTTGTATGAAGGATATAACCCAAAGCAAGTGTAGGTGCATTGAGCTACTTGTATGAAGGATATAACCCAAAGCAAGTGTAGGTGTATTGAGCTACTTGTATGAAGGATATAACCCAAAGCAAGTGTAGGTGTATTGAGCTACTTGTATGAAGGATATAACCCAAAGCAAGTGTAGGTGCATTGAGCTACTTGTATGAAGGATATAACCCAAAGCAAGTGTAGGTGCATTGAGCTACTTGTATGAAGGATATAACACAAAGCAAGTGTAGGTGTATTGAGCTACTTGTATGAAGGATATAACCCAAAGCAAGTGTAGGTGCATTGAGCTACTTTTCTGTTGGATATAATCCAAAGCAAGTGTAGGTGCATTGAGCTACTTGTATGAAGGATATAACCCAAAGCAAGTGTAGGTGCATTGAGCTACTTGTATGAAGGATATAACCCAAAGCAAGTGTAGGTGCATTGAGCTACTTGTATGAAGTATATAACCCAAAGCAAGTGTAGGTGCATTGAGCTACTTGTATGAAGGATATAACCCAAAGCAAGTGTAGGTGCATTGAGCTACTTGTATGAAGGATATAAACCCAAAGCAAGTGTAGGTGCATTGAGCTACTTGTATGAAGGATATAACCCAAAGCAAGTGTAGGTGCATTGAGCTACTTGTATGAAGGATATAACCCAAAGCAAGTGTAGGTTCATTGAGCTACTTGTATGAAGGATATAACCCAAAGCAAGTGTAGGTGCATTGAGCTACTTGTATGAAGGATATAACCCAAGCAAGTGTAGGTGCATTGAGCTACTTTTCTGTTGGATATAACCCAAAGCAAGTGTAGGTGCATTGAGCTACTTGTATGAAGGATATAACCCAAAGCAAGTGTAGGTGCATTGAGCTACTTGTATGAAGGATATAACCCAAAGCAAGTGTAGGTGCATTGAGCTACTTGTATGAAGGATATAACCCAAAGCAAGTGTAGGTGCATTGAGCTACTTGTATGAAGGATATAACCCAAAGCAAGTGTAGGTGCATTGAGCTACTTGTATGAAGGATATAACCCAAAGCAAGTGTAGGTGCATTGAGCTACTTGTATGAAGGATATAACCCAAAGCAAGTGTAGGTGCATTGAGCTACTTGTATGAAGGATATAACCCAAAGCAAGTGTAGGTGCATTGAGCTACTTGTATGAAGGATATAACCCAAAGCAAGTGTAGGTGCATTGAGCTACTTGTATGAAGGATATAACCCAAAGCAAGTGTAGGTGCATTGAGCTACTTGTATGAAGGATATAACCCAAAGCAAGTGTAGGTGCATTGAGCTACTTGTATGAAGGATATAACCCAAAGCAAGTGTAGGTGCATTGAGCTACTTGTATGAAGGATATAACCCAAAGCAAGTGTAGGTGCATTGAGCTACTTGTATGAAGGATATAACCCAAAGCAAGTGTAGGTGCATTGAGCTACTTGTATGAAGGATATAACCCAAAGCAAGTGTAGGTGCATTGAGCTACTTGTATGAAGGATATAACCCAAAGCAAGTGTAGGTGCATTGAGCTACTTGTATGAAGGATATAACCCAAAGCAAGTGTAGGTGCATTGAGCTACTTGTATGAAGGATATAACACAAAGCAAGTGTAGGTGCATTGAGCTACTTGTATGAAGGATATAACCCAAAGCAAGTGTAGGTGCATTGAGCTACTTGTATGAAGGATATAACCCAAAGCAAGTGTAGGTGCATTGAGCTACTTGTATGAAGGATATAACACAAAGCAAGTGTAGGTGCATTGAGCTACTTGTATGAAGGATATAACCCAAAGCAAGTGTAGGTGCATTGAGCTACTTGTATGAAGGATATAACCCAAAGCAAGTGTAGGTGCATTGAGCTACTTGTATGAAGGATATAACCCAAAGCAAGTGTAGGTGTATTGAGCTACTTGTATGAAGGATATAACCCAAAGCAAGTGTAGGTGCATTGAGCTACTTGTATGAAGGATATAACCCAAAGCAAGTGTAGGTGCATTGAGCTACTTGTATGAAGGATATAACACAAAGCAAGTGTAGGTGTATTGAGCTACTTGTATGAAGGATATAACCCAAAGCAAGTGTAGGTGCATTGAGCTACTTTTCTGTTGGATATAATCCAAAGCAAGTGTAGGTGCATTGAGCTACTTGTATGAAGGATATAACCCAAAGCAAGTGTAGGTGCATTGAGCTACTTGTATGAAGGATATAACCCAAAGCAAGTGTAGGTGCATTGAGCTACTTGTATGAAGTATATAACCCAAAGCAAGTGTAGGTGCATTGAGCTACTTGTATGAAGGATATAACCCAAAGCAAGTGTAGGTGCATTGAGCTACTTGTATGAAGGATATAACCCAAAGCAAGTGTAGGTGCATTGAGATACTTGTATGAAGGATATAACCCAAAGCAAGTGTAGGTGCATTGAGCTACTTGTATGAAGGATATAACCCAAAGCAAGTGTAGGTTCATTGAGCTACTTGTATGAAGGATATAACCCAAAGCAAGTGTAGGTGCATTGAGCTACTTGTATGAAGGATATAACCCAAAGCAAGTGTAGGTGCATTGAGCTACTTTTCTGTTGGATATAACCCAAAGCAAGTGTAGGTGCATTGAGCTACTTGTATGAAGGATATAACCCAAAGCAAGTGTAGGTGCATTGAGCTACTTGTATGAAGGATATAACCCAAAGCAAGTGTAGGTGCATTGAGCTACTTGTATGAAGGATATAACCCAAAGCAAGTGTAGGTGCATTGAGCTACTTTTCTGTTGGATATAACCCAAAGCAAGTGTAGGTGCATTGAGCTACTTGTATGAAGGATATAACCCAAAGCAAGTGTAGGTGCATTGAGCTACTTGTATGAAGGATATAACCCAAAGCAAGTGTAGGTGCATTGAGCTACTTGTATGAAGTATATAACCCAAAGCAAGTGTAGGTGCATTGAGCTACTTGTATGAAGGATATAACCCAAAGCAAGTGTAGGTGCATTGAGCTACGTGTATGAAAGATATAACCCAAAGCAAGTGTAGGTGCATTGAGCTACTTGTATGAAGGATATAACCCAAAGCAAGTGTAGGTGCATTGAGCTACTTGTATGAAGGATATAACCCAAAGCAAGTGTAGGTGCATTGAGCTACTTGTATGAAGGATATAACCCAAAGCAAGTGTAGGTGCATTGAGCTACTTTTCTGTTGGATATAACCCAAAGCAAGTGTAGGTGCATTGAGCTACTTGTATGAAGGATATAACCCAAAGCAAGTGTAGGTGCATTGAGCTACTTGTATGAAGGATATAACCCAAAGCAAGTGTAGGTGCATTGAGCTACTTGTATGAAGGATATAACCCAAAGCAAGTGTAGGTGCATTGAGCTACTTGTATGAAGGATATAACCCAAAGCAAGTGTAGGTGCATTGAGCTACTTGTATGAAGGATATAACCCAAAGCAAGTGTAGGTGCATTGAGCTACTTTTCTGTTGGATATAACCCAAAACAAGTGTAGGTGCATTGAGCTACTTTTCTGTTGGATATAACCCAAAGCAAGTGTAGGTGCATTGAGCTACTTGTATGAAGGATATAACCCAAAGCAAGTGTAGGTGCATTGAGCTACTTGTATGAAGGATATAACACAAAGCAAGTGTAGGTGTATTGAGCTACTTGTATGAAGGATATAACCCAAAGCAAGTGTAGGTGCATTGAGCTACTTTTCTGTTGGATATAATCCAAAGCAAGTGTAGGTGCATTGAGCTACTTGTATGAAGGATATAACCCAAAGCAAGTGTAGGTGCATTGAGCTACTTGTATGAAGGATATAACCCAAAGCAAGTGTAGGTGCATTGAGCTACTTGTATGAAGGATATAACCCAAAGCAAGTGTAGGTGCATTGAGCTACTTGTATGAAGGATATAACCCAAAGCAAGTGTAGGTGCATTGAGCTACTTGTATGAAGGATATAACCCAAAGCAAGTGTAGGTGCATTGAGCTACTTGTATGAAGGATATAACCCAAAGCAAGTGTAGGTGCATTGAGCTACTTGTATGAAGGATATAACCCAAAGCAAGTGTAGGTGCATTGAGCTACTTGTATGAAGGATATAACCCAAAGCAAGTGTAGGTGCATTGAGCTACTTGTATGAAGGATATAACCCAAAGCAAGTGTAGGTGCATTGAGCTACTTGTATGAAGGATATAACCCAAAGCAAGTGTAGGTGCATTGAGCTACTTGTATGAAGGATATAACCCAAAGCAAGTGTAGGTGCATTGAGCTACTTGTATGAAGGATATAACCCAAAGCAAGTGTAGGTGCATTGAGCTACTTGTATGAAGGATATAACCCAAAGCAAGTGTAGGTGCATTGAGCTACTTGTATGAAGGATATAACCCAAAGCAAGTGTAGGTGCATTGAGCTACTTGTATGAAGGATATAACCCAAAGCAAGTGTAGGTGCATTGAGCTACTTGTATGAAGGATATAACCCAAAGCAAGTGTAGGTGCATTGAGCTACTTGTATGAAGGATATAACCCAAAGCAAGTGTAGGTGCATTGAGCTACTTTTCTGTTGGATATAACCCAAAGCAAGTGTAGGTGCATTGAGCTACTTGTATGAAGGATATAACCCAAAGCAAGTGTAGGTGCATTGAGCTACTTTTCTGTTGGATATAACCCAAAGCAAGTGTAGGTGCATTGAGCTACTTTTCTGTTGGATATAATCCAAAACAAATCGTAGTTTTTTCAACTGTAAGTAGAGGGACTGTAACAGTTATGAGGGAGAAGTGTTTTACAGGTGCAGACGAACAATCAGTGCATGCTTCGATGTCTTCATGTTGTAAACTACTCAGTGGCCGTTGTTGTGTTCACTGCACCAGTTTCTTGTGTTTTAATAGCTATACATGTGTATGTCTGCACATCGATGAGTGCTTTAGATATTTCTCCAATTTTAGTATCCTGAACTCAATGTCATGTTGACATTAGTGTAACATATTGAATCAGAAATAACATTCAACTAAGTTTGTGTCGAATAAATACGAGTTTACAATTTCTTTAATTTCCCGGCCGATGTTGTATCTTACTGCAATAAAGAACTTGTATTTCGTCATCTTACCAATTTCGATATGCCCCTTAACGAAATTAAGTCTATGCCTCTCGTGATTAGTTTAACCTGTCAAACAGATCGAACATAATAAGGATAAACAGGTTCTAAAAGCGCTGTGGAGTATGATGTTTTAAAATGATTTTGCATGACTGACATACACAAATAAAGTATATATAAGTCTTTACACTTTCTTTGACAAAATATGAGCAGGCATAACTATTTCGATCTACAATTGATGGTTACAAACCATGTGCAAATTATAAATATATAACATATATAAATGACATATAAACATATATAAATGACATAAAAGCCAAACTATCGTCAACTTTGTAAATATTGCAAGTTAGTATCAACACTATGCTACCATCTTTAATTAACTCTCCTAAAATAGGTTTAGTATCAACACTATGCTATCATCTTTAATTAACTCTCCCAAAATAGGTTTAGTATCAACACTATGCTATCATCTTTAATTAACTCTCCCAAAATAGGTTTAGTATCAACACTATGCTATCATCTTTAATTAACTCTCCCAAAATAGGTTTAGTATCAACACTATGCTATCATCTTTAATTAACTCTCCCAAAATAGGTTTAGTATCAACACTATGCTATCATCTTTAATTAACTCTCCCAAAATAGGTTTAGTATCAACACTATGCTATCATCTTTAATTAACTCTCCCAAAATAGGTTTAGTATCAACACTATGCTATCATCTTTAATTAACTCTCCCAAAATAGGTTTAGTATCAACACTATGCTATCATCTTTAATTAACTCTCCTATAATAGGTTTAGTATCAACACTATGCTACCATCTTTAATTAACTCTCCCAAAATAGGTTTAGTATCAACACTATGCTATCATCTTTAATTAACTCTCCCAAAATAGGTTTAGTATCAACACTATGCTACCATCTTTAATTAACTCTCCCAAAATAGGTTTAGTATCAACACTATGCTACCATCTTTAATTAACTCTCCCAAAATAGGTTTAGTATCAACACTATGCTATCATCTTTAATTAACTCTCCTAAAATAGGTTTAGTATCAACACTATGCTATCATCTTTAATTAACTCTCCCAAAATAGGTTAAGTATCAACACTATGCTACCATCTTTAATTAACTCTCCCAAAAAAGGTTTAGTATCAACACTATGCTATCATCTTTAATTAACTCTCCTAAAATAGGTTTAGTATCAACACTATGCTACCATCTTTAATTAACTCTCCCAAAAAAGGTTAAGTATCAACACTATGCTACCATCTTTAATTAACTCTCCTAAAATAGGTTTAGTATCAACACTATGCTATCATCTTTAATTAACTCTCCTAAAAATAGGTTTAGTATCAACACTATGCTATCATCTTTAATTAACTCTCCTAAAATAGGTTTAGTATCAACACTATGCTACCATCTTTAATTAACTCTCCCAAAATAGGTTTAGTATCAACACTATGCTATCATCTTTAATTAACTCTCCTAAAATAGGTTTAGTATCAACACTAAGCTATCATCTTTAATTAACTCTCCTAAAATAGGTTTAGTATCAACACTATGCTACCATCTTTAATTAACTCTCCTAAAATAGGTTTAGTATCAACACTATGCTACCATCTTTAATTAACTCTCCCAAAAAAGGTTTAGTATCAACACTATGCTACCATCTTTAATTAACTCTCCGAAAAAAAGGTTTAGTATCAACACTATGCTATCATCTTTAATTAACTCTCCCAAAATAGGTTTAGTATCAACACTATGCTATCATCTTTAATTAACTCTCCCAAAATAGGTTTAGTATCAACACTATGCTATCATCTTTAATTAACTCTCCCAAAATAGGTTTAGTATCAACACTATGCTATCATCTTTAATTAACTCTCCCAAAATAGGTTTAGTATCAACACTATGCTATCATCTTTAATTAACTCTCCCAAAATAGGTTTAGTATCAACACTATGCTACCATCTTTAATTAACTCTCCCAAAAAAGGTTTAGTATCAACACTATGCTACCATCTTTAATTAACTCTCCCAAAAAAGGTTTAGTATCAACACTATGCTATCATCTTTAATTAACTCTCCCAAAATAGGTTTAGTATCAACACTATGCTATCATCTTTAATTAACTCTCCCAAAATAGGTTTAGTATCAACACTATGCTATCATCTTTAATTAACTCTCCCAAAAAAGGTTTAGTATCAACACTATGCTACCATCTTTAATTAACTCTCCTAAAATAGGTTTAGTATCAACACTATGCTATCATCTTTAATTAACTCTCCTAAAAATAGGTTTAGTATCAACACTATGCTATCATCTTTAATTAACTCTCCTAAAATAGGTTTAGTATCAACACTATGCTACCATCTTTAATTAACTCTCCCAAAATAGGTTTAGTATCAACACTATGCTATCATCTTTAATTAACTCTCCTAAAATAGGTTTAGTATCAACACTAAGCTATCATCTTTAATTAACTCTCCTAAAATAGGTTTAGTATCAACACTATGCTACCATCTTTAATTAACTCTCCTAAAATAGGTTTAGTATCAACACTATGCTACCATCTTTAATTAACTCTCCCAAAAAAGGTTTAGTATCAACACTATGCTACCATCTTTAATTAACTCTCCGAAAAAAAGGTTTAGTATCAACACTATGCTATCATCTTTAATTAACTCTCCCAAAATAGGTTTAGTATCAACACTATGCTACCATCTTTAATTAACTCTCCCAAAATAGGTTTAGTATCAACACTATGCTATCATCTTTAATTAACTCTCCCAAAATAGGTTTAGTATCAACACTATGCTATCATCTTTAATTAACTCTCCCAAAATAGGTTTAGTATCAACACTATGCTATCATCTTTAATTAACTCTCCCAAAATAGGTTTAGTATCAACACTATGCTACCATCTTTAATTAACTCTCCCAAAAAAGGTTTAGTATCAACACTATGCTACCATCTTTAATTAACTCTCCTAAAATAGGTTTAGTATCAACACTATGCTACCATCTTTAATTAACTCTCCCAAAATAGGTTTAGTATCAACACTATGCTACCATCTTTAATTAACTCTCCTAAAATAGGTTTAGTATCAACACTATGCTACCATCTTTAATTAACTCTCCCAAAATAGGTTTAGTATCAACACTATGCTACCATCTTTAATTAACTCTCCCAAAATAGGTTTAGTATCAACACTATGCTACCATCTTTAATTAACTCTCCTAAAATAGGTTTAGTATCAACACTATGCTACCATCTTTAATTAACTCTCCCAAAATAGGTTTAGTATCAACACTATGCTATCATCTTTAATTAACTCTCCCAAAATAGGTTTAGTATCAACACTATGCTATCATCTTTAATTAACTCTCCCAAAATAGGTTTAGTATCAACACTATGCTATCATCTTTAATTAACTCTCCCAAAATAGGTTTAGTATCAACACTATGCTACCATCTTTAATTAACTCTCCCAAAATAGGTTTAGTATCAACACTATGCTATCATCTTTAATTAACTCTCCCAAAATAGGTTTAGTATCAACACTATGCTATCATCTTTAATTAACTCTCCCAAAATAGGTTTAGTATCAACACTATGCTATCATCTTTAATTAACTCTCCCAAAATAGGTTTAGTATCAACACTATGCTATCATCTTTAATTAACTCTCCCAAAATAGGTTTAGTATCAACACTATGCTACCATCTTTAATTAACTCTCCCAAAAAAGGTTTAGTATCAACACTATGCTACCATCTTTAATTAACTCTCCTAAAATAGGTTTAGTATCAACACTATGCTACCATCTTTAATTAACTCTCCCAAAATAGGTTTAGTATCAACACTATGCTACCATCTTTAATTAACTCTCCTAAAATAGGTTTAGTATCAACACTATGCTACCATCTTTAATTAACTCTCCCAAAATAGGTTTAGTATCAACACTATGCTACCATCTTTAATTAACTCTCCCAAAATAGGTTTAGTATCAACACTATGCTACCATCTTTAATTAACTCTCCTAAAATAGGTTTAGTATCAACACTATGCTATCATCTTTAATTAACTCTCCCAAAATAGGTTTAGTATCAACACTATGCTATCATCTTTAATTAACTCTCCCAAAATAGGTTTAGTATCAACACTATGCTATCATCTTTAATTAACTCTCCCAAAATAGGTTTAGTATCAACACTATGCTATCATCTTTAATTAACTCTCCCAAAATAGGTTTAGTATCAACACTATGCTACCATCTTTAATTAACTCTCCCAAAAAAGGTTTAGTATCAACGCTATGCTACCATCTTTAATTAACTCTCCCAAAATAGGTTTAGTATCAACACTATGCTACCATCTTTAATTAACTCTCCAAAAATAGGTTTAGTATCAACACTATGCTACCATCTTTAATTAACTCTCCCAAAATAGGTTTAGTATCAACACTATGCTACCATCTTTAATTAACTCTCCCAACATAGGTTTAGTATCAACACTATGCTGCCATCTTTAATTAACTCTCCCAAAATAGGTTTAGTATCAACACTATGCTATCATCTTTAATTAACTCTCCTAAAATAGGTTTAGTATCAACACTATGCTATCATCTTTAATTAACTCTCCCAAAATAGGTTTAGTATCAACACTATGCTATCATCTTTAATTAACTCTCCCAAAATAGGTTTAGTATCAACACTATGCTATCATCTTTAATTAACTCTCCCAAAATAGGTTTAGTATCAACACTATGCTACCATCTTTAATTAACTCTCCCAAAAAAGGTTTAGTATCAACACTATGCTACCATCTTTAATTAACTCTCCAAAAATAGGTTTAGTATCAACACTATGCTACCATCTTTAATTAACTCTCCTAAAATAGGTTTAGTATCAACACTATGCTACCATCTTTAATTAACTCTCCTAAAATAGGTTTAGTATCAACACTATGCTACCATCTTTAATTAACTCTCCCAAAATAGGTTTAGTATCAACACTATGCTATCATCTTTAATTAACTCTCCCAAAATAGGTTTAGTATCAACACTATGCTATCATCTTTAATTAACTCTCCCAAAATAGGTTTAGTATCAACACTATGCTACCATCTTTAATTAACTCTCCCAAAAAAGGTTTAGTATCAACACTATGCTACCATCTTTAATTAACTCTCCCAAAATAGGTTTAGTATCAACACTATGCTACCATCTTTAATTAACTCTCCTAAAATAGGTTTAGTATCAACACTATGCTACCATCTTTAATTAACTCTCCCAAAATAGGTTTAGTATCAACACTATGCTACCATCTTTAATTAACTCTCCCAAAATAGGTTTAGTATCAACACTATGCTATCATCTTTAATTAACTCTCCTAAAATAGGTTTAGTATCAACACTATGCTATCATCTTTAATTAACTCTCCCAAAATAGGTTTAGTATCAACACTATGCTATCATCTTTAATTAACTCTCCCAAAATAGGTTTAGTATCAACACTATGCTATCATCTTTAATTAACTCTCCCAAAATAGGTTTAGTATCAACACTATGCTACCATCTTTAATTAACTCTCCCAAAAAAGGTTTAGTATCAACACTATGCTACCATCTTTAATTAACTCTCCCAAAATAGGTTTAGTATCAACACTATGCTACCATCTTTAATTAACTCTCCTAAAATAGGTTTAGTATCAACACTATGCTACCATCTTTAATTAACTCTCCCAAAATAGGTTTAGTATCAACACTATGCTACCATCTTTAATTAACTCTCCCAAAATAGGTTTAGTATCAACACTATGCTACCATCTTTAATTAACTCTCCCAAAAAAGGTTTACTATCAACACTATGCTACAATCTTTAATTAACTCTCCCAAAATAGGTTTAGTATCAACACTATGCTACCATCTTTAATTAACTCTCCCAAAAAAGGTTTAGTATCAACACTATGCTACCATCTTTAATTAACTCTCCCAAAATAGGTTTAGTATCAACACTATGCTACCATCTTTAATTAACTCTCCTAAAATAGGTTTAGTATCAACACTATGCTACCATCTTTAATTAACTCTCCCAAAAAAGGTTTAGTATCAACACTATGCTACCATCTTTAATTAACTCTCCTAAAATAGGTTTAGTATCAACACTATGCTACCATCTTTAATTAACTCTCCCAAAATAGGTTTAGTATCAACACTATGCTACCATCTTTAATTAACTCTCCCAAAATAGGTTTAGTATCAACACTATGCTATCATCTTTAATTAACTCTCCTAAAATAGGTTTAGTATCAACACTATGCTATCATCTTTAATTAACTCTCCCAAAATAGGTTTAGTATCAACACTATGCTATCATCTTTAATTAACTCTCCCAAAATAGGTTTAGTATCAACACTATGCTATCATCTTTAATTAACTCTCCCAAAATAGGTTTAGTATCAACACTATGCTACCATCTTTAATTAACTCTCCCAAAAAAGGTTTAGTATCAACACTATGCTACCATCTTTAATTAACTCTCCCAAAATAGGTTTAGTATCAACACTATGCTACCATCTTTAATTAACTCTCCTAAAATAGGTTTAGTATCAACACTATGCTACCATCTTTAATTAACTCTCCCAAAATAGGTTTAGTATCAACACTATGCTACCATCTTTAATTAACTCTCCCAAAATAGGTTTAGTATCAACACTATGCTACCATCTTTAATTAACTCTCCCAAAAAAGGTTTACTATCAACACTATGCTACAATCTTTAATTAACTCTCCCAAAATAGGTTTAGTATCAACACTATGCTACCATCTTTAATTAACTCTCCCAAAAAAGGTTTAGTATCAACACTATGCTACCATCTTTAATTAACTCTCCCAAAATAGGTTTAGTATCAACACTATGCTACCATCTTTAATTAACTCTCCTAAAATAGGTTTAGTATCAACACTATGCTACCATCTTTAATTAACTCTCCTAAAATAGGTTTAGTATCAACACTATGCTACCATCTTTAATTAACTCTCCTAAAATAGGTTTAGTATCAACACTATGCTACCATCTTTAATTAACTCTCCTAAAATAGGTTTAGTATCAACACTATGCTATCATCTTTAATTAACTCTCCCAAAATAGGTTTAGTATCAACACTATGCTATCATCTTTAATTAACTCTCCCAAAATAGGTTTAGTATCAACACTATGCTATCATCTTTAATTAACTCTCCCAAAATAGGTTTAGTATCAACACTATGCTATCATCTTTAATTAACTCTCCCAAAATAGGTTTAGTATCAACACTATGCTACCATCTTTAATTAACTCTCCCAAAAAAGGTTTAGTATCAACACTATGCTACCATCTTTAATTAACTCTCCCAAAATAGGTTTAGTATCAACACTATGCTACCATCTTTAATTAACTCTCCAAAAATAGGTTTAGTATCAACACTATGCTACCATCTTTAATTAACTCTCCCAAAATAGGTTTAGTATCAACACTATGCTATCATCTTTAATTAACTCTCCCAAAATAGGTTTAGTATCAACACTATGCTGCCATCTTTAATTAACTCTCCCAAAATAGGTTTAGTATCAACACTATGCTATCATCTTTAATTAACTCTCCTAAAATAGGTTTAGTATCAACACTATGCTATCATCTTTAATTAACTCTCCCAAAAAAGGTTTAGTATCAACACTATGCTACCATCTTTAATTAACTCTCCTAAAATAGGTTTAGTATCAACACTATGCTACCATCTTTAATTAACTCTCCCAAAATAGGTTTAGTATCAACACTATGCTACCATCTTTAATTAACTCTCCTAAAATAGGTTTAGTATCAACACTATGCTACCATCTTTAATTAACTCTCCCAAAATAGGTTTAGTATCAACACTATGCTACCATCTTTAATTAACTCTCCCAAAATAGGTTTAGTATCAACACTGTGCTACCATCTTTAATTAACTCTCCTAAAATAGGTTTAGTATCAACACTATGCTATCATCTTTAATTAACTCTCCCAAAATAGGTTTAGTATCAACACTATGCTATCATCTTTAATTAACTCTCCCAAAATAGGTTTAGTATCAACACTATGCTATCATCTTTAATTAACTCTCCCAAAATAGGTTTAGTATCAACACTATGCTATCATCTTTAATTAACTCTCCCAAAATAGGTTTAGTATCAACACTATGCTACCATCTTTAATTAACTCTCCCAAAAAAGGTTTAGTATCAACGCTATGCTACCATCTTTAATTAACTCTCCCAAAATAGGTTTAGTATCAACACTATGCTACCATCTTTAATTAACTCTCCAAAAATAGGTTTAGTATCAACACTATGCTACCATCTTTAATTAACTCTCCCAAAATAGGTTTAGTATCAACACTATGCTACCATCTTTAATTAACTCTCCCAACATAGGTTTAGTATCAACACTATGCTGCCATCTTTAATTAACTCTCCCAAAATAGGTTTAGTATCAACACTATGCTATCATCTTTAATTAACTCTCCTAAAATAGGTTTAGTATCAACACTATGCTATCATCTTTAATTAACTCTCCCAAAATAGGTTTAGTATCAACACTATGCTATCATCTTTAATTAACTCTCCCAAAATAGGTTTAGTATCAACACTATGCTATCATCTTTAATTAACTCTCCCAAAATAGGTTTAGTATCAACACTATGCTACCATCTTTAATTAACTCTCCCAAAAAAGGTTTAGTATCAACACTATGCTACCATCTTTAATTAACTCTCCAAAAATAGGTTTAGTATCAACACTATGCTACCATCTTTAATTAACTCTCCTAAAATAGGTTTAGTATCAACACTATGCTACCATCTTTAATTAACTCTCCCAAAATAGGTTTAGTATCAACACTATGCTACCATCTTTAATTAACTCTCCCAAAATAGGTTTAGTATCAACACTATGCTATCATCTTTAATTAACTCTCCCAAAATAGGTTTAGTATCAACACTATGCTATCATCTTTAATTAACTCTCCCAAAATAGGTTTAGTATCAACACTATGCTACCATCTTTAATTAACTCTCCCAAAAAAGGTTTAGTATCAACACTATGCTACCATCTTTAATTAACTCTCCCAAAAAAGGTTTAGTATCAACACTATGCTACCATCTTTAATTAACTCTCCTAAAATAGGTTTAGTATCAACACTATGCTACCATCTTTAATTAACTCTCCCAAAATAGGTTTAGTATCAACACTATGCTACCATCTTTAATTAACTCTCCCAAAATAGGTTTAGTATCAACACTATGCTATCATCTTTAATTAACTCTCCTAAAATAGGTTTAGTATCAACACTATGCTATCATCTTTAATTAACTCTCCCAAAATAGGTTTAGTATCAACACTATGCTATCATCTTTAATTAACTCTCCCAAAATAGGTTTAGTATCAACACTATGCTATCATCTTTAATTAACTCTCCCAAAATAGGTTTAGTATCAACACTATGCTACCATCTTTAATTAACTCTCCCAAAAAAGGTTTAGTATCAACACTATGCTACCATCTTTAATTAACTCTCCCAAAATAGGTTTAGTATCAACACTATGCTACCATCTTTAATTAACTCTCCTAAAATAGGTTTAGTATCAACACTATGCTACCATCTTTAATTAACTCTCCCAAAATAGGTTTAGTATCAACACTATGCTACCATCTTTAATTAACTCTCCCAAAATAGGTTTAGTATCAACACTATGCTACCATCTTTAATTAACTCTCCCAAAAAAGGTTTAGTATCAACACTATGCTACAATCTTTAATTAACTCTCCCAAAATAGGTTTAGTATCAACACTATGCTACCATCTTTAATTAACTCTCCCAAAAAAGGTTTAGTATCAACACTATGCTACCATCTTTAATTAACTCTCCCAAAATAGGTTTAGTATCAACACTATGCTACCATCTTTAATTAACTCTCCTAAAATAGGTTTAGTATCAACACTATGCTACCATCTTTAATTAACTCTCCCAAAATAGGTTTAGTATCAACACTATGCTACCATCTTTAATTAACTCTCCTAAAATAGGTTTAGTATCAACACTATGCTACCATCTTTAATTAACTCTCCCAAAATAGGTTTAGTATCAACACTATGCTACCATCTTTAATTAACTCTCCCAAAATAGGTTTAGTATCAACACTATGCTATCATCTTTAATTAACTCTCCTAAAATAGGTTTAGTATCAACACTATGCTATCATCTTTAATTAACTCTCCTAAAATAGGTTTAGTATCAACACTATGCTATCATCTTTAATTAACTCTCCCAAAATAGGTTTAGTATCAACACTATGCTATCATCTTTAATTAACTCTCCCAAAATAGGTTTAGTATCAACACTATGCTACCATCTTTAATTAACTCTCCCAAAAAAGGTTTAGTATCAACACTATGCTACCATCTTTAATTAACTCTCCCAAAATAGGTTTAGTATCAACACTATGCTACCATCTTTAATTAACTCTCCCAAAATAGGTTTAGTATCAACACTATGCTACCATCTTTAATTAACTCTCCCAAAATAGGTTTAGTATCAACACTATGCTACCATCTTTAATTAACTCTCCCAAAATAGGTTTAGTATCAACACTATGCTACCATCTTTAATTAACTCTCCCAAAAAAGGTTTACTATCAACACTATGCTACAATCTTTAATTAACTCTCCCAAAATAGGTTTAGTATCAACACTATGCTACCATCTTTAATTAACTCTCCCAAAAAAGGTTTAGTATCAACACTATGCTACCATCTTTAATTAACTCTCCCAAAATAGGTTTAGTATCAACACTATGCTACCATCTTTAATTAACTCTCCTAAAATAGGTTTAGTATCAACACTATGCTACCATCTTTAATTAACTCTCCTAAAATAGGTTTAGTATCAACACTATGCTACCATCTTTAATTAACTCTCCTAAAATAGGTTTAGTATCAACACTATGCTACCATCTTTAATTAACTCTCCTAAAATAGGTTTAGTATCAACACTATGCTATCATCTTTAATTAACTCTCCCAAAATAGGTTTAGTATCAACACTATGCTATCATCTTTAATTAACTCTCCCAAAATAGGTTTAGTATCAACACTATGCTATCATCTTTAATTAACTCTCCCAAAATAGGTTTAGTATCAACACTATGCTATCATCTTTAATTAACTCTCCCAAAATAGGTTTAGTATCAACACTATGCTACCATCTTTAATTAACTCTCCCAAAAAAGGTTTAGTATCAACACTATGCTACCATCTTTAATTAACTCTCCCAAAATAGGTTTAGTATCAACACTATGCTACCATCTTTAATTAACTCTCCCAAAATAGGTTTAGTATCAACACTATGCTACCATCTTTAATTAACTCTCCCAAAATAGGTTTAGTATCAACACTATGCTATCATCTTTAATTAACTCTCCCAAAATAGGTTTAGTATCAACACTATGCTGCCATCTTTAATTAACTCTCCCAAAATAGGTTTAGTATCAACACTATGCTATCATCTTTAATTAACTCTCCTAAAATAGGTTTAGTATCAACACTATGCTATCATCTTTAATTAACTCTCCCAAAATAGGTTTAGTATCAACACTATGCTATCATCTTTAATTAACTCTCCCAAAATAGGTTTAGTATCAACACTATGCTATCATCTTTAATTAACTCTCCCAAAATAGGTTTAGTATCAACACTATGCTACCATCTTTAATTAACTCTCCCAAAAAAGGTTTAGTATCAACACTATGCTACCATCTTTAATTAACTCTCCCAAAATAGGTTTAGTATCAACACTATGCTACCATCTTTAATTAACTCTCTTAAAATAGGTTTAGTATCAACACTATGCTATCATCTTTAATTAACTCTCCCAAAATAGGTTTAGTATCAACACTATGCTACCATCTTTAATTAACTCTCCCAAAATAGGTTTAGTATCAACACTATGCTATCATCTTTAATTAACTCTCCTAAAATAGGTTTAGTATCAACACTATGCTATCATCTTTAATTAACTCTCCCAAAATAGGTTTAGTATCAACACTATGCTATCATCTTTAATTAACTCTCCCAAAATAGGTTTAGTATCAACACTATGCTATCATCTTTAATTAACTCTCCCAAAATAGGTTTAGTATCAACACTATGCTACCATCTTTAATTAACTCTCCCAAAAAAGGTTTAGTATCAACACTATGCTACCATCTTTAATTAACTCTCCCAAAATAGGTTTAGTATCAACACTATGCTACCATCTTTAATTAACTCTCCTAAAATAGGTTTAGTATCAACACTATGCTACCATCTTTAATTAACTCTCCCAAAATAGGTTTAGTATCAACACTATGCTACCATCTTTAATTAACTCTCCCAAAATAGGTTTAGTATCAACACTATGCTACCATCTTTAATTAACTCTCCCAAAAAAGGTTTAGTATCAACACTATGCTACCATCTTTAATTAACTCTCCTAAAATAGGTTTAGTATCAACACTATGCTACCATCTTTAATTAACTCTCCCAAAAAAGGTTTAGTATCAACACTATGCTACCATCTTTAATTAACTCTCCCAAAATAGGTTTAGTATCAACACTATGCTACCATCTTTAATTAACTCTCCCAAAATAGGTTTAGTATCAACACTATGCTATCATCTTTAATTAACTCTCCTAAAATAGGTTTAGTATCAACACTATGCTACCATCTTTAATTAACTCTCCTAAAATAGGTTTAGTATCAACACTATGCTACCATCTTTAATTAACTCTCCTAAAATAGGTTTAGTATCAACACTATGCTACCATCTTTAATTAACTCTCCTAAAATAGGTTTAGTATCAACACTATGCTATTATCTTTAATTAACTCTCCTAAAATAGGTTTAGTATCAACACTATGCTATCATCTTTAATTAACTCTCCTAAAATAGGTTTAGTATCAACACTATGCTATTATCTTTAATTAACTCTCCTAAAATAGGTTTAGTATCAACACTATGCTATTATCTTTAATTAACTCTCCTGAAATAGGTTTAGTATCAACACTATGCTATCATCTTTAATTAACTCTCCTAAAATAGGTTTAGTATCAACACTATGCTATTATCTTTAATTAACTCTCCTAAAATAGGTTTAGTATCAACACTATGCTATTATCTTTAATTAACTCTCCTGAAATAGGTTTAGTATCAACACTATGCTATTATCTTTAATTAACTCTCCTAAAATAGGTTTAGTATCAACACTATGCTACCATCTTTAATTAACTCTCCCAAAATAGGTTTAGTATCAACACTATGCTACCATCTTTAATTAACTCTCCTAAAATAGGTTTAGTATCAACACTATGCTATCATCTTTAATTGACTCTCCTAAAATAGGTTTAGTATCAACACTATGCTATTATCTTTAATTAACTCTCCCAAAATAGGTTTAGTATCAACACTATGCTACCATCTTTAATTAACTCTCCCAAAAAAGGTTTAGTATCAACACTATGCTACCATCTTTAATTAACTCTCCCAAAATAGGTTTAGTATCAACACTATGCTACCATCTTTAATTAACTCTCCTAAAATAGGTTTAGTATCAACACTATGCTACCATCTTTAATTAACTCTCCCAAAATAGGTTTAGTATCAACACTATGCTACCATCTTTAATTAACTCTCCCAAAATAGGTTTAGTATCAACACTATGCTACCATCTTTAATTAACTCTCCCAAAAAAGGTTTACTATCAACACTATGCTACAATCTTTAATTAACTCTCCCAAAATAGGTTTAGTATCAACACTATGCTACCATCTTTAATTAACTCTCCCAAAAAAGGTTTAGTATCAACACTATGCTACCATCTTTAATTAACTCTCCCAAAATAGGTTTAGTATCAACACTATGCTACCATCTTTAATTAACTCTCCTAAAATAGGTTTAGTATCAACACTATGCTACCATCTTTAATTAACTCTCCTAAAATAGGTTTAGTATCAACACTATGCTACCATCTTTAATTAACTCTCCTAAAATAGGTTTAGTATCAACACTATGCTACCATCTTTAATTAACTCTCCTAAAATAGGTTTAGTATCAACACTATGCTATCATCTTTAATTAACTCTCCCAAAATAGGTTTAGTATCAACACTATGCTATCATCTTTAATTAACTCTCCCAAAATAGGTTTAGTATCAACACTATGCTATCATCTTTAATTAACTCTCCCAAAATAGGTTTAGTATCAACACTATGCTATCATCTTTAATTAACTCTCCCAAAATAGGTTTAGTATCAACACTATGCTACCATCTTTAATTAACTCTCCCAAAAAAGGTTTAGTATCAACACTATGCTACCATCTTTAATTAACTCTCCCAAAATAGGTTTAGTATCAACACTATGCTACCATCTTTAATTAACTCTCCAAAAATAGGTTTAGTATCAACACTATGCTACCATCTTTAATTAACTCTCCCAAAATAGGTTTAGTATCAACACTATGCTATCATCTTTAATTAACTCTCCCAAAATAGGTTTAGTATCAACACTATGCTGCCATCTTTAATTAACTCTCCCAAAATAGGTTTAGTATCAACACTATGCTATCATCTTTAATTAACTCTCCTAAAATAGGTTTAGTATCAACACTATGCTATCATCTTTAATTAACTCTCCCAAAATAGGTTTAGTATCAACACTATGCTATCATCTTTAATTAACTCTCCCAAAATAGGTTTAGTATCAACACTATGCTATCATCTTTAATTAACTCTCCCAAAATAGGTTTAGTATCAACACTATGCTACCATCTTTAATTAACTCTCCCAAAAAAGGTTTAGTATCAACACTATGCTACCATCTTTAATTAACTCTCCCAAAATAGGTTTAGTATCAACACTATGCTACCATCTTTAATTAACTCTCTTAAAATAGGTTTAGTATCAACACTATGCTATCATCTTTAATTAACTCTCCCAAAATAGGTTTAGTATCAACACTATGCTACCATCTTTAATTAACTCTCCCAAAATAGGTTTAGTATCAACACTATGCTATCATCTTTAATTAACTCTCCTAAAATAGGTTTAGTATCAACACTATGCTATCATCTTTAATTAACTCTCCCAAAATAGGTTTAGTATCAACACTATGCTATCATCTTTAATTAACTCTCCCAAAATAGGTTTAGTATCAACACTATGCTATCATCTTTAATTAACTCTCCCAAAATAGGTTTAGTATCAACACTATGCTACCATCTTTAATTAACTCTCCCAAAAAAGGTTTAGTATCAACACTATGCTACCATCTTTAATTAACTCTCCCAAAATAGGTTTAGTATCAACACTATGCTACCATCTTTAATTAACTCTCCTAAAATAGGTTTAGTATCAACACTATGCTACCATCTTTAATTAACTCTCCCAAAATAGGTTTAGTATCAACACTATGCTACCATCTTTAATTAACTCTCCCAAAATAGGTTTAGTATCAACACTATGCTACCATCTTTAATTAACTCTCCCAAAAAAGGTTTAGTATCAACACTATGCTACCATCTTTAATTAACTCTCCCAAAATAGGTTTAGTATCAACACTATGCTACCATCTTTAATTAACTCTCCCAAAAAAGGTTTAGTATCAACACTATGCTACCATCTTTAATTAACTCTCCCAAAATAGGTTTAGTATCAACACTATGCTACCATCTTTAATTAACTCTCCCAAAATAGGTTTAGTATCAACACTATGCTACCATCTTTAATTAACTCTCCTAAAATAGGTTTAGTATCAACACTATGCTACCATCTTTAATTAACTCTCCTAAAATAGGTTTAGTATCAACACTATGCTACCATCTTTAATTAACTCTCCTAAAATAGGTTTAGTATCAACACTATGCTACCATCTTTAATTAACTCTCCTAAAATAGGTTTAGTATCAACACTATGCTATTATCTTTAATTAACTCTCCTAAAATAGGTTTAGTATCAACACTATGCTATCATCTTTAATTAACTCTCCTAAAATAGGTTTAGTATCAACACTATGCTATTATCTTTAATTAACTCTCCTAAAATAGGTTTAGTATCAACACTATGCTATTATCTTTAATTAACTCTCCTAAAATAGGTTTAGTATCAACACTATGCTATTATCTTTAATTAACTCTCCTAAAATAGGTTTAGTATCAACACTATGCTACCATCTTTAATTAACTCTCCCAAAATAGGTTTAGTATCAACACTATGCTACCATCTTTAATTAACTCTCCTAAAATAGGTTTAGTATCAACACTATGCTATCATCTTTAATTGACTCTCCTAAAATAGGTTTAGTATCAACACTATGCTGTCATCTTTAATTAACTCTCCTAAAATAGGTTTAGTATCAACACTATGCTACCATCTTTAATTAACTCTCCTAAAATAGGTTTAGTATCAACACTATGCTACCATCTTTAATTAACTCTCCCAAAATAGGTTTAGTATCAACACTATGCTATTATCTTTAATTAACTCTCCTAAAATAGGTTTAGTATCAACACTATGCTACCATCTTTAATTAACTCTCCCAAAATAGGTTTAGTATCAACACTATGCTACCATCTTTAATTAACTCTCCTAAAATAGGTTTAGTATCAACACTATGCTATCATCTTTAATTGACTCTCCTAAAATAGGTTTAGTATCAACACTATGCTATCATCTTTAATTAACTCTCCTAAAATAGGTTTAGTATCAACACTATGCTACCATCTTTAATTAACTCTCCTAAAATAGGTTTAGTATCAACACTATGCTACCATCTTTAATTAACTCTCCCAAAATAGGTTTAGTATCAACACTATGCTACCATCTTTAATTAACTCTCCTAAAATAGGTTTAGTATCAACACTATGCTATTATCTTTAATTAACTCTCCTAAAATAGGTTTAGTATCAACACTATGCTATCATCTTTAATTAACTCTCCTAAAATAGGTTTAGTATCAACACTATGCTATTATCTTTAATTAACTCTCCTAAAATAGGTTTAGTATCAACACTATGCTATTATCTTTAATTAACTCTCCTGAAATAGGTTTAGTATCAACACTATGCTATTATCTTTAATTAACTCTCCTAAAATAGGTTTAGTATCAACACTATGCTACCATCTTTAATTAACTCTCCCAAAATAGGTTTAGTATCAACACTATGCTACCATCTTTAATTAACTCTCCTAAAATAGGTTTAGTATCAACACTATGCTATCATCTTTAATTGACTCTCCTAAAATAGGTTTAGTATCAACACTATGCTATCATCTTTAATTAACTCTCCTAAAATAGGTTTAGTATCAACACTATGCTACCATCTTTAATTAACTCTCCTAAAATAGGTTTAGTATCAACACTATGCTACCATCTTTAATTAACTCTCCCAAAATAGGTTTAGTATCAACACTATGCTATTATCTTTAATTAACTCTCCTAAAATAGGTTTAGTATCAACACTATGCTACCATCTTTAATTAACTCTCCCAAAATAGGTTTAGTATCAACACTATGCTATCATCTTTAATTAACTCTCCTAAAATAGGTTTAGTATCAACACTATGCTATCATCTTTAATTGACTCTCCTAAAATAGGTTTAGTATCAACACTATGCTATCATCTTTAATTAACTCTCCTAAAATAGGTTTAGTATCAACACTATGCTACCATCTTTAATTAACTCTCCTAAAATAGGTTTAGTATCAACACTATGCTACCATCTTTAATTAACTCTCCCAAAATAGGTTTAGTATCAACACTATGCTACCATCTTTAATTAACTCTCCTAAAATAGGTTTAGTATCAACACTATGCTACCATCTTTAATTAACTCTCCCAAAATAGGTTTAGTATCAACACTATGCTATCATCTTTAATTAACTCTCCCAAAATAGGTTTAGTATCAACACTATGCTACCATCTTTAATTAACTCTCCCAAAATAGGTTTAGTATCAACACTATGCTACCATCTTTAATTAACTCTCCCAAAATAGGTTTAGTATCAACACTATGCTATCATCTTTAATTAACTCTCCCAAAATAGGTTTAGTATCAACACTATGCTACCATCTTTAATTAACTCTCCCAAAATAGGTTTAGTATCAACACTATGCTACCATCTTTAATTAACTCTCCCAAAATAGGTTTAGTATCAACACTATGCTGCCATCTTTAATTAACTCTCCCAAAATAGGTTTAGTATCAACACTATGCTACCATCTTTAATTAACTCTCCCAAAATAGGTTTAGTATCAACACTATGCTACCATCTTTAATTAACTCTCCCAAAATAGGTTTAGTATCAACACTATGCTACCATCTTTAATTAACTCTCCTAAAATAGGTTTAGTATCAACACTATGCTACCATCTTTAATTAACTCTCCCAAAATAGGTTTAGTATCAACACTATGCTACCATCTTTAATTAACTCTCCCAAAATAGGTTTAGTATCAACACTATGCTACCATCTTTAATTAACTCTCCCAAAATAGGTTTAGTATCAACACTATGCTACCATCTTTAATTAACTCTCCCAAAATAGGTTTAGCTGAACAATGATAGTGTAACTACATTACCTTTCTCATTCAATATTGAAAGACTTGACAAACTGACTTCAATGGTCGAAAACTTTTCATCACGCTTCAGGCAAAAATATCATCTTTGTTTTATCATAAAGCTCGAGGAACACTCGCTATATTGACGTTAGTTCACAGAAGTTATGCTGTCAACTCCATTGTAAAATAGGCCATATGGCCCACATTACTGGATAACATCTCTCTGTTTTGTATTCACTTTAAGAACATCGAAGGTTTGATAATACCGGAGAACAACAAAGTGTTCAGTTGTTTATACATGTGTTGTAGCATTATTTATCAGCCGTATACATTGTTCAGTTGTTTATACATTGTTCAGTTGTTTATACATTGTTCAGCTGTTTATACATGTATTGTAGCATTATTTATCAGCCTTATACATTGAAAATAAAAGAAAACCGGATATTATATCATATTATATAATATACCATGTTCTTCAATTGCGTGACAGTTTCCAATAATAGCCCCCTGTTCCGTAGATGATGACGTGGCAGTGTGAGATTAGTCTGTTCACGTCCTGTCTTCATCTCTCATGTATCCTGTAAATACAGGTGTATAACTCATAAACAGTAATACATATCTAGCTTTTAAATAATCATAAATTTTGTTTATTGGTTGTTCCACTTTTCGGTTTACCTCCACGTTTAAATGTGTAATGTTGAAAGGTGTGTCTGCTTACCCGTATATAGTTATGATCAACATAAATCTCTTGCATAAAATATCAATTTCATTTTGTATTATACATCTGTGCAACGTGTTCCTGCAACGCGGTACACAGTTAAAATCAACACAAATCTCTTCCACATATATACAATATAACACTCTCTCTTGACGATACGATGTCCCTATTTGTACTATTCCCTAGGTAAAATCATGTCTTATCAAAAATGATTTACTGAGAATTCCCGATGAAAGGAACGTCAATTTAATGATGTAAACCCCGAGAGAATTTACATTCACGAGCAAACGGGGACCCAGGCAAGTGGACAACTAGAAATGAAAGGTAAATCTGTAAACGGTTTAAGGTTGACCTTCCAGTCCAACGGTAATTGACATTCTTACATAGAAACATAATTTGAAAGGGTAGCCCGATTGTGAACTCTTTGCGGAGCTACAAATACATATACCGTCTGAGTGGACAAACTTTGTATGTCCTTTATAATATCGTTGTTCTGTTTTTACTTTTGTGATAATAAACTCACAGGTAAAAGAAAGTATACCAACATAGTTTTGGTTTTATCAACGTTTACGAATATAGCAGATAAATAAAGTTATACGTTTGACAGAGGATTCATTGGACCATGTTTTGTTCCAAAAAAGAACCATGTACAGTACACGCAGTGTAGCGTGACACATGGAACAAACCGTTTTCTTTAAAGGTTACATATCGTACCTATGGTCACTTTCGGGATTCGTTGAAAAGGTGTTTCAATTTGACAACTACTCGGCCCGTAAATTATTAATATATACGGCTTTTTAAAAAAAAAGTGCCTAATTAAGCCTCGGCGACGAGAATGTGAGAAATGGGCGGTGGTGGTCACTAAAGCGTATCCTGCTGTGACGTACTGGAGTCATCTTATCATGGCCGCTTATCTTAATTTCACTCGTTTTCCCAACTTTTAAACTACTCATATAATACAGAAATCTTCATCAAAAGAACCAATATTGTCGGTGCATTTTGTGCTTATGTACAGTATGTTTGCAGCAAATAACGGAAGTGTTGTACGCATAAACACTGCTCTTTCCAAAAATCACCATTCATTACTTGTCTGTTGTGAAGCTCTTGAAGACAAAGCAATTAAGCCACTGTCGATAAGATAGGTCAGTGTCAAAACACCTGTAAAAACACAAACAGGTAGTCGGTACACACACAGTCTGTCTATCTGTCTCGATGGTATTAGAATGGCGCGAGCCAGTTCCTTTCTTGTAACAACATGGACGCTATTTTTTCTCTTTCAAGTTATCCAATGAAAGCTGAGGATAAATAATGAACCAATGAAATCAATATTAGTGTAAAATCACCATAACCCTTTGGACCTTATCAGTTGTGAAAGACATACCTTCCAAGTTCTATCATTGGTTTATATGGTAAGTTTCTTACATTAATTGCTGAAATATCAAAGTGCTGAAAGTCTATAATAGGTAAAGATTCTGTTTTAATACGATGATTTGGTTTGATTAACCACACATTTGATTGAAAACATTATTTTATTGTTTTTTAGATTCAGAATGTTATCCAAAGCCGATAACCAACCAAACTCTTGGATAACAACGAATCATATGAACTGGATGTAATTGACTCTTGGTATTTGGCCGTCATTAACATTAACTATAAACTTGTTTGGTCATCGTTTTTCCTCAAACACATATTATTAAACCTTTAAACCGTAAACCTGACAATGTAAATTAGTGACACGCTGCTGATTTATTGTGGTCTCAAATATGCTACCATCTAATGAAATAAAAGTGATTTAATGTTATTGTTAATAAGTGATAACTAAATCATAAAATGTAACATTGGGATGCGGTGTTTTCGTAAACGGTGATTTCATATATCATTATCGTTGATAACCAAGTACTTGTTTTAAAATATGTGGGGATGCTTTGGTTGTTGCAATGTACTCTTAGTACATTATGTTGTCGGTAGATAAAACGTTAAAAAGAGGATCTTGTGATGTGCTTTGATTGTCAATGACAATACTTCGCCGGCGTCTGCTAATCTTGTTGTTTTATTTTAAACACAAACATTCTCCAACAAAAAGTAACAACAACATCGAATATCTGATTTCGTTGTCTCAACTATACTACGTTCATATTATCGTATCATTTTGTCATCTTATATTTCATTAGTGTTGGTTCATCCTTTGTCTACGAACGTCTACGAATCCACCGCCTTTCAATATTCATGTCAATTATGTTTCAATATATAACGATTATGGGACACTTGTAAAGTGAAACTTGATAACCGAGATTACTCGAACAGTTTACGGAAGAACAGCGATGAAGCATTGTTGCAAAGGGTAGATATAACAGATTGACTGACCGATTCGCCAGTGTTTGCCATTGTAAATAGTAAGCGAATGTTTACAACCGGTCCCTCCACGTACGTCACTTCCGGTTACCTTCCAACCCTCTAAACCCCGTACAATTTTCGCTTGTCGCTGGCCGGTGAAAAGCAGACGATTTTTTTGCAATTACAGATAGGAATTCTTTAGAAAGTTCTATATTTCGAACCTTTTTAAACAAAACAGTAGGCTATATTTTCAAAATTACATGTCTGAAAAACGTACAGTATCTCCTATGGTATCCAGTGCTCTGATTAAGCTATTTACAAGTCGATTTACAGACTTTCACTAGCCGCCATGTCTTGAACGAGTGCTTAAATAACTGTTTTATTGACTTGGCGATAGAGGGTTTTTTTTCTTCCTGATTTGTCAAAGCAGATGGTTCAAGAAGTACTCGAAGGGTGATAAGTCGGACAGTCTTGCACTATAATGACATTATTCAGCAGAAAGGAAGTCTCTTGGTATCCTGGTTGTATAGGGTGACATTGACCTTAGTCATCCTGCAAAAGGGCCGATGGCATTGAATACGTTGAATTTCTGCTGCCCACATGATGTTAGGCTAAAGCAGTTGATGACGTCACAGTGACGAAATGGTTAGCAGATGTAAAGTACGGCGGTGTAAATTTTCTTTGGCGTTGATAACCTTTGATTTTCCTATTCTTGGTCTGTCATGTGTCTGGCTTGTTTACATCCTTCGTTGCTGAAGACTAGTTATTGTGTAATTTGTGTAATTTGTGTAATGTGTGTAATTTGTGTAATGTGTGTAATGTGTGTAATTTGTGATCGTTACGACAGTGCTACATGACATGCTGAATGGAGGTTGTTATACCGTTTTGATTCATATTGTTCTTACTTAGGTGCATTACTTTAAGTCAATATTTGGGAAGATAAATGATTTTTCACTGGGTACATTTAAAATTGTGTTCAAGTGAGGTTGTTAAATTAACAAATTCCAAATTGAAACATTAATTTGAATTTTTCTTTAAAGAAAATATTTGATATTTCATAATTGCACAAAATATCATGAACTGTTATTCACAATCTTTGGGGCAATCAGAGGTACAAATCACCAAAACCTATTTGTAGAAACAGGCTTTACATCCCCAGCCTTTCGGTTACAATGTAGCAAAATGCGCCTATTTCACAACATGAAATTTAATGTGGCACCAGATTATTTATCGTCAAATCATCTACATGTATATATTCCTGGATGTCACACTGAATTGTATTACGTCCCCTTCTCACCACCGGCCATTGTTGAAAGAATATATTGAAAACCGATTGTTTCGTTCAAAAGATATATTTAGCGATTACATGTATTGTAATAGGCACAGCCGAGTAACACTAGTGTCGCCTAAAATCATGTTGTGATCGTAAAGACCATGTTACTACCATTATGAAGATATATCTATCCAATTGTCAAAACTATTAGATCAAGCAGCTTTTACTATGTCTCGGGACTCAATTAGGAACTGTTCGCGGAAATCGTAAGTACAGTTCTGATGGCATTAACTGTTTGTAGGCGACATAAACGAGCGCAGCGATGCAGGGATCAGATAAACTACATTGTACATCGTTGAATTTACTGTAGTTACTTTATGCATATATTCTTATTAAAATTTATGTTACATGTTATAATGTTTCTATATAATTCATGTCTACGTCACGGGGAGCGATTTTTATAATAGGTATACATAGAGGATACTAAACGACCTTTGTTACGACTTAATTGTAATAACGACGTGAATTGTAATATTTACAGCAAATTGTAATAAAATTGAAGTACCGTATTTCCTCTAATAGGGGCCCGGGCCCGTATTAACATTTAAGGGCGCTCACCCCGGCGCTTATTGGAGGCCCGGCTCTTATTCTTTAATTTTAGGTTTGACCAATAACCTCTAATAACTTACTTCAATTACTGAGAATAACACAAACTCCTCGCCATTTGATGTATACCAGATTTAAAGTTGTACTTTAAATCGTTTAGTGCCCTGGAACATTTAAGTAGAAATGTATCTGATAGGGAGTAATAATTGATGCGATATAAATCGGGCCCCTATTAGATGTCCGGCCCTTATTGGAGGTCCGGTCCCTACTAGATTGAATACGGGAAATTGTAATACCAACGTAAATTGTTATAAATCTTGACGTAAAATGTAAGACGCAAATTGTAATAAAAATTTACGTAAATTGTAATAACCGTTGATTTAAACGGTATTTATTTTCCAGATGGTACATGGAAAGGTGATTGATAAACAGGGGTACCCCTATATCAATATCTGTCCCCAATAACGGTAATACTAATATTAAAACACTGGTGTCGTAAAAATGTCATAGGCAGACAAAATATAATCAATATACTTCATTGCAAAGCACTATATAGCATAATGTTTACTTATTTAATTTATCAGATTATATTACACATCTTTCATTTCTTCTCTGGAAAGATTTTGTTACATATTTGTTTTTCTGTCAGCTATTCTGGCATTGTCATTTTTATTCTATCAATATCTAGTATATATTTACTATTATGTGAAACATTTAAATGGTTATTGGATTCACATCTTGTTCGCCACCTATTCGTAGGGGAGGGTTATTTTCATTTACATAATGTCAAAGCAACATGTGTGTTTGAACAGCCAATCAAAGAACATTATCATATCCTGATGAATGAAACTGAATACGTCTTTACGACCTTACACATTGCACATTACTCATTACACATTACACATTACACATTACACATAACACATTTTAGCTTATAACTGTATTTCACTTATTTTACTCTATTGAAAAAATAAGCAATTATTTAAGAGATACTTTTTATATTGAGTTAAATTTGGCAAGTCTCTGATAGAGGCACTTCTTTGTTTAACGCACGAACATATTCAGAATGCTGACTTTATCGTGTATATACATACATCAATGTGGTAACTATCCAAAGCTCAATAGAGTCCATATAGGTAATTGTATATAGAGGCAATACCGCTATTAATGAGGTTGTGAGACTTGCGTAAGCCTATCAGTTTTCAACGGTTAACGGCCGATGAGTACGGGTTAAAAATCACAGGGCTTCGGATCACTTCTTAAAAACTATTTTTTAAACGTAAATTAGGACTTTAGAAATCGTTTGTTCTGTTTATAGACTAAACAAGAGAACACACGTAACTGTTCAAAAAGACACATTCAAATTTCAAGATGCCAGTTCCAGTGGTATTTGTCAAATATACTTAGTGTTCGCACTACTAGTATTCTTTCGGATAATTTAACATTATAATTTTACAGTTTAATCAATCAACAAGTTGGATTTATCGAAAACACTTTAATTTCGACTTTCGAAATACAACCTCTTGTGAAAGGTATAATACATGTATAATGTTTTGGTTTACTTTACCAATGAAAACACATGTATCAAAGTAAATGTGACAAACTCATGGTTTACACCCGAGTATTAAGGACCGCTACCTTTAAAAATGCACATGCCACATCATTCTATGGAAATGTCAAGGGTATAGTAATCCTAATGACACACCCAGGACGAAACTTTTTTATGTACTATAAAAGCAAATATTAAAGATACATCCATTGTGCTTCATAACATTTTATTTGGCTGAAATACGTGCAAACATACGATATGTGCTGATTTCAGTTCGAATAATTTCACTCAACTTGCATATTCATCCCCAATGGCCAATTATATCATAATTAATAGTTTTTAATTAAAAATTAGCAACATCATTTTACATGTACAGAAATCGAAACTACACGTCCCATGTAAATGCACAGACCTATTAAACCCTATCAACCCAACGTTATATGTTTGTTTGGTGAAAATAAGTTTCCAAAATTACGTTTGACCAATTGACGCGCGCCACACACGGTGCACTGTCCGGTTTTCGATCAAAAATCGACACTTTTACCTTTATATCGTCAATATACTAAATTGACTATCATCAAAATGGCAATTTTAGGTAACAGTCAGTACTTCTCGAAGGATTAACATCATTTATAACGTTTGGCGTATGTGACCCACAACAACACAATGGATGTACCTTTAAGAAAAGTGTAAAAGTGGTGAATTTTTTATTTTTAAAATTCTCTTGATATAACTGTGCGTTATCAATTTAGGATGACATTTACACAATACGCAAACTTTTTTTTATACAAAAAAGACATAAATTTCAGAATTTGTTTCAAACAATTCATATTCTAACTCGACAAACAGACCATATCGATACAAATTCGGACTAATTCGGTTTTTATAAAAGCTCAATAGATCGAACAAACGCCTCTTCTTGTTTCAGAATAGTTTAAACTAAAAACAAAAAGTTGTTTTACGTTAACTCAAAACCATATTTTTTACAAGATATGGTTTTGAGTTACAAATAATTCATAAAACAGCTTTTTTTTTTTTTTTTGTAATCAATATTTTATTTCCGAGTCCCTGTTACAAATCAGGTCAAGGTGCCAGGGAGGGCCTTGCCTTCATGTTTAATAAAGTACAGACATGATGGATTCGGATTTTTTGGAAACTACAGATACAACACTATCACACACATACACACATCCATACCATAGGTATAATTTGTAAATACAATGTAGACAAACAATAACAAAGAAAATGATTGAAATGTACGATATCATGACGTCATACTTGCAGCGGTACGACACTAATTTAATATTGCCGTATAAATATTACACTGCAGTTTATTCTACAGGCGAGTAATAACCCTGTTTATCAACGTCCTGTATGCGTCACGAGTAGCGATATCTATATAGGAGTAACCCTGTTTTTCAACCTCCTATATGCGTCACGGGGAGCGATATCTATATAGGAGTAACCCTGTTTATCAACCTCCTGTATGCGTCACGAGAAGTGATATCTATATAAGAGTAACCCTGTTTATCATGCTCCCGTATGCGTCACGGGGAGCGATATCTATATAGGAGTAACCCTGTTTATCAACCTCCTGTATGCGTCACGAGGAGCGATATCTATATAGGAGTAACCCTGTTTATCAACCTCCTGTATTCGTCACGAGGAGCGATATCTATATAGGAGTAACCCTGTTTATCAACCTCCTGTATGCGTCAAGAGGAGCGATATCTATATAGGAGTAACCCTGTTTATCAACCTCCTGTATGCATCACGAGGAGCGATTTCTATATTGGAGTAACCCTGTTTATCAACCTCCTGTATGCATCACGAGGAGCGATTTCTATATTGGAGTAACCCTTTTTATCAACCTCCTGTATGCATCACGAAGAGCGATATCTATATAGGAGTAACCCTGTTTATCAACCTCCTGTATGCGTCACGGGGAGCGATTTCTATATAGGAGTAACCCTGTTTATCAACCTCCTGTATGCGTCACGAGGAGCGATATCTATATAGGAGTAACCCTGTTTATCAACCTCTTGTATGCGTCACGAGGAGCGATATCTATATAGGAGTAAGCCTGTTTATCAACCTCCTGTATGCGTCACGAGCAGCGATATCTATATTGGAGTAACCCTGTTTATCAACCTCCTGTATGCATCACGAGGAGCGATATCTATATAGGAGTAACCCTGTTTATCAACCTCCTGTATGCGTCACGAGCAGCGATATCTATATAGGAGTAACCCTGTTTATCAACCTCCTGTATGCATCACGAGGAGCGATATCTATACAGGAGTAACCCTGTTTATCAACCTCCTGTATGCATCTCGAGGAGCGATTTCTATATAGGAGTAACCCTGTTTATCAACCTCCTGTATGCATCTCGAGGAGCGATTTCTATATTGGAGTAACCCTGTTTATCAACCTCCTGTATGCGTCACGAGGAGCGATATCTATATAGGAGTAACCCTGTTTATCAACCTCCTGTATGCATCTCGAGGAGCGATTTCTATATTGGAGTAACCCTGTTTATCAACCTCCTGTATGCGTCACGAGGAGCGATATCTATATAGGAGTAACCCTGTTTATCAACCTCCTGTATGCATCACAAGGAGCGATATCTATACAGGAGTAACCCTGTTTATCAACCTCCTGTATGCATCTCGAGGAGCGATTTCTATATAGGAGTAACCCTGTTTATCAACCTCCTGTATGCATCTCGAGGAGCGATTTCTATATTGGAGTAACCCTGTTTATCAACCTCCTGTATGCGTCACGAGGAGCGATATCTATATAGGAGTAACCCTGTTTATCAACCTCCTGTATGCATCTCGAGGAGCGATTTCTATATTGGAGTAACCCTGTTTATCAACCTCCTGTATGCGTCACGAGGAGCGATATCTATATAGGAGTAACCCTGTTTATCAACCTCCTGTATGCATCACGAGGAGCGATTTCTATAGAGGAGTAACCCTGTTTATCAACCTCCTGTATGCGTCACATGGAGCGATATCTATACAGGAGTAACCCTGTTTATCAACCTCCTGTATGCATCTCGAGGAGCGATTTCTATATAGGAGTAACCCTGTTTATCAACCTCCTGTATGCATCTCGAGGAGCGATTTCTATATTGGAGTAACCCTGTTTATCAACCTCCTGTATGCGTCACGAGGAGCGATATCTATATAGGAGTAACCCTGTTTATCAACCTCCTATATGCATCTCGAGGAGCGATTTCTATATTGGAGTAACCCTGTTTATCAACCTCATGTATGCGTCACGAAGAGCGATATCTATATAGGAGTAACCCTGTTTATCAACCTCCTGCATGCGTCACGAGGAGCGATATCTATATAGGAGTAACCCTGTTTATCAACCTCCTGTATGCGTCACGAGGAGCGATTTCTATATAGGAGTAACCCTATTTATCATCCTCCTGTATGCGTCACGAGGAGCGATATCTATATAGGAGTAACCCTGTTTATCAACCTCCTGTATGCGTCACAAGGAGCGATATCTATACAGGAGTAACCCTGTTTATCAACCTCCTGTATGCGTCACGAGGAGCGATATCTATATAGGAGTAACCCTGTTTATCAACCTCCTGTATGCATCTCGAGGAGCGATTTCTATATTGGAGTAACCCTGTTTATCAACCTCCTGTATGCGTCACGAGGAGCGATATCTATATAGGAGTAACCCTGTTTATCAACCTCCTGTATGCATCACGAGGAGCGATTTCTATATTGGAGTAACCCTGTTTATCAACCTCCTGTATGCGTCACAAGGAGCGATATCTATACAGGAGTAACCCTGTTTATCAACCTCCTGTATGCATCTCGAGGAGCGATTTCTATATAGGAGTAACCCTGTTTATCAACCTCCTGTATGCATCTCGAGGAGCGATATCTATATAGGAGTAACCCTGTTTATCAACCTCCTGTATGCGTCACAAGGAGCGATATCTATACAGGAGTAACCCTGTTTTTCAACCTCCTGTATGCATCACGAGGAGCGATATCTATATTGGAGTAACCCTGTTTATCAACCTCCTGTATGCATCACGAGGAGCGATTTCTATATTGGAGTAACCCTGTTTATCAACCTCTTGTATGCGTCACGAGGAGCGATATCTCTTTAGGAGTAACCCTGTTTTTCAACCTCCTGTATGCATCACGAGGAGCGATTTCTATATAGGAGTAACCCTGTTTATCAACCTCCTGTATGCATCACGAGGAGCGATATCTATATAGGAGTAACCCTGTTTATCAACCTCCTGTATGCGTCACAAGGAGCGATATCTATACAGGAGTAACCCTGTTTATCAACCTCTTGTATGCGTCACGAGGAGCGATATCTATATAGGAGTAACCCTGTTTATCATCCTCCTGTATGCGTCACGAGGAGCGATATCTATATAGGAGTAACCCTGTTTATCAACCTCCTGCATGCGTCACGAGGAGCGATATCTATATAGGAGTAACCCTGTTTATCAACCTCCTGTATGCGTCACGAGGAGCGATTTCTATATAGGAGTAACCCTATTTATCATCCTCCTGTATGCGTCACGAGGAGCGATATCTATATAGGAGTAACCCTGTTTATCAACCTCCTGTATGCGTCACAAGGAGCGATATCTATACAGGAGTAACCCTGTTTATCAACCTCTTGTATGCGTCACGAGGAGCGATATCTATATAGGAGTAACCCTGTTTATCAACCTCCTGTATGCATCTCGAGGAGCGATTTCTATATTGGAGTAACCCTGTTTATCAACCTCCTGTATGCGTCACGAGGAGCGATATCTATATAGGAGTAACCCTGTTTATCAACCTCCTGTATGCATCACGAGGAGCGATTTCTATATTGGAGTAACCCTGTTTATCAACCTCCTGTATGCGTCACAAGGAGCGATATCTATACAGGAGTAACCCTGTTTATCAACCTCCTGTATGCATCTCGAGGAGCGATTTCTATATAGGAGTAACCCTGTTTATCAACCTCCTGTATGCATCTCGAGGAGCGATATCTATATAGGAGTAACCCTGTTTATCAACCTCCTGTATGCGTCACAAGGAGCGATATCTATACAGGAGTAACCCTGTTTATCAACCTCCTGTATGCATCACGAGGAGCGATTTCTATATTGGAGTAACCCTGTTTATCAACCTCTTGTATGCGTCACGAGGAGCGATATCTCTTTAGGAGTAACCCTGTTTTTCAACCTCCTGTATGCATCACGAGGAGCGATTTCTATATAGGAGTAACCCTGTTTATCAACCTCCTGTATGCATCACGAGGAGCGATATCTATATAGGAGTAACCCTGTTTATCAACCTCCTGTATGCGTCACAAGGAGCGATATCTATACAGGAGTAACCCTGTTTATCAACCTCTTGTATGCGTCACGAGGAGCGATATCTATATAGGAGTAACCCTGTTTATCATCCTCCTGTATGCGTCACGAGGAGCGATATCTATATAGGAGTAACCCTGTTTATCAACCTCCTGTATGCATCACGAGGAGCGATATCTATATAGGAGTAACCCTGTTTATCAACCTCTTGTATGCGTCACGAGGAGCGATATCTATATAGGAGTAACCCTGTTTATCAACCTCATGTATGCATCACGAGGAGCGATATCTATATAGGAGTAACCCTGTTTATCAACCTCCTGTATGCGTCACGAGGAGCGATATCTATATTGGAGTAACCCTGTTTATCAACCTCCTGTATGCGTCACAAGGAGCGATATCTATACAGGAGTAACCCTGTTTTTCAACCTCCTGTATGCATCACGAGGAGCGATATCTATATAGGAGAAACCCTGTTTATCAACCTCCTGTATGCATCACGAGGAGCGATTTCTATAATGGAGTAACCCTGTTTATCATCCTCCTGTATGCATCACGAGGAGCGATATCTATATAGGAGTAACCATGTTTATCATCCTCCTGTATGCATCACAATGAGCGATATCTATACAGGAGTAACCCTGTTTATCAACCTCCTGTATGCATCACGAGGAGCGATATCTATATAGGAGAAACCCTGTTTATCAACCTCCTGTATGCATCACGAGGAGCGATATCTATATAGGAGAAACCCTGTTTATCAACCTCCTGTATGCATCACGAGGAGCGATTTCTATATTGGAGTAACCCTGTTTATCAACCTCCTGTATGCATCACGGGGAACGATTTCTGTATAGGAGTAACCCTGTTTATCATCCTCCTGTATGCATCACGAGGAGCGATTTCTATATTGGAGTAACCCTGTTTATCAACCTCCTGTATGCGTCACGAGGAGCGATTTCTATATAGGAGTAACCCTGTTTATCAACCTTCTGTATGCATCACGAGGAGCGATTTCTATATTGGAGTAACCCTGTTTATCAACCTCCTGTATGCATCACGGGGAGCGATTTCTATATAGGAGTAACCCTGTTTATCATCCTCCTGTATGCATCACGAGGAGCGATTTCTATATTGGAGTTACCCTGTTTATCAACCTCCTGTATGCGTCACGAGGAGCGATATCTATATTGGAGTAACCCTGTTTATCAACCTCCTGTATGCGTCACGAGGAGCGATTTCTATATAGGAGTAACCCTGTTTATCAACCTCCTGTATGCGTCACGAGGAGCGATATCTATATAGGAGTAACCCTGTTTATCAACCTCCTGTATGCGTCACAAGGAGCGATATCTATACAGGAGTAACCCTGTTTTTCAACCTCCTGTATGCATCACGAGGAGCGATTTCTATATAGGAGTAACCCTGTTTATCAACCTCCTGTATGCGTCACAAGGAGCGATATCTATATAGGAGTAACCCTGTTTATCAACCTCCTGTATGCGTCACAAGGAGCGATATCTATATAGGAGTAACCCTGTTTATCAACCTCCTGTATGCGTCACAAGGAGCGATTTCTATATAGGAGTAACCCTGTTTATCAACCTCCTGTATGCGTCACGAGGAGCGATTTCTATATTGGAGTAACCCTGTTTATCATCTTCCTGTATGCATCACGAGGAACGATATCTATATAGGAGTAACCCTGTTTATCAACCTCCTGTATGCGTCACAAGGAGCGATATCTATATAGGAGAAACCCTGTTTATCAACCTCCTGTATGCATCACGAGGAGCGATTTCTATATAGGAGTAACCCTGTTTATCAACCTCCTGTATGCATCACGGGGAGCGATTTCTATATAGGAGTAACCCTGTTTATCATCCTCCTGTATGCGTCACGAGGAGCGATTTCTATATTGGAGTAACCCTGTTTATCAACCTCCTGTATGCGTCACGAGGAGCGATTTCTATATAGGAGTAACCCTGTTTATCAACCTCCTGTATGCGTCACGGAGAGCGATATCTATATAGGAGTAACCCTGTTTATCAACCTCCTGTATGCATCACGAGGAGCGATATCTATATAGGAGTAACCCTGTTTATCAACCTCCTGTATGCGTCACGAGGAGCGATTTCTATATAGGAGTAACCCTGTTTATCAACCTCCTGTATGCGTCACGAGGAGCGATATCTATATAGGAGTAACCCTGTTTATCAACCTCCTGTATGCGTCACAAGGAGCGATATCTATATAGGAGTAACCCTGTTTATCAACCTCCTGTATGCATCACGAGGAGCGATTTCTATATTGGAGTAACCCTGTTTATCATCCTCCTGTATGCATCACGAGGAGCGATATCTATATAGGAGTAACCCTGTTTATCAACCTCCTGTATGCGTCACAAGGAGCGATATCTATACAGGAGTAACCCTGTTTTTCAACCTCCTGTATGCATCACGAGGAGCGATTTCTATATAGGAGTAACCCTGTTTATCAACCTCCTGTATGCGTCACGAGGAGCGATATCTATATAGGAGTAACCCTGTTTATCAACCTCCTGTATGCGTCACAAGGAGCGATATCTATATAGGAGTAACCCTGTTTATCAACCTCCTGTATGCGTCACAAGGAGCGATTTCTATATAGGAGTAACCCTGTTTATCAACCTCCTGTATGCGTCACGAGGAGCGATTTCTATATTGGAGTAACCCTGTTTATCATCCTCCTGTATGCATCACGAGGAGCGATATCTATATAGGAGTAACCCTGTTTATCAACCTCCTGTATGCGTCACAAGGAGCGATATCTATATAGGAGAAACCCTGTTTATCAACCTCCTGTATGCATCACGAGGAGCGATTTCTATATAGGAGTAACCCTGTTTATCAACCTCCTGTATGCATCACGGGGAGCGATTTCTATATAGGAGTAACCCTGTTTATCATCCTCCTGTATGCATCACGGGGAGCGATTTCTATATAGGAGTAACCCTGTTTATCATCCTCCTGTATGCGTCACGAGGAGCTATTTCTATATTGGAGTAACCCTGTTTATCATCCTCCTGTATGCATCACGGGGAGCGATTTCTATATAGGAGTAACCCTGTTTATCATCCTCCTGTATGCATCACGGGGAGCGATTTCTATATAGGAGTAACCCTGTTTATCATCCTCCTGTATGCGTCACGAGGAGCGATTTCTATATTGGAGTAACCCTGTTTATCAACCTCCTGTATGCATCACGGGGAGCGATTTCTATATTGGAGTAACCCTGTTTATCAACCTCCTGTATGCATCACGGGGAGCGATTTCTATATAGGAGTAACCCTGTTTATCATCCTCCTGTATGCGTCACGAGGAGCGATTTCTATATTGGAGTAACCCTGTTTATCAACCTCCTGTATGCGTCACGAGGAGCGATTTCTATATAGGAGTAACCCTGTTTATCAACCTCCTGTATGCGTCACGGAGAGCGATATCTATATAGGAGTAACCCTGTTTATCAACCTCCTGTATGCATCACGAGGAGCGATATCTATATAGGAGTAACCCTGTTTATCAACCTCCTGTATGCATCACGAGGAGCGATATCTATATTGGAGTAACCCTGTTTATCAACCTCCTGTATGCATCACGAGGAGCGATATCTATATAGGAGTAACCCTGTTTATCAACCTCATGTATGCATCACGAGAAGCGATATCTATATAGGAGTAACCCTGTTTATCATGCTTCTGTATGCGTCACGAGGAGCGATATCTATATAGGAGTAACCCTGTTTATCAACCTCCTGTATGCATCACGAGGAGCGATATCTATATTGGAGAAACCCTGTTTATCATGCTTCTGTATGCATCACGAGGAGCGATATCTATATAGGAGTAACCCTGTTTATCAACCTCCTGTATGCGTCAAGAGGAGCGATATCTATATAGGAGTAACCCTGTTTATCAACCTCCTGTATGCATCACGAGGAGCGATATCTATATTGGAGTAACCCTGTTTATCAACCTCCTGTATGCATCACGAGGAGCGATATCTATATAGGAGTAACCCTGTTTATCAACCTCCTGTATGCATCACGAGGAGCGATATCTATACAGGAGTAACCCTGTTTATCATGCTTCTGTATGCGTCACGAGGAGCGATATCTATATAGGAGTAACCCTGTTTATCAACCTCCTGTATGCATCACGAGGAGCGATATCTATATAGGAGTAACCCTGTTTATCAACCTCCTGTATGCATCACGAGGAGCGATTTCTATATAGGAGTAACCCTGTTTATCAACCTCCTGTATGCGTCAAGAGGAGCGATATCTATATAGGAGTAACCCTGTTTATCAACCTCCTGTATGCATCACGAGGAGCGATTTCTATATAGGAGTAACCCTGTTTATCAACCTCCTGTATGCATCACGTGGAGCGATTTCTATATAGGAGTAACCCTGTTTATCAACCTCCTGTATGCATCACGAGGAGCGATATCTATATAGGAGTAACCCTGTTTATCAACCTCCTGTATGCATCACGAGGAGCGATTTCTATATAGGAGTAACCCTGTTTATCAACCTCCTGTATGCGTCAAGAGGAGCGATATCTATATAGGAGTAACCCTGTTTATCAACCTCCTGTATGCATCACGAGGAGCGATTTCTATATAGGAGTAACCCTGTTTATCAACCTCCTGTATGCATCACGTGGAGCGATTTCTATATAGGAGTAACCCTGTTTATCAACCTCATGTGTGCGTCACGAGGAGCGATATCTATATAGGAGTAACCCTGTTTATCAACCTCCTGTATGCATCACGTGGAGCGATTTCTATATAGGAGTAACCCTGTTTATCAACCTCATGTATGCATCACGAGGAGCGATATCTATATAGGAGTAACCCTGTTTATCAACCTCCTGTATGCATCACGAGGAGCGATATCTATATTGGAGTAACCCTGTTTATCAACCTCCTGTATGCATCACGAGGAGCGATATCTATATAGGAGTAACCCTGTTTATCAACCTCATGTGTGCGTCACGAGGAGCGATATCTATATAGGAGTAACCCTGTTTATCATGCTTCTGTATGCGTCACGAGGAGCGATATCTATATAGGAGTAACCCTGTTTATCAACCTCCTGTATGCGTCAAGAGGAGCGATATCTATATAGGAGTAACCCTGTTTATCAACCTCCTGTATGCATCACGAGGAGCGATTTCTATATAGGAGTAACCCTGTTTATCAACCTCCTGTATGCATCACGAGGAGCGATTTCTATATTGGAGTAACCCTGTTAATCAACCTCCTGTATGCGTCACAAGGAGCGATTTCTATATTGGAGTAACCCTGTTTATCAACCTCCTGTATGCGTCACGAGCAGCGATTTCTATATAGGAGTAACCCTGTTTATCAACCTCCTGTATGCATCACGAGGAGCGATTTCTATATTGGAGTAACCCTGTTTATCAACCTCCTGTATGCGTCACAAAGAGCGATATCTATATAGGAGTAACCCTGTTTATCAACCTCCTGTATGCATCACGAGGAGCGATATCTATATAGGAGAAACCCTGTTTATCAACCTCCTGTATGCGTCAAGAGGAGCGATATCTATATTGGAGTAACCCTGTTTATCAACCTCCTGTATGCGTCACAAGGAGCGATATCTATACAGGAGAAACCCTGTTTATCAACCTCCTGTATGCATCACGAGGAGCGATTTCTATATTGGAGTAACCCTGTTTATCATCATCCTGTATGCATCACGAGGAGCGATATCTATATAGGAGTAACCATGTTTATCATCCTCCTGTATGCATCACAAGGAGCGATATCTATACAGGAGTAACCCTGTTTTTCAACCTCCTGTATGCATCACGAGGAGCGATATCTATATAGGAGAAACCCTGTTTATCAACCTCCTGTATGCATCACGAGGAGCGATATCTATATAGGAGAAACCCTGTTTATCAACCTCCTGTATGCATCACGAGGAGCGATTTCTATATTGGAGTAACCCTGTTTATCAACCTCCTGTATGCATCACGGGGAACGATTTCTGTATAGGAGTAACCCTGTTTATCATCCTCCTGTATGCATCACGAGGAGCGATTTCTATATTGGAGTAACCCTGTTTATCAACCTCCTGTATGCATCACGGGGAGCGATATCTATACAGGAGTAACCCTGTTTATCAACCTCATGTATGCGTCACGAGGAGCGATTTCTATATTGGAGTAACCCTGTTTATCAACCTCCTGTATGCATCACGGGGAGCGATATCTATACAGGAGTAACCCTGTTTATCAACCTCCTGTATGCGTCACGAGGAGCGATTTCTATATTGGAGTAACCCTGTTTATCAACCTCCTGTATGCGTCACGAGGAGTGATTTCTATATTGGAGTAACCCTGTTTATCAACCTCCTGTATGCATCACGAGGAGCGATTTCTATATAGGAGTAACCCTGTTTATCAACCTTCTGTATGCATCACGAGGAGCGATTTCTATATTGGAGTAACCCTGTTTATCAACCTCCTGCATGCATCACGGGGAGCGATTTCTATATAGGAGTAACCCTGTTTATCATCCTCCTGTATGCATCACGAGGAGCGATTTCTATATTGGAGTAACCCTGTTTATCAACCTCCTGTATGCGTCACGAGGAGCGATATCTATATTGGAGTAACCCTGTTTATCAACCTCCTGTATGCGTCACGAGGAGCGATTTCTATATAGGAGTAACCCTGTTTATCAACCTCCTGTATGCGTCACGAGGAGCGATATCTATATAGGAGTAACCCTGTTTATCAACCTCCTGTATGCGTCACAAGGAGCGATATCTATATAGGAGTAACCCTGTTTATCAACCTCCTGTATGCATCACGAGGAGCGATTTCTAATTGGAGTAACCCTGTTTATCATCCTCCTGTATGCATCACGAGGAGCGATATCTATATAGGAGTAACCCTGTTTATCAACCTCCTGTATGCGTCACAAGGAGCGATATCTATACAGGAGTAACCCTGTTTTTCAACCTCCTGTATGCATCACGAGGAGCGATTTCTATATAGGAGTAACCCTGTTTATCAACCTCCTGTATGCGTCACGAGGAGCGATATCTATATAGGAGTAACCCTGTTTATCAACCTCCTGTATGCGTCACAAGGAGCGATATCTATATAGGAGTAACCCTGTTTATCAACCTCCTGTATGCGTCACAAGGAGCGATTTCTATATAGGAGTAACCCTGTTTATCAACCTCCTGTATGCGTCACGAGGAGCGATTTCTATATTGGAGTAACCCTGTTTATCATCCTCCTGTATGCATCACGAGAAGCGATATCTATATAGGAGTAACCCTGTTTATCAACCTCCTGTATGCGTCACAAGGAGCGATATCTATACAGGAGTAACCCTGTTTTTCAACCTCCTGTATGCATCACGAGGAGCGATATCTATATAGGAGAAACCCTGTTTATCAACCTCCTGTATGCATCACGAGGAGCGATTTCTATATAGGAGTAACCCTGTTTATCAACCTCCTGTATGCATCACGGGGAGCGATTTCTATATAGGAGTAACCCTGTTTATCATCCTCCTGTATGCATCACGAGGAGCGATTTCTATATTGGAGTAACCCTGTTTATCAACCTCCTGTATGCATCACGAGGAGCGATATCTATATTGGAGTAACCCTGTTTATCAACCTCCTGTATGCGTCACAAGGAGCGATTTCTATATAGGAGTAACCCTGTTTATCAACCTCCTGTATGCATCACGGGGAGCGATATCTATATTGGAGTAACCCTGTTTATCAACCTCCTGTATGCGTCACAAGGAGCGATTTCTATATAGGAGTAACCCTGTTTATCAACCTCCTGTATGCATCACGAGGAGCGATATCTATATTGGAGTAACCCTGTTTATCAACCTCCTGTATGCATCACGAGGAGCGATTTCTATATTGGAGTAACCCTGTTTATCAACCTCCTGTATGCATCACGAGGAGCGATATCTATATAGGAGAAACCCTGTTTATCAACCTCCTGTATGCATCACGAGGAGCGATTTCTATATAGGAGTAACCCTGTTTATCAACCTCCTGTATGCATCACGGGGAGCGATTTCTATATAGGAGTAACCCTGTTTATCATCCTCCTGTATGCATCACGAGGAGCGATTTCTATATTGGAGTAACCCTGTTTATCAACCTCCTGTATGCATCACGAGGAGCGATATCTATATTGGAGTAACCCTGTTTATCATGCTTCTGTATGCGTCACGAGGAGCGATATCTATATAGGAGTAACCCTGTTTATCAACCTCCTGTATGCATCACGAGGAGCGATATCTATATAGGAGTAACCCTGTTTATCAACCTCCTGTATGCATCACGAGGAGCGATATCTATATAGGAGTAACCCTGTTTATCAACCTCCTGTATGCGTCACAAGGAGCGATATCTATATTGGAGTAACCCTGTTTATCAACCTCATGTATGCATCACGAGGAGCGATATCTATACAGGAGTAACCCTGTTTATCATGCTTCTGTATGCGTCACAAGGAGCGATATCTATACAGGAGTAACCCTGTTTATCAACCTCCTGTATGCATCACGAGGAGCGATATCTATACAGGAGTAACCCTGTTTATCAACCTCCTGTATGCGTCACGAGGAGCGATTTCTATATAGGAGTAACCCTGTTTATCATCCTCCTGTATGCGTCACGAGGAGCGATTTCTATATTGGAGTAACCCTGTTTATCATCCTCCTGTATGCATCACGGGGAGCGATTTCTATATAGGAGTAACCCTGTTTATCATCCTCCTGTATGCGTCACGGGGAGCGATTTCTATATAGGAGTAACCCTGTTTATCATCCTCCTGTATGCATCACGAGGAGCGATTTCTATATTGGAGTAACCCTGTTTATCAACCTCCTGTATGCATCACGAGGAGCGATATCTATATTGGAGTAACCCTGTTTATCAACCTCCTGTATGCATCACGAGGAGCGATATCTATACAGGAGTAACCCTGTTTATCAACCTCCTGTATGCGTCACGAGGAGCGATTTCTATATAGGAGTAACCCTGTTTATCATCCTCCTGTATGCGTCACGAGGAGCGATTTCTATATTGGAGTAACCCTGTTTATCATCCTCCTGTATGCATCACGGGGAGCGATTTCTATATAGGAGTAACCCTGTTTATCATCCTCCTGTATGCATCACGGGGAGCGATTTCTATATAGGAGTAACCCTGTTTATCATCCTCCTGTATGCGTCACGAGGAGCGATTTCTATATTGGAGTAACCCTGTTTATCAACCTCCTGTATGCGTCACGAGGAGCGATATCTATATTGGAGTAACCCTGTTTATCAACCTCCTGTATGCGTCACGAGGAGCGATTTCTATATAGGAGTAACCCTGTTTATCAACCTCCTGTATGCGTCACGGAGAGCGATATCTATATAGGAGTAACCCTGTTTATCAACCTCCTGTATGCATCACGAGGAGCGATATCTATATAGGAGTAACCCTGTTTATCAACCTCCTGTATGCATCACGAGGAGCGATATCTATATTGGAGTAACCCTGTTTATCAACCTCCTGTATGCATCACGAGGAGCGATATCTATATAGGAGTAACCCTGTTTATCAACCTCATGTATGCATCACGAGGAGCGATATCTATATAGGAGTAACCCTGTTTATCATGCTTCTGTATGCGTCACGAGGAGCGATATCTATATAGGAGTAACCCTGTTTATCAACCTCCTGTATGCATCACGAGGAGCGATATCTATATAGGAGTAACCCTGTTTATCAACCTCCTGTATGCGTCACGAGGAGCGATATCTATATTGGAGTAACCCTGTTTATCAACCTCCTGTATGCGTCACGAGGAGCGATATCTATATTGGAGTAACCCTGTTTATCAACCTCCTGTATGCATCACGAGGAGCGATATCTATATAGGAGTAACCCTGTTTATCAACCTCCTGTATGCGTCACGAGGAGCGATATCTATATTGGAGTAACCCTGTTTATCAACCTCCTGTATGCATCACGAGGAGCGATATCTATATTGGAGTAACCCTGTTTATCATGCTTCTGTATGCATCACGAGGAGCGATTTCTATATAGGAGTAACCCTGTTTATCAACCTCCTGTATGCATCACGAGGAGCGATATCTATATAGGAGTAACCCTGTTTATCAACCTCCTGTATGCGTCACGAGGAGCGATATCTATATTGGAGTAACCCTGTTTATCATGCTTCTGTATGCGTCACAAGGAGCGATATCTATATTGGAGTAAACCTGTTTATTATATGAATGGATTATTTCCGTCTTTCTGATTGGTCTACTTGGTCACATGACAGCACTGACGCCCAGCGATGTCAACCTGTGTGACGCGCGAGAGGTTGATATAACAATCCGGACACCTCCGGTGGCTAAAAATAGCTTTGGGAGAACTCGGTCTTGAACTCCGTACTTCGCGTGCAGTACTGTAAATCAAGCGATAGGCATCGCTTCGTCTCTGTGACCGTGCTGAATTAGAGTTACGTCCCTTTCGTATCAACAATATATGGAAGTCGACGGTAAAACGATACAACGTCAAAGAAATAAACTTCAAGGCAAAGATTCGCCACTGTTTGTAATGAGGAAATAAACTTTCTGCTGAAAGAAAAAGGATGTGCCGAACACCACGAGGGCAGCAGCCAGTGCTGAGAAGACCATGAAGGTGAAACGTCGCCAGAATTTGAAGAATTTCGAAGTACTCGCCAAGTTGTATCCAAAGGTGGCACAAGAGAACGGCTACGCAGTTCTTCAGTTTACCTTCATCATAGAATTAACAGACATTAAGCACGTATCGGGAACAAGTGTTAACATTGTTCATGGCCCATTGAATTCACTGAATCATACAAAGTACGTTCGGTACGTAGGATTATATCGTAGCCATGACAAGGAAATTAAATGACTTATTTTAAATATTTTCGACAGTGATATTTTGAAATTGTTGAAATATTGTTAACTGTTAAAAGTACAAATTGATTCTACCATTAAACAATTGAATTTAAGCTCGATTTGTTTTCATTGAATCTTGATGTATCATGCTGAAATCATTCACCTCATACCTGCCCACATTACATTTCACAGCAGAATTAATAGCAAGTTAAGACATTGTTCATATAATAAAACAATTATAGACTTCAGACTCGGTTGATCCAATGATTTATCGACCTTGGACACGTGATATTCACCTTGGCTTCGCCTCGGTGAATATCACGTGTCCAAGGTCGATAAATCATTGGATCAACCTCACCTGAAGTCAATAATTGTTTATTATCAACCTCCTGTATGCATCACGAGGAGCGATATCTATATAGGAGTAACCCTGTTTATCATGCTTCTGTATGCGTCACGAGGAGCGATATCTATATAGGAGTAACCCTGTTTATCAACCTCCTGTATGCGTAAAGAGGAGCGATATCTATATAGGAGTAACCCTGTTTATCAACCTCCTGTATGCATCACGAGGGGCGATTTCTATATAGGAGTAACCCTGTTTATCAACCTCCTGTATGCATCACGAGGAGCGATTTCTATATTGGAGTAACCCTGTTAATCAACCTCCTGTATGCGTCACAAGGAGCGATATCTATATTGGAGTAACCCTGTTTATCAACCTCCTGTATGCGTCACGAGGAGCGATTTCTATATAGGAGTAACCCTGTTTATCAACCTCCTGTATGCATCACGAGGAGCGATTTCTATATTGGAGTAACCCTGTTTATCAACCTCCTGTATGCGTCAAAAAAGAGCGATATCTATATTGGAGTAACCCTGTTTATCAACCTCCTGTATGCGTCACGAGGAGCGATTTCTATATAGGAGTAACCCTGTTTATCAACCTCCTGTATGCGTCACGAGGAGCGATATCTATATAGGAGTAACCCTGTTTATCAACCTCCTGTATGCATCACGAGGAGCGATATCTATATAGGAGTAACCCTGTTTATCAACCTCCTGTATGCATCACGAGGAGCGATATCTATATAGGAGTAACCCTGTTTATCAACCTCCTGTATGCGTCACGAGGAGCGATATCTATATAGGAGTAACCCTGTTTATCAACCTCCTGTATGCATCACGAGGAGCGATATCTATATAGGAGTAACCCTGTTTATCAACCTCCTGTATGCGTCAAGAGGAGCGATATCTATATAGGAGTAACCCTGTTTATCAACCTCCTGTATGCATCACGAGGAGCGATTTCTATATAGGAGAAACCCTGTTTATCAACCTCCTGTATGCATCACGAGGAGCGATTTCTATATTGGAGTAACCCTGTTTATCAACCTCCTGTATGCGTCACAAGGAGCGATATCTATACAGGAGTAACCCTGTTTATCAACCTCCTGTATGCATCACGAGGAGCGATATATATATAGGAGTAACCCTGTTTATCAACCTCCTGTATGCGTCAAGAGGAGCGATATCTATATAGGAGTAACCCTGTTTATCAACCTCCTGTATGCATCACGAGGAGCGATTTCTATATAGGAGTAACCCTGTTTATCAACCTCCTGTATGCATCACGAGGAGCGATTTCTATATTGGAGTAACCCTGTTTATCAACCTCCTGTATGCGTCACAAGGAGCGATATCTATACAGGAGTAACCCTGTTTATCAACCTCCTGTATGCATCAAGAGGAGCGATATCTATACAGGAGTAACCCTGTTTATCAACCTTCTTTATGCATCACGAGGAGCGATATCTATATTGGAGTAACCCTGTTTATCAACCTCCTGTATGCATCACGAGGAGCGATATCTATATTGGAGTAACCCTGTTTATCAACCTCCTGTATGCATCACGAGGAGCGATATCTATATTGGAGTAACCCTGTTTATCAACCTCCTGTATGCATCACGAGGAGCGATATCTATATAGGAGTAACCCTGTTTATCAACCTCCTGTATGCATCACGAGGAGCGATATCTATATTGGAGTAACCCTGTTTATCAACCTCCTGTATGCATCACGAGGAGCGATATCTATATTGGAGTAACCCTGTTTATCAACCTCCTGTATGCATCACGAGGAGCGATTTCTATATTGGAGTAACCCTGTTTATCAACCTCCTGTATGCGTCACAAGGAGCGATATCTATACAGGAGTAACCCTGTTTATCAACCTCCTGTATGCATCAAGAGGAGCGATATCTATACAGGAGTAACCCTGTTTATCAACCTCCTGTATGCATCACGAGGAGCGATTTCTATATTGGAGTAACCCTGTTTATCAACCTCCTGTATGCGTCACAAGGAGCGATATCTATACAGGAGTAACCCTGTTTATCAACCTCCTGTATGCATCAAGAGGAGCGATATCTATACAGGAGTAACCCTGTTTATCAACCTCCTGTATGCATCACGAGGAGCGATTTCTATATTGGAGTAACCCTGTTTATCAACCTCCTGTATGCTTCACGAGGAGCGATATCTATATTGGAGTAACCCTGTTTATCAACCTCCTGTATGCATCACGAGGAGCGATATCTATATAGGAGTAACCCTGTTTATCAACCTCCTGTATGCGTCACGAGGAGCGATATCTATATAGGAGTAACCCTGTTAATCAACCTCCTGTATGCGTCACGGGGAGCGATATCTATATAGGAGTAACCCTGTTTATCAACCTCCTGTATGCATCACGAGGAGCGATATCTATATTGGAGTAACCCTGTTTATCAACCTCCTGTATGCATCACGAGGAGCGATTTCTATATAGGAGTAACCCTGTTTATCAACCTTCTGTATGCGTCACGAGGAGCGATTTCTATATTGGAGTAACCCTGTTTATCAACCTCCTGTATGCGTCACGGGGAGCGATATCTATACAGGAGTAACCCTGTTTATCAACCTTCTGTATGCATCACGAGGAGCGATATCTATATAGGAGTAACCCTGTTTATCAACCTCCTGTATGCGTCAAGAGAAGCGATATCTATATAGGAGTAACCCTGTTTATCAACCTCCTGTATGCATCACGAGGAGCGATTTCTATATTGGAGTAACCCTGTTTATCAACCTCCTGTATGCATCACGAGGAGCGATATCTATATTGGAGTAACCCTGTTTATCAACCTCCTGTATGCGTCACAAGGAGCGATTTCTATATAGGAGTAACCCTGTTTATCAACCTCCTGTATGCATCACGGGGAGCGATATCTATATTGGAGTAACCCTGTTTATCAACCTCCTGTATGCGTCACAAGGAGCGATTTCTATATAGGAGTAACCCTGTTTATCAACCTCCTGTATGCATCACGAGGAGCGATATCTATATTGGAGTAACCCTGTTTATCAACCTCCTGTATGCATCACGAGGAGCGATTTCTATATTGGAGTAACCCTGTTTATCAACCTCCTGTATGCATCACGAGGAGCGATATCTATATTGGAGTAACCCTGTTTATCAACCTCCTGTATGCGTCACGAGGAGCGATATCTATACAGGAGTAACCCTGTTTATCAACCTCCTGTATGCATCACGAGGAGCGATATCTATACAGGAGTAACCCTGTTTATCAACCTTCTGTATGCATCACGAGGAGCGATTTCTATATTGGAGTAACCCTGTTTATCAACCTCCTGTATGCATCACGAGGAGCGATATCTATACAGGAGTAACCCTGTTTATCAACCTTCTGTATGCATCACGAGGAGCGATATCTATATAGGAGTAACCCTGTTTATCAACCTCCTGTATGCGTCAAGAGGAGCGATATCTATATAGGAGTAACCCTGTTTATCAACCTCCTGTATGCATCACGAGGAGCGATTTCTATATTGGAGTAACCCTGTTTATCAACCTCCTGTATGCATCACGAGGAGCGATTTCTATATTGGAGTAACCCTGTTTATCAACCTCCTGTATGCATCACGAGGAGCGATTTCTATATAGGAGTAACCCTGTTTATCAACCTCCTGTATGCGTCACGGGGAGCGATATCTATACAGGAGTAACCCTGTTTATCAACCTTCTGTATGCATCACGAGGAGCGATATCTATATAGGAGTAACCCTGTTTATCAACCTCCTGTATGCGTCAAGAGGAGCGATATCTATATAGGAGTAACCCTGTTTATCAACCTCCTGTATGCATCACGAGGAGCGATATCTATATTGGAGTAACCATGTTTATCAACCTCCTGTATGCGTAAAATTACTCTCTCGAAAATGTATTGCTTTTATTTCGTCATTAAAGTATTGTGATGTTATGAAAATAGAAAACATGGCATTGAAAATAAAGAAAAAGTACATATCTCTATTTCAACATTTCAGAGCTTAGATTTCACCAATAAACAACGGTTTTATTGTGGAATAATATACATTAACACGGTTCACGACGAACGTAGTGGGCAAGAGGATCGCATTTGTCCAAAATGATTATGACATTTATTTTAGAACAAATATCGTTAACAAGAAATAAACTTTATCAAGTATAGTCATAAACGTGACATTACCTGACAGTATGGCAGATATATTAATAAATAATTGTGATGGATTAGATTTCTGCAGTGCAAAATGTCGTTGTGACGTTGATGTATGATGGAACAATAAAAAAGAACTACCATCGTCACATGACATATCATATAACTCATCAGGTTATCAGATCTGAGGAAATAACACAGCTGCTTATTTTTCTAGTAAAAAGGAATTTACTCAAGAGTTGACAATATCTTTAGAGTTAATGGGAAATATAGTCGCAAGAGAATTCGGTCCAAATGATTTTGACTGTCCTGAATTGGAAACCAATAGGAAGTTTATGGGAATAGGCCATAGTCCTGTCTTACACTCCTGAAAAAATCTTTCAATTCGATGGATAGTTTTTTTAATTATTATTGAATTTATTTATTTTAATTTTATTTTAAACAAATTGCCTGATTTTGAAAGGTGACTGTGAAGAAAGTATTAGGAGTTCGCTAAAAAAAAGAAGAAACTTGTTATTCCCCAATGCTTCAGCTATAAATAAATACAGTTTCAGCTCTTAGGTGCAACTATCTTGGGAGTGGTGTATCCGCAAAGGTACATGGGGTCAGAAAATATGAAAAAGTTTTTTAAAATCCAAGATGGCGGCTAACCCACGTGATTTACGAATTCGCCACGACTTACTTTTTTCTCGTACTGAAAAAACGCAACTTTTTTTTTAAAAAGTGTCACGTCTCTAAGTGCATTTTGAAAATTTTACCCATGTTAAAAATGGACACTTGGATTCGAACTGGACCTCTAATGGCTGGACCAATTGGGCCCAAAAGCTTCGCTGATATATTCCACATTACGGGTTATTAGCATGTACAATTTTGTTGCATTTGCTTCAGCCGTTTTGGCTGCATTTGTGACACAAAAATCTTGAAATAATAAAAATAAAAATATTGTCGCAAGCGACGACAACAGGATTCAGCCGTATATATGTAGATTTAATGTTTATTAACTTATTTCAGTATGCCTCATCATTCCTGCAAGTTTCTGCAAGTTTTGATTAAAATACTTCAAGGAAAGGAGACTTGAATAAAGTGATTTTCCAACAGTAGCTTACTGTACTTGTTTTCCCCATTTATCTTTTACAATTATACTTCAAGTTGAAATAGAATCAGAAAAGAAATTTAGACTTTATGCCTTATCTGTATTCTAGATGAAAATTGTGAACAAAGAAATTACTCAATATTCATTGCTGTTCTATTCTATAAGTCTAGTGGTCTAAGGGAAGCAACTGCAGGAAAAGTACAATTCTAGCTAAGCTTCATAAAATCTTTACAAATTTCTTCTCGCCACAATGCAAGTTGTGAACTTATAATGTTTAAACCCCCTAAATTATATAAATTATCGAACTAATGATCCTTTTTCAAATTAGGGTGATATGTTGTCTCTCTGATAAGGTATTATCAACATGCTATGATTTTCCATTGTTGAGTAATGGCACGATAAATGATTTTAGAAAAGTCGCCTAAATTCGATTGCTCACTGTCAACAAAGTATTAGGAGTTCGCCAATAAAGTAACAAACTTGTTATTCCCAAATGCCTCAGCTGCATATAAATATAAGTTTCAGCGCTTAAATGCAACTATCTTCAGAGTGGTGTTTCCGCAAAAGTATATGGGGTCAAAACATTTGAAAAAGTTAAAATTCAATATGGCGTCGGAACCACGTGACCAACGACTTCGATATGGTAACATATTTTGCTTGTCTAGTTATTACGAATGTTCTTAAACAAGTTGGGAGTCTCTAGTATGTCTCTGGGATTATTTAGACCCAAATTTAACATGTCAAAATCGGAAAAATTGAAAGAAAATCAAAATGGCGGCTTAACCACGTGACCTACGAATTCGTCATCGTTTACTTTTTTTGCTTGTATTCTTCATGCACATCTTTTGCAAATGCTATGTAACTTTTTTATTTATAATGACCGGAAATGACTGTTCGCATGCGATTTTATTATTGATTCACAAAGACCATAGACCTGCCTTACTCTCCTGAAAAAAATCTTTCAATTCGATGGGTTTGGTTTTTGAATTATCGCCCCTGAAAGTTCGCGATTTTCAAAATTAGCCTGACTTTGAAAGGTCACTGTGCGAAAAGTATTAGGAGTTCACACACAAAAAACTTGTTATTCCCCAATGTTTCAACTATATATAAATAAAGTTTCAGGTCTTAGTTGCAAATATCTTCGGAGTGGTGTTTCCGCAAAGGTACATTGGGACAGAAAATTTGAAAAAGTTGAAAAATCCAAGATTGCGGCTTAACCACGTGACTTACGATTTCACCGCGATTTACTTCTTTTCTCAAGTCATTGTGGATCTTTTGGAAAAAAGTTGCAAGTCTCTAAGTGCATTTTGAGAAATGTTCCCATGTTAAAAACAAAATTTGGATTCGAACTGAACCTTTAATGGCTGAACCGATTGGGCCCAATAGCTTAGTATGTCTATTCCACATATAGGGCTATTAGCCTGTAATATATGGTTGCATTTGCTTTAGCCGTTTTGGCTGAGTCGTGATGATAAATTTGGTGCAAATAATAATTTTTAAAAACACGCCAATAACAATAAGGATTCTGAATTGGCTGAATCCGTAATGATAATTACAGGCATTTCCCTTTTTAGGTTAATTTCAATGCTATTTAGGGTAAATTTGGTAACTTTATTTATCTATTTTTATTATTTTTTTGTACATTTCATTTATTGACTGTAAATTTGAGATTGTTACTTTTTATTGTTTTTTGTTTATATTACAGTCACTCGTTTTCATTGGTATGATGAGAAGAGTGAGACTTGTGAAGTGTGAACTTACTCTGATCCATGAGATGAGAAAAATAAGAAAGGAATAAAATCAAGTGGAACCGATTCATCTTTTGTGATACCTACAGTGCTGTTGTGTAAGAAATCCAAGTTCATACATGTATTAAGCCCCTGTTGATTTCGTAAACAGAAGAAAATAATATCTCCGATACGCTTAACACAATTATAAGCTATCATCATCACTTAACAATCAGAGCTCGCCTGAAAGACACGACGGAGTAGCGAAGTTATTCAATATAATCTACTGCAACAAAGGAGTGAAGGCAAGCACACCCAGTAATATGGTGTATGGAGAGTGTGGCAGATTCCCCGTTCATACATTTGCCAAAGTTAGAATGATAAAAGTTTGGACACGTCTCTTAACTTTGCACTGTAATACATACCCTAGGCAATGTATCGATATGATGATTCTGATGATACGAGAGGTAAAGCAATTACTATTAGTCTAAATACTGTTGGTTTTGGGGATATATTGCAGAGTCAAAACGTGGATTTCAATTATTCAAATTTTGTAAATAATGTTACACAAAGACTGAAAGATATATTTACACAAGAACGGGCTTCATCGCTGTCGCTTTCAAACAAATGTTTTACTATAAAATGTTTAAATCACACACATACTAAACTCTCATGCAAAAGAAACGTCCCCATATTTTGAAAACAGTATAAAATGAAATATTGATGTCGGAGAAAGTAGATTTTGAATGTATTTGGTAGCCACATGTTTTGTATAGAAGTATTCACAATTTCATACATCAGAGTATGCTTCTTTTATTTTTTTACATCTGTTCAAATACACATGGGGTGCTAAAATCGCTTTTTAAAGATGTTTTTGGCCCACAATAGTTGGTATTTAAGTTTAAAACATTGAAAAAGTAGAAAATTAATTACTTAAAGATATCCTCGACATAAATAACCTTCTAAATTAGTTGACGCGTCATTACTGTAGGACGTCACAAAACAAGCCAAAAACTGGCTTTTTGAGGCTTCTATCTCGTCTAGTTAAGGAGATTCCAAAATGACCATTTCTTAAAACTTGTGTTTCTCAGAATTATGAATAGGTAATGTTTTGAAAATTCATATTTACTTTTGTTGGGTTCTGATGACATGATGTAACGCTGTTTCAGTCGCATTTATCGCCCGTCGATTGAAATATCTTGTATTTTGAATGGGGTCGTTTCTTTTGCACGTGAGTTTATTTGAGTTCGTTACGAAATGCAGTTTCAGGTGCTCACCCCACGAGTTGGCAATTGTGACAGGGAGATATTACAATATAGCATTAGAAAATAGAATTTGTAAATTGTGTCATGTTAATTGTGTGGAAGTCGAATATCTTTTTCTTTTAATTTGCATTGTCCTTTTTTATACTGACCTGAGAACAAATAATATTCCCAAATATTACTATGTACATTCAAATAGGTTGAAATTCACTTCGTTTTTAAATAATGACAATATTTTTCTAATTTGAAAGCTATAAACTTTCATTTACCAAGGCATGTTACTTCGAAATTCTCAGTTATGATTTGATGTGTATAATATGTTTATATAAGAAGTTAAATGTTTAATATGTTGACATGCTAATTTATGATGATGTGATCCCTGTTAGGCGGTGTTTTCTTTGTTTGTTTGCATGTGAATCTTTTATACGTGATATGAATGTCCCACTGTAACAAAACACTCTCGTACTCCGGAACTGCTCAGGAAACTGCATAGACGGGTGTTTGTTACAACACGAACAGACACATGTCCAGTAGCCACTGCCATCATCTCAAATCATTGTTCATGTACAACACACTGTCATCACTGTCACAGTGACTCATTAAAACTTATTCAAACTGTTCGTGCCCACGTACAAATCTACGAACAACCATGTCCATGTGTAATTTGATAAGGAGAATACGTGAATGTCTGGATCTGATGAGAATTATGTCTCAGGCTATTGGCATTCAAATAAATCTTTGCTGTAATTCATACTTTTATCATGACAATTACTTTCAATTACCCATGCTTTAAATGCTCACCTGTATGTATTGCCCATAACATATATATATCTTTTTAAAGAGGGCAATTAACAAAATGAAATACAGGTTCAACAAGCGTCAATATTACAGCATGCATATAGCTTGTTAAACTGGAGCGTTACACGTGTATACGAAATTTTTATGGTGAATTATCAAATCCGGAGAATATTTTTTATTAGATATTTGAAAAAAAATGCATTTAAATGTGACAGACAGAATTGAGTTTATAATATTTTATAATATTTTGTTTTTGATTGATTGAAGAATAATTTGTTTTATCTGAGAAGGCCTTGTCCAAAATTGTGCTTTCGGACCTGGTTCAGTTTAATTTTACCTTTTCAGTTTATGTTGCATTTTGGTCATCACAATTTACAAAACTAAACATAACATGTGCTGATTATGTCTTTGTAACTGATTATTGCTATGCACGCTATGCTGTCTGTACGGTACGTTTGTCTTCAATATGTCCTGTGAAACTGTAGGTTTGTCTTCAATATGTCGGGTGAAGCTGTACGTCCTTCTTTTAGAAACCATGTGAAAATGAACGTTTTTTTTTCAATATGTCGTGTGAAACTGTACGTCTTTCTTTTATAAACCATGTGAAAAAGTACGTTTTTCTTCAATATGTCGTGTGAAACTGTACGTCTTTCTTTCATAAACCATGTGAAAAAGTACGTTTTTCTTCAGTATGTCATGTGAAACTGTAGGTTTGTCTTCAATATGTCGTGTGAAACTGTACGTCCTTCTTTTATAAACCATGTGAAAATGTACGGGTTTTTCAATATGTCGTGTGAAACTGTACGTCTTTCTTTCATAAACCATGTGAAAAAGTACGCTTTTCTTCAATATGTCGTGTGAAACTGTACGCTTTTCTTCAATATGTCGTGTGAAACTGTGCGTTTTTCTTCAATATGTCATGTGCAACTGTACGTTCGTCTTTTATATGTCGTGTGAAACTGTAGGTTTGTCTTCAATATGTTATGTGAAACTGTACGTCTTTCTTTTATAAACGATGTGAAAAATTACGTTTGTCTTCAATATGTCATGTGAAACTGTAGGTTTGTCTTCAATATGTCATGTGAAACTGTACGTCTTTCTTTTATAAACCATGTGAAACTGTAGGTTGTTCTTCAATATGTCGTGTGAAACTGTAAGTTTTTCTTCAATATGTAATGTGCAACTGTACGTTTGTTTTTTATATGTCGTGTGAAACTGTAGGTTTGTCTTCAATATGTCGTGTGAAACTGTACGTCTTTCTTTTATAAACCATGTGAAAATGTACGTAATATGTCGTGTGAATTCGAAACTGTAGGTTTGTCTTCAATATGTCATGTGAAACTGTACGTTTGTCTTTTATATGTCGTGTGAAACTGTAGGTTTGTCTTCAATATGTCGTGTGAAACTGTACGTCTTTCTTTCATAAACCATGTGAAACTGTACGTTTTTCTTCAATATGTCGTGTGAAACTGTACGTTTTTCTTCAATATGTCGTGTGAAACTGTAGGTTTTTCTTCAATATGTCATGTGAAACTGTAGGTTTGTCTTCAATATGTCATGTGAAACTGTACGTCTTTCTTTCATAAACCATGTGAAAAAGTACGTTTTTCGTCAATATGTCGTGTGAAACTGTACGTCTTTCTTTCATAAACCATGTGAAAAAGTACGTTTTTCTTCAATATGTCGTGTGAAACTGTACGTCTTTCTTTCATAAACCATGTGAAAAAGTACGCTTTTCTTCAAAATGTCGTGTGAAAGTGTAGGTTTTTCTTCAATAAGTCATGTGAAACTGTACGTCTTTCTTTCATAAACCATGTGAAAATGTAGGTTTTTCTTCAATAAGTCATGTGAAACTGTAGGTTGTTCTTCAATATGTCATGTGAAACTGTAGGTTTTCCTTCAATGTGTCATGTGAAACTGTACGTCTTTCTTTCATAAACCATGTGAAAATGTACGTTTTTCTTCAATATGTCGTGTGAAACTGTACGTAAGTCGTTGTCCTGATCAAAAACAATCTACAAATAAATTCAAGGAGTCTTGGACGGATTATCAAGGGACATACAGACAAGAGAGGGTTTGTGCGTACAGTTGAACTTAATACTGTAACTTCAACTTCTAATGAAACAATAGTATTTCTCATATGAAACAATACTATTTCTCATATGAAACAATAGTATTTCTCATATTAAACAATACTATTTCTCATATTAAACAATACTATTTCTCATATGAAACAATACTATTTCTCATATGAAACAATAGTATTTCTCATATTAAACAATACTATTTCTCATATTAAACAATACTATTTCTCATATGAAACAATACTATTTCTCATATGAAACAATACTATTTCTCATATGAAACAATAGTATTTCTCATATTAAACAATACTATTTCTCATATTAAACAATACTATTTCTCATATGAAACAATACTATTTCTCATATTAAACAATACTATTTCTCATATGAAACAATAGTATTTCTCATATGAAACAATAGTATTTCTCATATTAAACAATACTATTTCTCATATGAAACAATACTATTTCTCATATGAAACAATACTATTTCTCATATGAAACAATAGTATTTCTCGTATTAGACAATAGTATTTCCATCTGTTTACCACTACATTACATTGCTACTGTTTACCACTACATTACATTGCTACTGTTTACCACTACATTACATTGCTACTGTTTACCACTACATTACATTGCTACTGTTTGCCACTGCGCCGGTATAACCTCCCGTTCACCATACCACATTTAGGTATCAGAAAACAGTTCACGGATTCCTGCACTATCACAATGCCTGAGTCTTGGGCTACACATGTGCCAAACATCTTTAAATAGTTTTAATTGTAAAACTAAAAGGTCTGAATTATATATAAATCAAGAGAGTTTAAAGATGTGTTAATGTTTGACAAATATTGTATGTATAATTTGTTCATGTGGGATTACATCTGGGACAATATTTTATGTACAATTTCTATATGTGGGATTACATTTGGGACAATATTTTATGCATAATTTCTGTATGTGGGATTACATTTTGGACAACATTTTTATGGTGACGAACACATACGACACACGAGTCAGCAGTTGCCAGCACTGAAAATCCAAACTGCTAATTCATTCAATCATCGAGACTTCACTCTAATCACTGTAATCTCAAATATAGCAATGTTAAGTTTTGTACTTACAGACGTGATTTTGTAATGATAAACCTACATGTAATGGTATATATAAGATACCTACGGCAATAAAACACAGGCGGTCAATGGGACCGACAGCGTGCTTTATAAGACAATAAAACATGCTCGTGAGTTTAGACGTCAGTTAGAGCATCGCTAAGCAAATGACGTCATATGTTACGTCACTTCGATTGTTCAATGCTATGGAATGTGTTCTACGACGGGAGGCATTAATATTTTCCAAATATAGTTTATACAAACAACATAATATCATGGTTTTTATATAAAAGCGAGTAATTATTGCGCCCTTCGTGTTTTATGCTCCCTGCTATGTTTTATGTAATGGAGAATGCATGAGGAGCCGTGGATTCGTTAAAAATAATCAACGAGCCACGAAGGGGCGAGTTGATTATTTTTTTTAACGAATCCACAGCTCCGAATGCATTCTCCATCTTAATCCATGTATGACGTCACGAAACATACATATGTGATTATCTAGCATTATAGACAATACATTTCAATTATGTAACCTTAAAAAACATTATTTTGCAAATTTCGGTGCCCATTCATCGGAAATGGTACACGTAGCTTCGACTCTTATGATATGGATTCTTCCACGCACGTGCATGGCGCATATCTTCCACGCAAAGCGATTTGACTGACAGCCGAACTCCTGCATTTCATGTGTTTCAGCACGATCCCCATGCGTTTCACACTTTACCAGTCTTGTTTAGAATGCAGGGATCTTACTGACAAACAATCAAATGATTACCAGCAGGCCTGGTAGTCGAATAGGTTAGGGCGCTGCGTAACAGACGAAGGGTTACATGTTCGATTCCCGGGTCAGACATTAAAAAAATAATCAGATATTTTAAGATTCTAATCAGATATACTAAGACAAAATTCATCATTCTTGAACAAATTACTTTGTGAGCCATTACGAAAATGTCAAAACCTGACACCCTTCCTGACTGGATTCAAAATAATCCACGGTTAACACAATAGAGTGACGTCATCACAATGGATTAATCAACGATAAAGCACTCCAACTCGTCTTCTATTTCTTAAATAATGGACACAGAACTGAAGTATACACCTGAGTCATCTGAAATGTGAAATAGGAATTTAATGAGGTGTTCAAAATCAAGTTGTACTGGCATACCATGTATTTGCTGCAATGAATGTAAACAAACAGTCATTCTTCACTCGTATCTACTTGTAACCTCACGGAACATACTATCAGAACCAATAGCTGTTAATCAATGGTTGAAACATACTTGAGGCGAGGTATTATACCGATCCCTTCCTTCACCACACACTTCACTGTTATCCATTTTGAAGTATTTCAATTAAAGTTAACTATGAATAGGATCTTCTATTCATTTTTGTTCACTCGGTGTTTCTAGGGAAAAGTGGGAAAGGAAATCTAAAAGGACGTATGTGGACTCCATTTAAGTATCTGCTATATCCAGGACACACTCGATATACAGCCGTACTCGTTACCTTTATAGTGTGTTACGATCACACAATATACAGCAGTACTCGTTACCTTTATAGTGTGTTACGATCACACAATATACAGCCGTACTCGTTACCTTTATAGTGTGTTACGATCACACAATATTCAGCCGTACTCGTTACCTTTATATTGTGTTACGATCACACAATATACAGCCGTACTCGTTACCTTTATAGTGTGTTACGATCACACAATATACAGCCGTACTCGTTACCTTTATAGTGTGTTACGATCACACAATATACAGCCGTACTCGTTACCTTTATAGTGTGTTACGATCACACAATATACAGCAGTACTCGTTACCTATATAGTGTGTGACGATCACACAGTATACTGCCGTACTCGTTACCTTTATAGTGTGTTACGATCACACAATATACAGCCGCACTCGTTACCTTTATAGTGTGTTACTATCACACAATATACAGCCGCATTCGTTACCTTTATAGTGTGTTACGATCACACAATATACTGCCGCACTCGTTACCTTTATAGTGTGTTACGATCACACAATATACAGCCGTACTCGTTACCTTTATAGTGTGTTACGATCACACAATATACTGCCGCACTCGTTACCTTTATAGTGTGTTACGATCACACAATATACTGCCGCACTCGTTACCTTTATAGCGAGTTACGATCACACAATATACAGCCGTACTCGTTACCTTTATAGTGTGTTACGATCACACAATATACAGCCGCACTCGTTACCTTTATAGTGTGTTACGATCACACAATATACAGCCGCATTCGTTACCTTTATAGTGTGTTACGATCATACAGTATACAGCAGTACTCGTTATCTTTATAGTGTGTTACGATCACACAATATACAGCCGCACTCGTTACCTTTATAGCGAGTTACGATCACACAACATACAGCCGTACTCGTTACCTTTATAGTGTGTTACGATCACACAATATACAGCCGCACTCGTTACCTTTATAGTGTGTTACGATCACACAATATACAGCCGTACTCGTTACCTTTATAGTGTGTTACGATCACACAATATACAGCCGCACTCGTTACCTTTATAGTGTGTTACGATCACACAATATACAGCCGTACTCGTTACCTTTATAGTGTGTTACGATCACACAATATACAGCCGCACTCGTTACCTTTATAGTGTGTGACGATCACACAATATACAGCCGCATTCGTTACCTTTATAGTGTGTTACGATCACACAATATACAGCAGTACTCGTTACCTATATAGTGTGTGACGATCACACAATATACAGCCGTACTCGTTACCTTTATAGTGTGTTACGATCACACAATATACAGCCGTACTCGTTACCTTTATAGTGTGTTACGATCACACAATATACAGCCGTACTCGTTACCTTTATAGTGTGTTACGATCACACAATATACAGCCGTACTCGTTACCTTTTTAGTGTGTTACGATCACACAATATACTGCCGCACTCGTTACCTTTATAGTGTGTTACGATCACACAATATACAGCCGCACTCGTTACCTTACTAGTGTGTTACGATCACCCAATATACAGCGGTACTCGTTACCTTTATAGTGTGTTACGATCACCCAATATACAGCCGTACTCGTTACCTTTATAGTGTGTTACGATCAAACAATATACAGCAGTACTCGTTACCTTTATAGTGTGTTACGATCACACAATATACAGCCGTACTCGTTACCTTTATAGTGTGTTACGATCACACAATATACTGCCGCACTCGTTACCTTTATAGTGTGTTACGATCACACAATATACTGCCGCACTCGTTACCTTTATAGTGTGTTACGATCACACAACATACAGCCGCACTCGTTACCTTACTAGTGTGTTACGATCACCCAATATACAGCCGTACTCGTTACCTTTATAGTGTGTTACGATCACCCAATATACAGCCGTACTCGTTACCTTTATAGTGTGTTACGATCACCCAATATACAGCCGTACTCGTTACCTTTATAGTGTGTTACGATCACACAATATACAGCCGTACTCGTTACCTTTATAGTGTGTTACGATCACACAATATAATGCCGCACTCGTTAACTTTATAGTGTGTGACGATCACACAATATACTGCCGTACTCGTTACCTTTATAGTGTGTTACGATCACCCAATATACAGCCGTACTCGTTACCTTTATAGTGTGTTACGATCACACAATATACAGCCGTACTCGTTACCTTTATAGTGTGTTACGATCACACAATATACAGCCGTACTCGTTACCTTTATAGTGTGTTACGATCACACAATATACTGCCGTACTCGTTACCTTTATAGTGTGTGACGATCACACAATATACTGCCGCACTCGTTACCTTTATATTGTGTTACGATCACACAATATACAGCAGTACTCGTTACCTATATAGTGTGTTACGATCACACAATATACAGCCGCACTCGTTACCTTTATAGTGTGTTACGATCACCCAATATACAGCCGTACTCGTTACCTTTATAGTGTGTTACGATCACACAATATACAGCCGTACTCGTTACCTTTATAGTGTGTTACGATCACACAATATACAGCCATACTCGTTACCTTTATAGTGTGTTACGATCACACAATATACAGCCGTACTCGTTACCTTTATAGTGTGTTACGATCACACAATATACAGCAGTACTCGTTACCTATATAGTGTGTGACGATCACACAATATACTGCCGTACTCGTTACCTTTATAGTGTGTTACGATCACACAATATACAGCCGCACTCGTTACCTTTATAGTGTGTTACGATCACACAATATACAGCAGTACTCGTTACCTATATAGTGTGTTACGATCACACAATATACAGCAGTACTCGTTACCTATATAGTGTGTGACGATCACACAATATACTGCCGTACTCGTTACCTTTATAGTGTGTTACGATCACACAATATACAGCCGCACTCGTTACCTTTATAGTGTGTTACGATCACACAATATACAGCCGCACTCGTTACCTTTATAGTGTGTTACGATCACCCAATATACAGCCGTACTCGTTACCTTTATAGTGTGTTACGATCACACAATATACAGCCATACTCGTTACCTTTATAGTGTGTTACGATCACACAATATACAGCCGCATTCGTTACCTTTATAGTGTGTTACGATCACACAATATACAGCAGTACTCGTTACCTATATAGTGTGTGACGATCACACAATATACTGCCGTACTCGTTACCTTTATAGTGTGTTACGATCACACAATATACAGCCGCACTCGTTACCTTTATAGTGTGTTACGATCACCCAATATACAGCCGTACTCGTTACCTTTATAGTGTGTTACGATCACACAATATACAGCCGTACTCGTTACCTTTATAGTGTGTTACGATCACACAATATACAGCCATACTCGTTACCTTTATAGTGTGTTACGATCACACAATATACAGCCGCATTCGTTACCTTTATAGTGTGTTACGATCACACAATATACAGCAGTACTCGTTACCTATATAGTGTGTGACGATCACACAATATACTGCCGTACTCGTTACCTTTATAGTGTGTTACGATCACACAATATACAGCCGCACTCGTTACCTTTATAGTGTGTTACTATCACACAATATACAGCCGCATTCGTTACCTGTATAGTGTGTTACGATCACACAATATACTGCCGTACTCGTTACCTTTATAGTGTGTTACGATCACACAATATACAGCAGTACTCGTTACCTATATAGTGTGTGACGATCACACAATATACTGCCGTACTCTTTACCTTTATAGTGTGTTCCGATCACACAATATACAGCCGCACTCGTTACCTTTATAGTGTGTTACGATCACACAATATACAGCCGTACTCGTTACCTTTATAGTGTGTTACGATCACACAATATACAGCCGTACTCGTTACCTTTATAGTGTGTTACGATCACACAATATACAGCCGCATTCGTTACCTTTATAGTGTGTTACGATCACACAATATACTGCCGCACTCGTTACCTTTATAGTGTGTTACGATCACACAATATACAGCAGTACTCGTTACCTTTATAGAACAGTTGCTGAATGTAATTACATGGGAAGTTCCAAAACAATTGCATTATTTAAGTGAAAATTACAATGCTAGTGGCATTGGTTTGTAGTTACATGTAAAGTAACATTGATCAATTGGTTTACATTATGAAGGAATGATGAAGTTTGTGTCATTTTGAAATAAACGCACTTCCAACTTCAAGATAGTTCAGGACATATAGTTCATGATATATTTACTCTTCTTATGGCATGTGTTATATTAACCATAAGGGAAGACGGACACGGGGTAATATTTTTCCTGTTAGTCACATGGGAGTTACACCTTTTTCCGTCTTTTGATTGGCTGTTACAGAAAATTAACCGATTTCATTGGTTGCCGGAACTATTTCATTCATCTTTCTAACTTTTCCCGACTAGTAACTTTAGAAATTGTCTTCTGCATTTAAACATGCTTTATTTGTTTCCCGTAGTTGATTTTAGCGTTTTCGTACATGTGCCGACGCTTCAAATGTCGGCAGAAGCAGATAAAGTGTCCGAAATTTAGAGAAACTAGCGATTATTGCTTGACTATATAACCAAGGAAAGCTTCAAAAGCGACGGCAATCGTTCGAATGCAGTGACGTCATTGGCGCGAGCGGTTATGACGTCACAGGGCTTTTCGGTTAGAGCCGACTTGCTTTTGAGCTTCGCAGACCTCTTGATATGAATGTTGTAATAACTTATATCGTATAATCATGGATTGATAGTAATAATAATAATAATAATAATAATAATAATAATAATAATAATAATTAATTTGTTAAGCGCCTATCTTCCAACAAAGCTGCTCAGCGGCGCTGTTTCATGAGCTCGTAGTGTCATTGTATTTTGGTGGTGAATGCTTCACTGAAAAGATGGGTTTTCAGCATTGAGCGGTAAGTGTCAATGTCCTGAGCAAATCTGATGTCCATCGGTAGAGAATTCCACAAAGTGGGACCAGCAACAGCAAACGATCTTTCTGCTGTTTTTGTTCTGGTCTCTGGAACATCTAGCTGTTTCTGTTGAGCTGATCGGAGACTTCTGCTTGGTGTGTGGAACGAGATCAGATCCTTTAGATACCGAGGGTATGATGGATCATGAAGGGCCTGATAAGTGGTTGTAAGCAGCTTGAACTTGATTCTCTGTTTTATTGGCAGCCAGTGCAGAGCTCTCAGAACTGGGGTGATGTGTTCTCTGGGTTTGGTCCTGGTGACAACTCTGGCTGCCCTGTTCTGTAGGCGTTGAAGGTGACCAAGAGCAGCTTCTCCAGAGAGAAGAGCATTGCCGTAGTCCACTCTTGAGGTGGCGAAGGCATGCACAAGGAGCTTGGCTGTGTCTGTATCCAGGTACTGCCGGATCTTGCCTATGTTCCTCAGGTGAAAAGAAGCAGATCTCATCGTGGATAGTGCTTGGGCCTCCGAGGATAGCGTCTTCTCAAAAATCACACCCAGATTACGCACCCTGTCTGTAGATTCGACAACTGCACCCCCAATGTTGAGAGTTACATCTTGTATCTTTTGTAGCTGTTGCCGTGTGCCAAAAACAATGTATTCAGTTTTCTCTGGATTTAGTTTAAGAAAATTTGCTGACATCCAGGCTCGAATGTTCTCGATGCAGCTTTCCATAGCATTCATAGCATAGTAATGGGAAGAAATACAAAACCTTAACTAAAACCACATCTTTGTTTTATTGTGAAAAACATTTTCTCACAGGGGACATTTTAATCGCGCGCAGGAAACAAGGAAACGTACGTAAGAAGTGAATCCACGTTACTCGAGGAAGGATATTTATGATTCATCTTCTTCTCGGGTCTTCTTAGGTAAACGTTTGCCTTATAATATTCGCGTGTTTACTTTAATTTGTTATATGGGTAATATAAACAATAACCAACTCGTGACGGGGAATGACAGATTATCTTTTCCTCGTAATATAAATTGTGTAATTCCCTCGCCAAGGCTCGAGGCAATTGGAGGAAGATCATCTGTCATTTCCCGTCACGAATTAGTTATTGTGTAAATATATTACCATTATTCAGGCTATCGAGATAGAGTGTTTGTTTCGCTTAATGTAAGGTAGGAACTACATTTGAATATATTTGATAAACGGAAGGAAAATCTATCAACGCATGGGAAGATTAATCCGTTTTATGATGGAACCTGACGTCAATGGACTTTGAATATCTATAATCATCTGTTCAATTTATACCACAATAATAAATCACATGCATATGTACTGTTTATAAGCTTTGCTACGATTTCAACTCTGTATTGAATTGACATTTAAGTAAAAGCAAATTCAGAAATTATTTGATATTTAAATACTTTGAATATGTTTGATAAATGATTGAATATTTTCCATACACAGGTTTCTTGCACTCTTCTCATACTGTTTATTGTTCATATTTCTTGTATATAATTGTATATAAATCTATCAGAGGGGTGTTCACAGGCCATTACGGCTTTTATTTTTTATCGACGTTAAGTTTATTGAATTATAAAGGTAAAACAGGTATTGAACATAATTATTTAAGTTTATTAGATTTAAAGGCGTGATCGTGTTCAGTTAAGCCATGTGTGTCGAACAGTCAACACAGGGATCAAGGAACACCACACCTCCGTTAACGAGCTCAACCAGTCAACACAGGGATCAAGGAACACCACACCTCCGTCAACAAGCTCAACCAGTCAACACAGGGATCAAGGAACACCACACCTCCGTCAACGAGCTCAACCAGTCAACACAGGGATCAAGGAACACCACACCTCCGTCAACAAGCTCAACCAGTCAACACAGGGATCAAGGAACACCACACCTCCGTCAACAAGCTCAACCAGTCAACACAGGGATCAAGGAACACCACACCTCCGGCAACGAGCTCAACCAGTCAACACAGGGATCAAGGAACACCACACCTCCGTCAACGAGCTCAACCAGTCAACACAGGGACCAGGGAACACCACACCTCCGTCAACAAGCTCGAACAGTCAACACAGGGATCAAGGAACACCATACCTCCGTTTCCTTTTATATGACGATTGCGCATGCGCGAGGTAGCAAGACGTGCTGCGGACGAGCTCCTCAGAAATAGAGAACATGAAGTAAATTGTGAGTTGTTGATAACCTACAGAAGTATTACACAAACTGATACTGGCATGAATAAGTACGTTAAACGCCAAAAACAGGAAAAGAAGATGAAAGAAAGTAAGAAACGGAAGGAAAAGTCGTCGTCGACGGACACAGCCCCGAGTGATACCACATGTGAACTGTCAATGGCGGCGGCCCCCGACACTCCAACACCACTGAGTGTTACAGTCACCGAGTCTCTTACACTAGCAGCTGCCACCACACTGGTGTGTTACAACAACCACCGCTGGTGGTCTCTACCCTTCAACCCCAGGGACCCGCTCAACCACAAAACCAGGTAGCGTACAGAGTCACACAATCAAGCCCCGATTCAACGGCGGCCATCTTTGCCGAATTGAAACAAATTAACATGAACTTACTAAATTGGACAATATCGTGAAAGATGTTAGCGATATAAAGACAAATGTCGCGAATCTCGAATTGAAAGTCCAACACATTGATGAACTGAAAGAACGAGTTTTCGCACTCGAATCAAGTGCCGAATTTGTCAGTGAAAGATATGATGAAGTGATTTCGGAAAATGGTCAAATGAAAAATGACAGTTACAGGGCAAGGTATCATCATTGCTGGCGGGGAGGAGAGACTGTGCAAGGCTGAAGGACTCATTTATCGACTTGCGGTGCAGAACTATGCGCGACAATCTTATCTTCACCAACATACTCGATGACTGTGAGGAAGTTATTCGCGACTTCATCAAAACAGAGCTGAAACAGGAGAGTAAAGATCTACACTTCAAGAGGGCCCACCGGATCGGACCACGCCGGCGACCCTCACACCCCAGCGAGCAGCCCCGACCACGGCCGATCATAGTCAGGTTCTTATACACTAGAGAGAGGGATGCGGTCAAGAGAGGTGGACGTGAACTGAGAGGTAAAAACTTTCACATCATAGAACAATTCCCGGATGAAGTCAACCAGTACCGAAAAAATGTGCTATTGCCTAAAATGAAGGAAGCTAGAACAGGTCGGGGATAACCTAAAAACGAGCTATAATAGGTAGATCTAGCTATAGTAGTTCGTTCGAGCTATTGGTGCATAGGTCGATCGAGCTATAATAGCATTTATGGCACAGTGCACCTTTAAGACTGAATTTCCGCATTTGCGGCACCAGCACTGCCGAATCCTCTTTTACCGATACATTCATTGTTGACTTCAATGAATGCCCAAACCCTAGCGTTTTCGAGTAATTAGCTGTTAATTAACCATACCCAGTCGACATTCACGCTTCAGCGACAAAATATACCCTTTCTACATCAAAATATTCTCCCAAACTTGACAGCATGCTTCTACAAACTCTGACCTTGACCGATGTGCTACTTCCGGTAATTATATTGTACTTACCACACGGCATTTTTTGTTTTAGATGACCGGACGTGAAATGAACAACTTTTCTATGGAGGCCCAACATTGAATATATTTCATTCTTTCGCGAAATTCTATTATTGGAAATAAATGCGGAAATTCAGTCTTAAAGGTGCACTGTGCCATAAATGCTATTATAGCTCGATCGACCTATGCACCAATAGCTCGAACGAACTACTATAGCTAGATCGACCTATTATAGCTCGTTTTTAGGTTATCCCCGACCTGTAGAAGCCAGGGTAAGACCGCCACGATGGTGGTAGACAAGCTCTATGTTGACCATGAATTGCAGAATGTCCCACCTCCCGATCGGGGCAGCTCTAGCCGGGCCACCACGTGCACGACCGGTTACCTACTAGGGGGACGACGGTGGTCTTCAGGATTGCAGCTATTGTTTCAACTGTGTCCCTACCCCTGATGATGTTACAGTTTGCACCCGTGTGAAGTATACAGAGCCCGGAGCTTCTTGTGACAACCTGTTGAGTGATACTACAGGGTGTAATACTGATACTGATTTCAGCGAAAATCATGACTTTATTAGTTCTTGTAACTCGCCATCTGACACTAAGTGTACAGGTGAAACACAAAGATCCACTAGTGAACGTGTCTGTGCATTTAATGCTATTCCTAAATGTCATATTGTTACCAAATATGTTGATAGCCATGACTCTATTAGTTATAATACCTCGCCATCAGATTACTGGCGTACAGGTAAAACTCATCAATCCATTAATGACAATGCGTGTCAATTGAATGCTATGATATCATGCCATATTGACTCTAATTGAGCTGATAAACATGACTCTATTATTTATAATAGTATATCATGCGACGTCGTGGGTAAAGGCAAAACACATTTATAATCTACAAATGATTTTTTTGAAATTGAATACTACCACTACAGGTCAGAATGTCACAATTTGCGTTGATAACCACGACTCTTGTAGTTATAATAACATATCATCTGTCAATAGGTGTGTAGTTAAAACACATAGATACACGTAAACAATGCTTGTGCACTGAATGCTATCAAAGCAGATGATACTGATACCAACTGTGCTGATAACCATTATTCCATAAGATATTGTGTTTTATAATGTGTTTTATCATATATCTATCAATGATATGGGCTGTTTTGCATATGTGATAGAGGTCAGGACACCACACCCATATCGCTGCCCGGTCCGCAAATCCATATCAGCCATATCAGCCCGGTCCGCAAATCCATATCAATATCAGCCCGGGTGACGTTAGGTCAGAGTGATCTCCCTTTGCTTAGGCCTACATGCGTGAACACAGTAAAGTCACAAGCGAAGCAGTGTCAGAGTAACTAGTTCATTTGAATCCTTTCAGAGTACCCTCCAAACAAGGATGTTGTTGACGCTTTTAATTTATTAAATTAAATATACTTTTAATTTGAATAGGAGGCACGACTCGCATAATTTTAAAAGAAAAATTACCCCCAAAGAACAAATTTTCGCATAACATAAAATTATTATTATTTCTGTAAATATTTTGTCATGTTTTAGAAAAAAGTATGATATATGATAAAAAGGTTACAACATGTCATTTTTCATACCATACCCCATATAAGCCCTCGACCCATATCAGCCCTCTGGCCTGCGGCTCTCGGGCTGATATGGGGGTCTCAGGCTGATATTGGGTATGGTATGAAAAATGACATGTTATAACCTCTAATTATCATCTGACGACAGGGGTATACATGGTCTAGGTAACAGACACATATCTTCTAGTGACAATTCCGCTCCCCCTCTAACTGATCATGACGCGCCTAATCCTGAATTACCAGAGTCTGTCATTGATGGAAATCACCTATATTTTACTAGCTTAAATGTTTGTGGCCTCAGAAGCAGGCTAGATGATCCTGAGTTGAATGATTTTTTGCAAAGTAGAGATATCATTGGTCTTCAAGAGACTAAGACTAATGAGTTAGAAGGTAATACACTTTATTTACAACATGGAAAAACTGCCAACAAAAGATCAGGAGGAATTGGTCTAGATGTTAGAAATAAATAGTCAGTGTATGTGTCTCCTCTGGGCGAGGTTGACGATTACGTGTTATGGTTTAAACTATCAAAATCATTGTTCAGTACCGACCAAGATATTTTCTTAGGTGTAGTATATATACCACCAGAAGGTTCAAAGTATGCATCTGATGATTTGTTTATGCAGATGGAGAATTCGCTCCTTAATTATTTAAGCGAGACCGATCACGTTATTCTAAGAAACGATTATTACAAAACAAAATTATTATGTCAAAAATAAATGAGGATAATAAATTTACTAATAATTACGGACATAAAATAATTAGCCTTTGCAAAAATAATTCCATGTATATCTGTAATGGCCGGGTCGGAAAAGATAAACATTTAGGCAAACCCACGTGCAAAGATAAAAGTGTTATAGATTACGTAATTGCGTCATCTAGGTGTCTACCATTAATTACTGATTTCGAGGTTTGTGATTTTAATCCACTATACTCTGATGTTCATTGTCCCGTGAATTTCTCGTTACGAATCAACCTACAAAATGGAGCTGAAAATGAGCTTACTTCCGAATCTCCACGTGACCACAGTCAAAGTATGTCCTCACAAAGTATCCCTAAAAGATTCCGATCGGAAAATGGTCATCTGTTTGTTCGAAATATCGACCCCAAACTGGTCAAGGAGTTGACAGACACTGTAATAAACACTGAAGCCGGTCAGCGTGACCCATGTACTACGGTTAAGAAGTTAGCCAACGACATAACACACGTGCTAACTAGTGCGGCAATATGCACTTTCGGAACGCGGAAATCACCGCGCACAGTTACCGCAAACCAAAACACAAACCGTGGTTCGGAAAGGATTGTCAAATTATGAGAAAACATTATAGATTGGCTAAAAACAATTACTACCGTAATAAGACGGCGGAAAGTAGATTGTATTTTCGACAACAAGCAAAATCCTATAAGCTTAAAACGATATTCTAAACAATATACGCGATTCGTTAGTGACAAATTGAGATCACAAATCAAGACTTCAACTCGTGAATTTTGGAAATTAGTGAATCCTAGAAAGGAAAGCAAGAACGAGCATGTCGATCTAAAAGCTTTTATGATTTCTTCAAAAATTTAAATAATATAGAATATCCTGACATTGACTTCAATGAGGATACTTGTAACCAAGTCGACCGACCGATGTTGTGCGGATAAATTAAACGAAGATATCACTATTGAAGAAGTATGGAAAGCCGTTTCATGTCTTAAGTCAAATAAAGCCGCAGGATTTGACCTTATTGTAAATGAATACCTTGTTCATTCATTTGATAAAATGGGACAACTCTATGTACATTTTACATTTATTCAATCTTATACTCTCAAGTGGAGTCATGCCCAGGCATGGGTAACATATTCCTAGAATGCCTCTCAAACAGTTTATGGGTAACAGGTATAATAAAACCGATCTACAAATCTAAAGGTGATCAATCGGACCCTAATTCATACAGACCGATAACAATTCTTAGATGTCTAGGAAAGCTTTTTACAAGTGTCCTTAATTTACGCGTCTCGGAGTATATTGAAACGAATAATATCATGACAGCGTCACAGGCGGGTTTTCGTAAAGGACTCTCAACGGTCGATAATGTATTCATTTTACACATGTTGTCTCAAATATTGAAATCATCCAAACGCAAACTATACTGTGCTTTTGTTGATTTTTCGAAAGCTTTCGATAATGTATGGCGCGCGGGACTTTGGTTAAAATTACTCCGTGTCGGCGTAAAGGGCAGATTCATGAACATTATACAGACACTGTATCAGAATATTAAATCATGTGTTTCATCAAATAATAAGTTCTCCGATTATTTTCCTTGTCTAAATGGAGCACGCCAGGGAGAAAATCTGTCGCCTCCATTGTTTTGCCTTTTTATAAATGATTTAGAACAGGAGCTTTCTCGCAAAAACTGCAAAGGCATAAGTATACAATGCTTGAGTAACACTATTGAACTGTTATTTTTACAGTTCTAAGCACTGCTGTATACAGATGATACTGTCCAATTTGACGACAGCCCGAAATCGTTACAGTTATCTATAGACCACTTCTATGAATATTGCATTAAAGGTACATCCATTGTTTTTCATAAAATGTTATTTGGCTTTAATACGTTCCAACACACCATATGTGTTGTTTACAATACAAACAAATTCACTAAGCTTGCATATTCATCCCCAATCGCCAAATATGTCATAATTTCTAGTTTCCAATTAAAATCGAGTAACATCATTATGCATGTGCAGTCTGATTAAAATCGACCTTATTCCGAGGAATAAAATTTGCAAAATTTTGCATCTGCCGGGATACGAACAGGTTCTGTAGATTCCTCGCCACAAGGTATGAGAACACCCCGTATAGGCGTGTGTTCAGAACCAGTTTAGCGCAGCCAAAACCCAGTCAAATAGCTGACCAATCACATCACAGTATTTAAACGGTCGCTATTTTGAAAGCATTCGGAACAGACAAAAGGATAGCTGTTTGGAGTTATCTGCCCCTAGTTTCTTACACCGAAAGCATTTGTTGGGCATCTTTTGATTGGCTAGCTGAATTGCGCCCGAACACGCTAGTGTACGGAGTGCTTTCAGACTGTTTGGCGTGGAAACCCACGAACGATACGAGTTCGTATCCCGGTAGATGCACTATTTCACAATTTTTATTCCACGGAAAACCGTCGATTTTAATCAGACTGTATGCATGTGCAGAAACCGAAAGTGCATTTCCTATTTACACGCACAGTAGTTATATGACCTATTAAACATTATCAACCCAATTTTTCTATTTCATCTGGTTTAAATAAGATTCCAAAATTACGTTTGACTCATTGGCGCGCGCCACACGCGGTGCATTGTTCGGTTTTCGATCAGAAATCGACACTTTTACCTCCATATCGTCAATATACTGAGTCGAGTATCATCAAAATGGTAGTTTTCGGTAACAGTTGGTACTTCTCGATAAAGTTACACCATTTATAACGTTTGGCATATTTGACCCCCAACAACACAATGGATGTACCTTTAACTGGAAACTTACTGTAAATGTTTCTAAAACTAAAATACTTATCTTCGGGAGCGGGGCAACAAAACGTAAAAAATGTTCTTTAAGGTTTGGAAATCAAATTCTAGATATTGTCGACAATTACACATACCTTGGATTATCTTTTCATAAGAATAGGCGACTTACTTATGCCATGAAACACCTCACAGAGAATGCCACGAAGGCCATGTTTTGTCTCATAAAACGAGCTAGAAAAAAAATATTGTTGCCTCTCGACTGCCTTATACAGTCCTTTGATGTTATGATTGTACCAATTTTACTATATGGATGAGAGGTCTGGGGCTATGAAAATATAAATATTATTGAAAAAGTCCATTTGAAATTTCTGAAGTTGATAACTGGATTAAGAAACTCGACAGCAACATACTTCGTTTATGGCGAACTTGGCAGAGAACCGCTCAGTATAAAGATATTCAAAAGAATGGTATCCTTTTGGCATAAAACATCTACACAAACAGAAACCGTCAAATTATCTAATATCATCTTAACATTTGTGAACATTGACCGGCACAACAACAATAATAAATGGCTGGAGAAAGTAGAAGACATTCTGAATAACTGTGGACTGAGCGATGTTTTTCACAATCCACCAAACTACAGCACAAAATAGCTCGTCTCAAAAGTAGATGTTGTGTTGAAAGATCAATTTCTTCAATCGTGGCGGGAAACCATCCGATTAAGCCCTAAGGGCAATTACTACAATTATTTTAAAGATGCCCCCTATTTTGAAAAATATCTGTTGCTACCAAGAAATATTGCCATTCCAATTTTAAAATTCCGAACCTGTAATCACAACCTACCCGTTGAGACAGGGAGGTGGCGTGGACTCCCCAGGGAGGAAAGGACATGCCTTCTCTGTGACTCATCGGCAGTTGCCGACGAAATTCATTATTTGTTCAGATGTCCAGCCTTAAGTATCTTAAGAGTTCAATACATACCATCTTATTATTTAGTTTAAAGAACCTGTCTGTTTTCATTAGATGTATCTTTTCTCATATGTAATATTATATATATTTATATAAATTGTCATATGCTACTTTAATGTTCTGCATGCGCAATCGATTTTTTTTCTTCTGTTTTTCTCTATGTAAAATTGCTCATGTACCACCGTGTGTGGTTTTAGAGAATAAAGAATCTTGAATCTTGTTAACACGCTCAACCAGTCAACACATGGACCAGGGAACACCACACCACACATCCGTCAACAAGCTCGAACAGTCAACACAGGGATCAAGGAACACTACACCTCCGTCAACAAGTTCAACCAGTCAACACAGGGACCAAGGAACACCACACCGCACCTCCGTCAACAAGCTCAACTAGTCAACACATGGACCAAGGAACACCACACCGCACCTCCGTCAATAAGCTCGACCAGTCAACACAGGGACCAAGGAACACCACACCTCCGTCAACAAGCTCGACCAGTCAACACAGGGACCAAGGAACACCACACCACACATCCGTCAACAAGCTCGCACGTCAACACAGGGATCAAGGAACACCACACCACACCTCCGTCAAAAAGCTTGATCAGTAGTCAGCTTTATCAGAGCATACACTCAAGAATACTGAGGACACCATAATTGGGGAGACTGTCACAGTATTGTCTGCCAACAACGACTGGCGCTTAAGAAAACTTCAGGAAGCGATAGACTTCTGGTGTAAAAAGCTTGCAATAAACCGGGGTTTAGGGATTTACCTACAATGTGCATGGCAGTCAATGATCTAACTTATAATACCGTCGTAGGTAGATCTGGGGAGCCTGACACAACCATACAACCACCCACGTACCATGAGGTTGGTCTTTGCACTGTATATCAAACAGTCAAATAACGGCTACTGGTCAGTGTAGTTTTATCAATGCAGTATTGACGTCCCTCATTTGTATAGCCGATATATATGTTTTTAATCCTCATTTTAAAAGTTACTCAGGTATGTTAATCTACATGACTGAGTTTCCTCAAAATTGTTAATATTATTTTTAAATACACTTTGGTTTACCCTACATTCCACCTGAGGAAGGACACGACTTGACCATCTGCATGCTTTTAACTTCTGTCATCCAAATGTTTGTTTTAAAATATCTGACCAATCAAGATAATAGTGAGTGATAGAAATGTGATGACTTCTTACCAAAACTAGCTCTGCTGATAAACACAAACTATTAAATTAATGTTCAACAAATCTAATGTAACCAGCATAATCAGTAAGCTTTAGTTGTGCATGGTGAATAATAACCAAAGAATGTCAAAGTTGAAACCTATTTTCCAGCAGATCATTTAGCTTATAATAATATGCAACTTCTGTTGGATTCTAGCGATGTATAGCTGACTTTTAGACATCTGGTAAAATACTGTGTGATGCTTGATTAACGAATATGTGCGAAGAGTATAATAAAAAGTAAAAATATCAATTATTTATAAAAAGAAAATACAAATAAAATGTATTTAAGAGAAACATTTTGAAACAAATAGATTATAGCCATTGCAGATATGTTTGCGTCGGCTCCCGATAAAAGTGTTCGGCGACTTCGTATGGCGTATGCGATTTAGTTCATGAACGACAAGCCTCTTCAGTTCCACAATACAGAATATTTTTATTATCCACAGAGTAACGTTCATTTTCACTTGTTTAATAACGGTATTAGTTGTAAAACGAAAAAACAAAGAACTGGCATTTCCGAACCACATGGACAAGAGTTGACAGTAAACAGAAGAGTCAATAGCAAAAGAGAAGAGAGTTTGAACAAAGCTGCCTTGTGTAGGACAGGCAATGGTAGCAGCCTGAATTCTGCACAATGATAATGTTGGTACATTTGTCATTTGCAAATTAATCAGACTTTCTAATAAGAAAAATTACGTCACTATATATCTTCAGATATTGGTTGGGGAATAAAAAGGCTTTATGATGTTCATTAGAGAAACACATCTTTATTTATTCTCGTCCCATTTCTGCTGGCTCTTTGGTCATTTGTAGGCAGCACAATACAAGAGACACATACATTTGTAGTCAGTACGATACAAGGCACATACACGTTACTACCAGTTGAAAGGGACATAAAGCATATTGATAATAATAATATCAATCGCTAGAAAGAAATTTTCTTTATGTCTTTCAAAGACACTTACCCTAATGCGGTGCCATACATGGATTTCCTCGTCTTGAGTGCCACGTGATACAGTATGTAGAAGACAATAACAAGGGCTCTCAAGGCTATGCGGTTGATAATTGCACTATCATTATGACAACGCGGGTGCACATACATCTTTACAATTAATCAGTACGACAGGTTGCATAACATATATATGCTCTATCTCATTATACGATGCAAAGACGGAAATTCGAAAGGTTATGACAACATCTGAAAGAATCAAGTGATATAGAGATACTAAATGATGTCCCGTTTCATAACATGTTTTGGTATTTAACGAGCGAAAGCGAGTTAAATACAGATGCCATTCACGAGTTTCATAAACATGTTATCAAACGGGAACGTGTTTAGTATTTTATTTGTTACTCAATGATGTAAATAGCGCTGAATTGCAAGAAAATCGTAGGTCACTCGCTATTGCAGGCGCGCGGCTAACATTGTGAAGTCAACCAAACACGACTATGACGTCACGCACCGATTGTGACGTTACGGCAGCACGCGTTGGTATCACACATGTTTGTAACCAATTTATAGGATATCTAACGAGCTTCCCCTTTCATGTCAAGTTTATGTCCCTCATGATATAATTTTGGTTTGTCTCGAGCCTTGAGATCTTGAGGAAGGAGACTCGTCTGGGTCAAACACAACTTGCAGCAAGTTTGGTGTGTTAATTGTTACAAAATATTATCTTAATTTAATTGAAGATGAAATGCGTGTTGTCTTTTACTGTGAAACCTACTCAGATATAAGGAACAATAATTCCTTGATAAACTTCCCTTATCCCAATGCAGTTTTGTTGAGGTGTTTAACTAATATAAATATTATAGATTATAAGTTATGGCTATTTTTCATATCATACCGGGAAAATAAAAAATCATATGTAGTAATTTTGCAAAGCTCATTCAATAGGTGACGGCTGATGAATCATTTTGGGTCAGTCGCTATTCCTGAATAACTGATAATGGTCTGTTTTCGTGGTTGAGAGAGAACAAATAACATATAGATTGAAGACAGTGGACCTTGTCACTGGCACGGTACGTACACTTCCACTGTAAAAGATATTTCACCATACAAAAGGCCCCCAAAAATATTGTTTCTGGTTTTAACCCGCATCAGTTTCAACCCCACGCTTCAGGTCTTTTTTTCTAGGTTTTAACAAAAGTAAGGGGCAGATAACTATACTTTTTAAGCCTCTGAAAACATTGGACATAGAAAATGTCACTCGTTTTGGTTGACATGAAGTGTAGGGGTGACATTATTGACTATTTGGAATAGTAACTCATATTTAAGAGGGTTTGTGCTTTATTTATATAAATCATTGTATAAATTGTGTTTGTTTATCTCTTCATTCCAAAAACAACAAATGTCGAAAATATCATTTCGTCAGCCTGGAAAGACCAGAAACATTTTGTTTTTTATTATTTAGGCCAAACACAAGTCTTAGGTAATTTAATCCACGGGTGATAAACACGACCAATCCAAACACAAGTCTTAGATAATTTAATCCACGGGTGATAAACACGACCAAACCAAACACAAGTCTTAGATAATTTAATCCACGGATGATAAACCCGACCGAAACAAGCCTCCAAAAGCCAACTGCAGTTTACATTTGTGATGTGAATAGGATGGTTGTGTAATTATCTTCATGAATATCATGTTGACTTCTCCATGTTTATGTGAACTCTACACGTAATGATTATTTAATGTATATTGTAATTTGAATGATGTGATGTAATGCTTCAAACATGATGTGATATCTCAGACTGTTTGTTTATGTAATTATATAATTTTATATTATCTATATCATGTGTCAAGTTGATACTGTGATTTGTTACATGTTTGCGCGGGACCATGTTTTAATATTGTTTTACTCCTGTATTTCAGGGCTCAGAACATAGATTGGAAATAAACTGTAGTAAACACTAGTTGTTTTTCTCTTTTAGAAAAAGAATTCCTACACACACTACTACATTAACATGGTGTATATGTACGTTAAGGTCCTGTCTCGCAGTTGTGTGGTTGATAGCAGTAGTTGATATGCTACTTGAGGAATTTGATTTGAGGGATATTTCCGCCATTTTGAATTACATAAATATTTGAGGAATTGTTTTGTACCTTAATTGTCTCCATTCGCCATTACTTTCTAGTTACTAAACCGTCATTGTCACACTTTACAACATTCAGATGGGAACTGGATGTAAGAGTTAACTACCAACTTTAGTTTGGCCATGTACCAGAGTAACACCGCTCTACGACCGGAAGTAACAACGTTTTGATGTTTGCTGAAGTTGTTTTTTATTGACGAGGAGATTGACACTGATGTAAAGTCGATGTTTTGGGTCATTAGCTGTAAGTACAGGATGTCATCTGAATTTGCTGCTGTTCTTAACTTGATGATACCAATAAATAAACAATTGGTTTAGACAAGGATAATGGTCAACGTCACGTTTCACGTACACTGGTCAATAAATGCTTTATACAGGGCATTACTTCTGTGAAACAAACAAACAGAATTAGATCTATACACGTGAAGCAGTGACACGCGGCCCGGTCCAGATCTCAGTTATTTAAGTTTAGCAACAATCAGCGCGACTCACATAATGGACGCCTACTTCATGTCTGGATAATCTGATGATTTGTAGGAATGATTCCTTGCTCGACACAGATGATCTGATTGTTTGTAGGAATGATTCCTTGCTCGACACAGATAATCTGATGATTTGTAGGAATGATTCCATGCTCGACACAGATGATCTGATTGTTTGTAGGATTGATTCCTTGCTCGACACAGATAATCTGATGATTTGTAGGAATGATTCCTTGCTCGACACAGATGATCTGATTGTTTGTAGGAATGATTCCTTGCTCGACACAGATAATCTGATGATTTGTAGGAATGATTCCTTGCTCGACACAGATGATCTGATTGTTTGTAGGATTGATTCCTTGCTCGACACAGATGATCTGATTGTTTGTAGGATTGATTCCTTGCTCGACACAGATGATCTGATTGTTTGTAGGATTGATTCCTTGCTCGACACAGATGATCTGATTGTTTGTAGGATTGATTCCTTGCTCGACACAGATGATCTGATGGTTTGTAGGATTGATTTCTTGCTTGAAAACAAATGATCTGATGGTTTGTAGGAATGATTCCTTGCTCGACACAGATGATCTGATTGTTTGTAGGATTGATTCCTTGCTCGACACAGATGATCTGATTGTTTGTAGGATTGATTCCTTGCTCGACACAGATGATCTGATTGTTTGTAGGATTGATTCCTTGCTCGACACCGATGATCTGATGGTTTGTAGGAATGACATGAGTTGTGAAATCTTGTTGGTCCCTAAGTAAATGTACTCAAGAGTTTCTCTGTTTACTAAGCAGTACAAGTGGATACCAGATATACGGAGCCATTCTTATTTTTAAAATGTATTGTTTACTTTATATGATACAAATTTTGAAACTTACTTTAAAAACCCGGATTTATTTTCAATGTCGATTAGGAGGAGGATACCTGGTATGTTCATATATATATCAATTAATCACAGGCCAAGTTTAGCGCAAATAAATTCCGTATAGTCAATCACAGGCCAAGTTTATCGCAAATATATTCCGCAACAGAGATGAAACGACCAGTTTTCCCTAAGTGCGAACGTCACTTCGTGATATCACGTATAACGCGAGTACATCAAGGTTATAACACCTTGTTTTTGTGTAAGGATAGTTCCCCTTTCTCGTAAGCTGGATTTAATGATCTTATAACACAGGACAAAAGGGGGTGAAATCCATCCCCCGGGTCCACCTTATTATTGGAGTATCCGGAAGGATCCGACGAGGTGGATTCCATCCCTTTTCGTCCTGTGTAAATTATTAGTGACTATTTTGCCTGAAGAAAAAATCAACAGTAACTCTAGATGCACCGGGAATTTTTTTTTTTTTTTTTTTGTCAAAGTGTTTAGAACTTCTTCATATTTCAGTTGTCCTTCAATATGTTTTGGTTGATCTTTAGATAGTTTTGGGACTTCAATGTTTCTGAATGATTTCAGGTTATCGTAAAATTATTTAATTTCAGATCTTCTTTGCAAGTGAGGATTTATTTTTGTTTTTCTAATCTATTTTCTAATCCATATATTGCTTAGTTCAAGACATTTCTATTCTCTAGTAATAAGAACAAGTTTTCTCCATTTTGCTTCAGAACATAAACTTATGCCATCTACATAAATTTTAGTAATACAAAGCACAATTCCGATCCGTCAGGGTAATAATAATGTCAGCGCCTTGAGAAACTGCTGAGTAGTTTGTTAAGAGCGCTATACAAGGTGACATGTTATTATTAGGTCTTCAATACGCATGTTTGGAAGACCTATTGTTATTATCCGTTTTTTCATACGATTTGTACGTTTTTGGTGCGCCCGATTCTGAAGTAACGGCTCGACCGAATTCCATGAAATTTACAGGGATTCTAACCTGTCACAAAAACTAGCCCTGTACGTCGGCCGATTTTTGATTTTCGACTTCTTCCGTGAGTTACTCCCCTTGAAGTCAAAACTTCAGTCCTCAATAGGTCGAAAACTAATCAAGATAATTTCACGAAACCTTTACAAAATGTGCGCAACAACATTCCCCATAGGCTTATAGCGGTTTTCAACCGTAATAATAGATGTTTTGCTATTTTAAAAAAAAACTGAACGGTTTGTGCACTTTCGCGGTTTTGAGGGTATATATGCGTCATGAAAATCTTCTGCTCCTTCAATTTTTAGAGTACAGCTGTGTATGATAGTTTATTCTAAAGATAAATGAATTGTTAAGAGCGCTCTTATGGCCAAATTTTGAATTTCGTCCTAGAACTTTCGTAATCTGCCCTGGAACATGGTCCTTTTTAAAACGTTCGAATTTGGCTTCATGTTCAAAGGGACGTTACTCTGGCATAAATGAAGATATGTCAAAGTTTCTTGTTGCAATCTGATGCAGATACATTACGTAACATTTCTCTTTTAGATCTTTATCATGTTAACATTGTTAGTTTAGTCACAAATTTAACATTTGCCCGAAGATATGAAGTTTCGTGATTTTGAGAGCTTTTGAGGGGTATTTTATTTTAATTTGTTTGAATTATTGTCAATCGCAAACCACTGAAGATACCAACATGTTCAATAACTCGCTTTAAAGCAGAGATATCATTTAATGGTGGATAACAAATTTCATACAATGTAGTGTACATGTGACAAGTCATAGAAAGATTGTCATTTTTTTTAAATCGCCATTTTCAATAATCTTCAAAGGATCCTGACTGCTAAACTGATTAGGCTAATGAAATTATATTGACACCTAATTATGCATAATTTCAAGTTCTACAACTATTATGTTAACCCATTTCATCAAAAAGTTCATAGTTAAGCTTCAAACATCGCAAACATCGTATCGAAAATCAGCATTTTTGAGTATTTTCTTGAATATTCAGAAGAACGTAATGCATTAATTATGTATTAAATCTAAATGATGATTACACTTACTTAAGTGGAAACTAAAGCACCCATTTTTCTATGGCACACCTTAGTATGAAAATATGAACCATTTTGTCTTTATTGCGAGAAATATAATGTAGGGTACATTAATCAGCATTGCTCCATTTTCAGTGGGTCATTGTTTTGGAGAATATTTGTAAAGATAGAGACATGTTTGATAGCTCATTTTAAAGCAGAGAAACTGGTGAATAACCAGGAGTCCTACGTGGAGTTCAAGGTCAAGCAGAAGTCTTTAAGCCCTAAGTATTGACGCGTCAATCCTAGTTATTATTAGGTCTTCAAGACGAATGTCTTGAAGACCTATTGTTATTATCCGGTTTCTTCTTATTATTATTATTTGTACGTTTTTTTTGCGCCCGATTCTGAAGTAACGGCTGAACTGATTTGCATGAAATTTACAGGGATTATAGACTGTGACAAAAACTAGCCTTTGATTTCCGACTTCTTTCGTGAGTTATATCCCCTTGAAGTAAAAACTTTGGACCTTAATAGCTCGAAAACTAATCAAGATAATTTCACAAAATGCACCAAAATGTGGGCAACAACATTCCCCATCGATGAGGGCTATAGCGGTTTTCGGCCGGCAGAATAGATTTTTTGCTATTTTCAAAAAACTGAAAATTTTGTGCATTTTCGCGGTTTTTAGGGTATGCGTCTTTGAAAATCTTCTTCTAATTAACGGCAACACATACAGTTTTTTGCTATATCTTATTTGAAAGCCAAATTAACTCCAAAGGGCGTGTAGGGGCCCGAATTTCGATTTCCCTCCTTGAACTTTAATTATCTGCCCCTGAATATGGTCGTTTTTTAAATGGTCGTTTTTCGGCTCCATGTTCAAAGGCACATACCTCTATTTTGAATAAACTTGTGTCAAAGTTATTTACTGCTATCTCTTCATGATAATCAGTTTAACAATTCCATAACATATTACTTTCATATAAAAGTTGATAGTTTCGGCATAATTTGGACATAATCCCAAAAAAGTTTTTAAAAAAAATGATTTTGAGATTTTTTGATGGGTTCTTTTTTTGTAGAATTTTCGATCGTAAACCACTGAACATACCATTATGTTCAATAGCTCATGTTGCAGCAGAGATGTCATTTATTAAGGATAATAATTTTCAAGCACGTATCTGTAATTGTTTATGTGTGACAAGTCATAGAACATTGTCTTATTTCAAAAATCGCCATTTTAAGCAAAGTTCAAAGGATCATAACTGCTTAACTAATAACAACATTGTAATTGCATTGACACCGTCGGATGCACCATTTAAAAAACAACAACTTTTCTGTTGAGCCCTTTCATAAAAAAGTTGATAGTTAAGCTCTGAACATCGCAATCGATGTCTAGGGGTCAAAATGTAAGCATTTTTTAGTAATTTCTTAAATATTCAGTAAAACATAACGCATTAATTATGTATGCAATCTAAATGATGATTACATCTACTTAAGGGGAAATTAAAGCACAATATTTTCTATGATGCAACATAGTATGAAAATATAAACCATTTTGTCTTTATCGTGAGAAAGGTCATGTAAGGGTTCATTAATAAACGATTGGTCATTTTTCAGAGGGTCGATCATTGTCTTTGGAGAATTTTTGTAAAATAACTATTGAAGATAGAGTTTGATAGCTCATTTTAAAGCAGAGAAACTGGTGAATAACCGGGAGTCCAACATGGAGTTCAAGGTCAAGCAGAAGTCTTGAAGACCTAAGTATTGTCTGTGGCAATCCTAGTTATTAGGTCTTCAAGACGTATGTCTGGAAGACCTATTGTTATTATCCGGTGTCTTCAAGACGTATGTCTGGAAGACCTATTGTTATTATCCGGTGTCTTCAAGACGTATGTCTGGAAGACCTATTGTTATTATCCGGTTTCTTCTTTATTATTATTATTTGTACGTTTTTTGTCTGCGCGATTCTGAAGTAACGGCTGAACCGATTTGCACAAAATTTTCAGGGATGATAGCCTGTAACAAAAACTAGCCTTGTACGTCGGCCGAATTTTGATTTTCCACTTCTGTCTTGAGTTATCTCCCCTTGAAGTCAAAACTTTAAACCTTAATAGTTCGTAATCTAATCAAGATATTTTCATAAAACTTTCACCAAAATGTGGGCAACAACACTCCCCATTGATTAGGCCTATAGCGGTTTTCGGCCGGCAGAATAGATTTTTTACTATTTTCAAAAAACTGAAAATGTTGTGCAATTTCGCGGCTTTTAGGGTATGCGTCTTTGAAAATGTACTCCTCCTTCAATGTTATCAGTACAGAATTTCGGTTATCTGCACTTCAAGATGGTCCTTTTTTATAAGTTCGAATTTCGGCATCATGTTCAAAGGGACGTTACTCTGTTACAAATAAAATACGTCAAAGTTACTTATTGCAATCGGATGCAGATACATTACCTTATATTTCTCATTTAGATCTTTATCATGTAAAAGTTGATAGTTTAATCATTAAGTTAAGTTATCATTTGCCCAAAGATATGAAATTTCATGATTTTGAGAACTCTTGAGGGGCATATTTTTAGAAGAATTTTCGATCGCAGACCATTGAAGATACAAACATGTTTAATAGCTCATTTTGAAGGAGAGATGTCAGTTTATTAAGGACAATAACTTTCAAGCATGTGTCTGTCAAAGTCTACGTGTGACAAGCCATAGAAGATTGTCATTTTTCGAAAATCGCCATTTTCAACAAAGTTGATAGGTTCATAACTGCTTAAAGGTGCATCCATTGTGTTTCATAAAATTTTATTTGGCTTTGATACGTTCCAACACATCATATGTGCTGTTTACAATACAAAAAAATTCCCTCAACTTACATATTCATCCCCAATCGCCAAACCTATCATAATTACTAATTTCGATTAAAATCGAGTAACATCATTATGCATGTGCAGAAACCGAAAATGCACGTCCTATTTACACTCACAGTAGTTATATGACCTATTGAACATTATCAACCCAAATTTGTTATTTTGTCAGGTTTAAATAAGATTCCAAAATTACGTTTGACTCATTGGCGCGCGCCACACGCTGTGTATTGTCCGGTTTTCGATCAGAAATCGATAGTTTTACCTTCATATCGTCAATATACTAAGAAAACTACCATTAAAATGGTAGTTTTCGATTACAGTTGGTACTTCTCGATGAAATAAGACCATCTATAACGTTTGCCATATTTGACCCCAATCAACACAATGGATGTACCTTTAACGTTTCATGCTATTGAAAGTTTATAGACACCTACGTATGCACAATTTCAAGAAGAAAAACTTTTTTGTTGGCCGCTTTCATCAAAAAGTTGATAGTTAAGCCTCAAACATCGCGAGCGATGTCTAGGGGTCCGAAAATTAGCATTTTTTCATATTTTCCTGAATATTCAGAACAGCGTAACATATTAATTATGTATGCAAATCTTAATGATGATATCATCTACTTACGTGGAAATCAAAGTATAACATCTCCTATGTCACACCTTATTATGAAAATGTTCATAGTTTTGTCTTAATTGTCAGAAAGATCATGTAGGTATCCATTAATACGTGATTTTTCCATTTTCAGAGGGGTACTTTCTTTGGAGAATTTTCGATCGCAAACCACTGAAGATACACACATGTTTAATAGCTCATTTTTAAGGAGAGATATCATTTTATTAAGGACGATATTTTTCAAGCATGTGTCTGTCATAGTTTACGTGTGACAAGTCATAGAAGATTGTCATTTTTCGAAAATCGCCATTTTCAACAAAGTTGATAGGTTCATAACTGCTTTACTTCTTATGCTATTGAAAATTTATAGACACCTACGTATGCACAATTTCAGTAGAAAAACTTTTTTGTTGACCGCTTTCATCAAAAAGTTGATAGTTAGGCCTCAAACATCGCGAGCGATGTCTAGGGGTCCGAAAATGAGCATTTTTTCATATTTTCCTGAATATTCAGAACAGCGTAACATATTAATTATGTATGCAAATCTTAATGATGATATCATCTACTTACGTGGAAATCAAAGTATAACATCTCCTATGTCACACCTTATTATGAAAATGTTCATAGTTTTGTCTTAATTGTCAGAAAGATCATGTAGGTATCCATTAATACGTGATTTTTCCATTTTCAGAGGGGTACTTTCTTTGGAGAATTTTCGATCGCAAACCACTGAAGATACACACATGTTTAATAGCTCATTTTTAAGGAGAGATATCATTTTATTAAGGACGATATTTTTCAAGCACGTGTCTGTCATAGTTTACGTGTGACAAGTCATAGAAGATTGTCATTTTTCGAAAATCGCCATTTTCAACAAAGTTGATAGGTTCATAACTGCTTTACTTCTTATGCTATTGAAAATTTATAGACACCTACGTATGCACAATTTCAGTAGAAAAACTTTTTTGTTGACCGCTTTCATCAAAAAGTTGATAGTAAGGCCTCAAACATCGCGAGCGATGTCTAGGGGTCCGAAAATGAGCATTTTTTCATATTTTCCTGAATATTCAGAACAGCGTAACATATTAATTATGTATGCAAATCTTAATGATGATATCATCTACTTACGTGGAAATAAAAGTATAACATCTCCTATGTCACACCTTATTATGAAAATGTTCATAGTTTTGTCTTAATCGTCAGAAAGATCATGTAGGTATCCATTAATACGTGATTTTTCCATTTTCAGAGGGGTACTTTCTTTGGAGAATTTTCGATCGCAAACCACTGAAGATACACACATGTTTAATAGCTCATTTTGAAGGAGAGATATCATTTTATTAAGGACGATATTTTTCAAGCATGTGTCTGTCATAGTTTACGTGTGACAAGTCATAGAAGATTGTCATTTTTCGAAAATCGCCATTTTCAACAAAGTTGATAGGTTCATAACTGCTTTACTTCTTATGCTATTGAAATTTTATAGACACCTACGTATGCACAATTTCAGTAGAAAAACTTTTTTGTTGACCGCTTTCATCAAAAAGTTGATAGTTAGGCCTCAAACATCGCGAGCGATGTCTAGGGGTCCGAAAATGAGCATTTTTTCATATTTTCCTGAATATTCAGAACAGCGTAACATATTAATTATGTATGCAAATCTTAATGATGATATCATCTACTTACGTGCAAATAAAAGTATAACATCTCCTATGTCACACCTTATTATGAAAATGTTCATAGTTTTGTCTTAATCGTCAGAAAGATCATGTAGGTATCCATTAATACGTGATTTTTCCATTTTCAGAGGGGTACTTTCTTTGGAGAATTTTCGATCGCAAACCACTGAAGATACACACATGTTTAATAGCTCATTTTGAAGGAGAGATATCATTTTAATAAGGACGATATTTTTCAAGCATGTGTCTGTCATAGTTTACGTGTGACAAGTCATAGAAGATTGTCATTTTTCGAAAATCGCCATTTTCAACAAAGTTGATAGGTTCATAACTGCTTAACGTTTCATGCTATTGAAAGTTTATAGACACCTACGTATGCACAATTTCAAGAAGAAAAACTTTTTTGTTGGCCGCTTTCATCAAAAAGTTGATAGTTAAGCCTCAAACATCGCGAGCGATGTCTAGGGGTCCGAAAATGAGCATTTTTTCATATTTTCCTGAATATTCAGAACAGCGTAACATATTAATTATGTATGCAAATCTTAATGATGATATCATCTACTTACGTGGAAATAAAAGTATAACATCTCCTATGTCACACCTTATTATGAAAATGTTCATAGTTTTGTCTTAATCGTCAGAAAGATCATGTAGGTATCCATTAATACGTGATTTTTCCATTTTCAGAGGGGTACTTTCTTTGGAGAATTTTCGATCGCAAACCACTGAAGATACACACATGTTTAATAGCTCATTTTGAAGGAGAGATATCATTATATTAAGGACGATATTTTTCAAGCATGTGTCTGTCATAGTTTACGTGTGACAAGTCATAGAAGATTGTCATTTTTCGAAAATCGCCATTTTCAACAAAGTTGATAGGTTCATAACTGCTTTACTTCTTATGCTATTGAAATTTAATAGACACCTACGTATGCACAATTTCAAGAAGAAAAACCTTTTTTGTTGACCGCTTTCATCAAAAAGTTGATAGTTAGGCCTCAAACATCGCGAGCGATGTCTAGGGGTCCGAAAATGAGCATTTTTGAATATTTTTCTGAATATTCAGAACAGCATAACGTATTAAATATGTATGCAATCTTAATGATCATATCATCTACTTATGTGGAAATAAAAGTATAACATCTCCTATGTTACACTCTATTATGAAAATGTTGACCGTTTTGTCTTAATCGTGAGAAAGATCATGTATATAGGTATCCATTAATACGTGATTTTTCCATTTTCAGAGGGGTACTTTCTTTGGAGAATTTAAAAAAAAAAACTATTGAAGATAGAGACATGTTTGATAGCTCATTTTAAAGCAGAGAAACTGATGAATAACTGAGATGGAGTTCAAGGTCAAGCAGAAGTCTTGAAGACCTAAGTATTGCCTGTGGCAATCCTAGTTATTATAATTATTATTATTAATAGTCTCCAATTCCTTATTTGCATCTTTTAATTGGTCTTGTAGTATTGTTTTGGAGCTTGCATCATCTGATATGTCTACTCTAGTTTCCAGGTTATCTATTTTTTTCTTTAAGCGATTTTCTTAGTGTTAGGTTTTCTTTTTTTTTTTAAAATAATTGATCATTAATTTTGAAAACGTATTTATTAGTAAGGAATTGTTGAATTTCCAAATGAATAGCTTTTTCCTCGTTCCGTTTCGCTTATCTTTAGTTCGATCAAAATTATGGAGGAATCTGCCAGTTTCTTGAAAATACCTTTCAGGTTTTTTTAATATGATTTAAAGTAATCAAATCTTGCCTGTTTTAAAGGTTTTTTGTCTGTCTCCATGTGAATCTCTGGCTGACCGGCTTGTGGTCTCTCCTTAATTCATTTTCTTCCACATATTCCATCCAGGTTTCTCTAGCTTTTGCATTATTGACGCTGTTATAGTTAAATTAGTCTAATTTTGGATCTTGTGCACAATTCCTGTCTCCGCATATATGGAAAAGTTGTCTGATTGCAAATCGGATATGACAAATCTGGACTGCATGGCCAATTTATTGTTATTAAAGTAAATGTCTTGTTCATAATGTTCATGTGTATGTTGTATCCATGTTATGCTACATAGTTTCCGTCACCACCATATCTAGAATCTTCAATGGTTTAGTCAGAATTATCATTGAATAGTATAGCTGTCCCCCTGGCGTTGCTTTTATAAGAACTAACAAAATAATATGTCGATCCCCATTCATCCTCAATTTCATATTCTAGATATAGTGTAAAATGAGTGTTTTGTATACAGGTGAGGTGAGTTGGGGTTTAACGCCGATTTCAAGAGTATTTCACTTCTATCGCGGCTGCTAGTATTATGGCAGGGAGAAAGCCCGCAACGCCTTGTGGCCATCCATTGTGGTGAAACTTTTGTATACAGCAGATTGTGCTTTTTTGCTTTTCAAATTACGAAAAACATCTGTTCCCTTACGTTTATTGTTCAGGCTTTGGCAAGTTGATGATAATATTTTAAATGTGTCAAGCACCATGGTGGGTATATCACTTGAAGTTGACTGTTAGTGTTATGAATGAACTGTTGTTAACGAGTATACATTTGAGCATGGAGAAAGTTGTGTAGGTGGAAAGGTAAAACTAGAGTGGTATGGTTTGAAGTGAAATATGTGATGTTAATATCTAAACATGAGGGAGTTGGATGTGATGTGTCGTGAAGCGCGGGTGACATGACTGGTACGTAGCGTGCCGTGCACGTGCAGTTGAGATGTTAATTGTTTTGTTCTCAAAATTATTTGGGGTGTGATTGTCATGATTAAATTGCATTACTTTGGTGAAAATGGCAATAACATATTTTTCCTGAATCATGGTTTCAAACTTTCAAAATTTGAATTGATCAACACTATCTATGCGCGCGTGTGTGTCTTCGTGCTTGCTTGATACACGAGTATTATGTTTTTTTCTGTACCTAGAAAACCTTTTTAATATCAAATGTATCTATAGAATTATTGTTCGATGTGCATTGTTGAAAGTAAAAACAACTGTGTTTATTGAGGGTTTTCCGTTTGTCTCCCGGAACAATGAGATAGAACTCCATAATTGACATATCAATAAAGTATTATTTTAGTGCAGAATCTAGGTCATATGTCACACCAGAAAGTTACAGTAGATTATGACACTTAAAATAAATGTCTTTAACATACTAAAGTCGAACCAACCTGCAGAGGTTGCAGATTCTTTGAAGGGATCCTCCTTGGGGTACATATAGCATAAAAATCCTAATTTTTAACTTGATGACAGATTGTAACTTAATTTTTAAAAATAACAGTAAAAATAAGTTCAAAAAACACAAAATAAGTGTTTTCCGAACGTGTGACCACCCTGTGTAGAGCCCCATCCCAGCGCAAACCAAGGGATGTAACTCTAATCTCACCACTTATCAATCTAACCATGTCAGACAGAATAAGGGGAGGTGGGTGGCCGTACCCCAAGGAGGATCCCTTCAAAGAATCTGCAACCTCTGCAGGTTGGTTCGATTCTTTTTCAGAAGGGATCCTCCTTGGGGTACATATAGCATAAGGCAGACTCCCAAAGAAGACTTAGGATGTTGATTCTGTCTGTATACTAAATACCCCTTAAAAGTGCTCTACTCAATCCAAGAAAGGTGTCACACTTACCAGATCACGTGACCTCCCGCGCCGAGGGCTGAGGATGGGTGATCCCTTGGGGACTAACCAATCGGCTAACCAGCCTGTTTACCGTTATTCGAGCCAAATACCCCCCCCCCCCCCCCCTCTTTTTTTTACAAAAGACTATTGGGGAGCAATAGGAGTAAGTATTTCCCGCTAGGCAGTGCCACCGGGACACCTGCTGCGGAGGATATAAATGCCCAAAACAGTGTTACTGGTTAGGATGAACAATTAAGGTTAGTTTATTAGTCTTCTTAGAAAACTGAACTGAACCAAACTGAACAATAACTCGAAAGCTCAATCAGCTAGAGAGTGTCAACTCTGCCCACCTGAGAGAACCGACTGACCAAACCGAGCGCGCTCTCTAGAGTGCCTGTCTAGTTGGTAGTGTCGAATGAACGTGCTCGGCCGGCTCCAGATAGCGGCGGAGCAGATCTCTTCGATGGGCAGAGCCGCAGCGAACGCCTTAGACGTCGCAACCGCTCTAACCGAGTGAGCTTTCAACTGACCTGGGGCCTCTAAGCCCTTGTGAACGTAGCCCATGACAATGGCAGACACTATCCACCTGGATATTGACTGCTTTGACGCCGGCAAACCAGGCTTGCTACCTCCGTAACAACAGAACCTTACGGATAGCCCTGGTACGTCTGATATAAGTCTTAAGAACCTTGCGCACATCCAAAATGTGTGCATGGTTTCCAGTGGACCCCGAAGAGGCCGGCTGCATAAGAGTCGGCAGTTCGATAGGAGCCGTCACATGGAACGAGTGGTCGACCTTGGGACGATAGCTGTCGGGCAGCCTGATACTGACTCTGTCCTTATGAAAGACAGTCAGTTCGGGATCAGCAGACATCGCATGGATGTCGCCTACCCGCCTGCCCGACGCCAAAGCCACCAAAAAAGCGGCCTTCCACGTCAGAAGCTGCAGTGACAGTGCGTTCAAGTCTTTGAACCCCGGACCTGAGAGCCAATCCAAAACAATTGAAAGGTCCCAAGTGGGGCTGATACGCCGGACAACCGGACGTATCCTGTCCACACCTGCTAAGAAACGCTGTACCAGTGGATGCGATCCCAAAAGAGCACCGTCCACTGGTATGTGGAAAGCAGAAATAGCCGTAGAGTATCCCCTGACAGTCGATGCGGCTAAACCAGCATCTAACCTGGACTGGAGGAACTCCAAAACAGCGACTAGATCTGTAGAAAAGGGATCGAGAAGCCCTCTATCGCCACACCAGCGCGCATAACAGGCCCATCGATCTTCATACTGAAGGTTTGTCGAATCCCTCCTCGAAGCCAGTATTGTGTCTGCAACTCGTGCAGGAATACCGCTCTCCTGGAGGCGATTCCGGACAGTGGCCAAGCCACCCACTGAATCCTGGGATTCGGGTGTGGCGCCCCTTCCTGAAATAGTATGTCTCGTCTCGAGGGTAACAGTACAGGAGGCTGTACGAGAAACCTGAGAACGGACGGGAACCAACTCTGAGCCGTCCAAAGTGGTGCGATAAGCACCAGGAGGCGAGCTGAATGATTGGTCAACTGAGAAAGAACCCTGGGGATCAGAGGTACCGGCGGGAACGCCCATAGTACTCTGTCCGTCCAGTCGATCGCGAAGGCGTCTCTGGATAGAGCCCTTGGATCTGGAAATCTTGAGCAGAACACAGGTATCTGATTCGTCATCCCTGACGCAAACAGATCCACCTGGAACGACCCGAACAACAGGGAGATAGTTCCGAATATCCCCCGGTCGAGCATCCACTCGTGAGGTGTTAGGATGCGCCGAGACAAAGCGTCCGCACGGACGTTGTCCACTCCCGGGAGATAAACAGGGACCACCTGAATGCTGAACTGGTCGCACCACAGTAGGAACTGCCACGACTCCTGAAGGAGAGATGGAGACACTGTGCCGCCCTGTTTCAGAATGTAGGATATGGCTGTTTGGTTGTCCATCTCTAGACGAACCACAAGCCCCCTGATCCGCTCTTTGAAGCACTCGAACACACGTCGAACTGCCCTGAGCTCTAGCACGTTGATGTGCAATTTCGACTCCTCCTGTGACCAAAGGCCCGAGGCTGTCAGGTCTTCCAGGACTCCCCCCCCCCAGCCTGATAGGGAGGCGTCTGTCTGGATGGTGACCGAAGGCGTTGGAAGCTCTAGCGGTAGACCCTTGAGAAGGTTGCTCTCGGAAACCCACCACCGAAGATGCTCTAGCACCCAAACCGGTGTGGTTAGAACCTTCTCGAAGCTGTCCGAGTGTGACCACATTCGTGCCAGCGCTTGCTGAACCGGTCTCATACTCAAGCGAGCTCTCCAAACCACGTCCACTGTCGCCGCCATATGCCCCAACAACTGAAGCCAAGTCCTGGCTGTGTGGGTTGGCGATTGAAGGAACAAGTGGACTGCCCCGATCACTCTGGGCACCCGATCCGGGGCCAGGGACTCGGAACCGGAGGCCGTATCGAACCTTGCGCCCAGAAAGACCAGGTCCTGTCTGGGGGCTATGTCTGACTTCTTCAGGTTGATGATCCAACCCAGCTTGAGCAAGATGTCTAACACCTGCTGGGTGGCTTCCTGATTTAGTTCTCGAGACAAGGCTCTGATCAGCCAGTCGTCCAGGTACGGATGACAACACCTGCCCTGCGACCTGGCGGCCTGCGCCGGTATCAACATCAACTTGGTGAATACCCTCGGAGCAGTTGAAATGCCGAAGGGTAACACCCGGAATTGGTAACAAGCCCCGTCGAAGGAGAACCGAAGAAACTCCTTGAAGTCGGGGTGCATTGGAACATTGAGATAAGCATCCTTGAGGTCTATTGACGACAGCCAATCTCCCCTCTCTACTGACGCTATGACCGTTCTCAAGGTTTCCATCTTGAACGTTGGAACCTGTAGACTGCGATTCAAATATTTCAGATTGAGAATCGGTCTGAACCCTCCGTCCTTCTTGGGTACCAGGAAGTAGGTCGAGTAATAACCGCTCTGTTCCTGACCCTTCGGTACTACCTCGATGGCTGCTTTGTCTAGCAAAGCCTGCACCTCGGCACGAAGGACTTCCGCCTTCTCGGGCAAATCGGGCACCTTCGTGTGCCGTATCCCGGAGAAAGTCGGTGGGTCGTACTTCCAAAGTGGTAAGTGGCCCTCCCTGAGTGTGGACAGGACCCAGGTATTTGAGGTGACTTTCTCCCACTCTGAGATGAAGTGAGATAGTCTGCCCCCCACTGGAAGATCTCTGGAAAGACAGTGTACCCCCGTCTCCGGCAGCATTCGAGCTGCTGGAATTTTGGGTGGTGACTCGGGCTTCGGAGGACCTAGGTCGGCTTGTTTTGCTTCCCTCGGCTCCGAAAATTCCGCTGGCCTTTATGCCCACGGAATTGCCCTTGTTTTCCCTTCCCCTTGAATCTCTTCTTGTTGCCCATAGGGCCATTCCAAGAAGCTCGACCGGAACCCCCCGGCGTGGGGTATAGGTCATCAAGGGGGGAAGACCGCACTCGCTTTTCTTGCGGAGCTGGTTCCTCGAGGAGCACTTTAGAGTCCTCGAAGGCAACCTTCTGCTCGGCGGCTTCCTTGACTACGGCCTGCGATCCAGGAAAGAGGGTTGACCCCAACCTGAAAGGCAGGTTCTGCAAGGTGAGGCGTGTGGACTGCGAGTACTTAGACGTCGCTAGCCACAGCCGGCGCATCCCCATAACTGCGCCCATTATCTGACTCGAGGCACTCCTGATTGAGTCCCGAGCCAGATAACTTGATACCTCCGCCAACTGCTTCTGGAACGTGGTCACCTTAGTGCCCAGTTCCTGCATCTCTGCCAGGTCCTTAGCCTGCATAGCAGCAAGGTAGGCCCCGTGCACTGCTACCCTCAGTTGTTGGGCTCCGTTCCTATATGTGTCCTCGTGGGCACGGAACTCGGCCTTAAACATGGCAGCCTGCGACAGAAATGGAGGCAGTCGCCGGCCCTGTTTGCCTACAGAAGGCTGCGCCTGAGCGCCGGACAGGGTGACGGAGGTCAGGACGCATTCGTCCACAACCGGAAGGTCGAAGAGACCGTCCTCTCCCAACTGGTACCTCTTGTTGAGTTCAGGCAAATCAGCCTTCGTACGGGCACCAGAAAGAAGAGGATTGATCGCCTCGACCAACAAGCTGTCGATGATGTGGAGCCTGGTCGCCGGAGGCTTGCTGGGAGCAAAAGCCTCCCCTGGAAGTCGGAACTCCTCGGTGACCTGCTCCGGAACGGGAACAAGCGTCTGCGGGATAGCGATCGCTATTCGGTCACGCGTCTCCTTTAGAAGCTCGGCGAGCGAAACAGCACGGCCGGATTCCTCATCCTCCTCTGAATACTCGGATTCCTCCTCCTCCGGGTCCCCGGCACCGGAGCCACTCTGCAGTGACCCAGTGTCCGAAGCCCGATCTCGGATTGTCCGTTTGAGAGGGATGCGGTACCCGGCGCTGCTCACCGGCGCTCGTCCCCCGACCGGAGCCGGTCCCCGGGGCTGCGATGGCACCGGCGGCGAAGCACCGGCGCTCTTGCCCTTGGGGTTAAAGGCGCCCCTCGACGTGCTCGGCACCTCGGCACCTTGCACCGACGAGGGAGCTTTGATTACTTGAGCACGAGGCAGAGCCGGAGCAGTCTCTAGGATGCCTACGTCGGGAGCCACTACCTTGCCGGGGCCTGCGCCCGGTTCAGTAGTGCCCCCGAGGTCGTTACCTGCACGAGTGCCGGCCGACCCTTGGGCATCAAGGTCCGGCAGGGCCACGACGGTCAACTCCTTACGGAGCTGTTCCATCATCGACCCCACCATCCCCGTCATCTGCCCTTGGATTATGGTAGCGATAGCTGCCGCGTCCAGATTAGTATTAGTCATGGGTGTGTTAGCAACAGCAACGTTTACGTTAGTCTGTGGTTGTGGAGAAAGAACTGGAGGGGGAGGCGAACCCCCCGCAGCCGGTGACCCCACCTCCATATCCGCCTCATCCGATGAGGAAGAGGGGACAGGAGTGGATTGCACCTTCTTTTTCCCCTTACCCTTTGACTTACACCTTTTCTCTTTAGAGGGTGGGATGGCCCCTTTAATTTCCTGCCCTGCCTTCTGGAGGTTACGGAAGAAGAGCATGTCAATGCCCCTCTCCTTCTTCGCCCTTGGTGTGAAGTTGAGGCACAGCTGGCAGGTAGAGTCGTCGTGCTCATCCTCTACCAGGCATGCTAAGCACCTGTCGTGCTTGTCAGCAGGGGGGATGCGGGACTTGCACCCCACAAATTCGGTGAAAGACTGCAAGTCAAACACAGAATGTTTAGGGGTGTGCATGTGTGTAAGTGCAATGTTTATGTTTCATAAAAGTGCATCATACAAACAAACGCAGAGGCGCTACTATAATAACTAAGCACTCGGCAAGTAATAAATAGTAAGCCACTGAAAGAAATAGAGCATGAATATACCTAGTATATCTTGCTGACTGAGACGATAACCCCGAGAATGAAAAAAATCAAAAAGGGAGAAATCCTCATCAGTAAAGTGCTGCCCTAAAATGCGAAGCATGATAAAGAACCTCCAAAACAAACAAATCTCAATACAAGAATAGCAAAGTACTAACACATTGCATTTTGTTTGAGATCCGCCATTTTGAGCGTTTTCCATCCGCCATTATTCGAAGCATACGAAGCACGTGCGAATTGAAAAACGAAGTTACAACGCGACAAAAACCATATAAGTAACCTAAACATTCGCCTCTACGAATAAAAAGGGGTTACCACACATACAGTATTCTTAGACTTGTCCATTTTCATCAAATTGTTAAACTCAAGTCAAAAGGTCTCTCAAACAAAAACACGTCTTGTCTGGTCAATGACAGATTGATAAGTGGTGAGATTAGAGTTACATCCCTTGGTTTGCGCTGGGATGGGGCTCTACACAGGGTGGTCATACGTTCGGAAAACACTTATTTTGTGTTTTTTGAACTTATTTTTACTGTTATTTTTAAAAATTAAGTTACAATCTGTCATCAAGTTAAAAATTAGGATTTTTATGCTATATGTACCCCAAGGAGGATCCCTTCTGAAAAAGAATTGATTATACCTTTCTGCCTTCTTCTGTCACAATATTTAGCACCCAATTAGTTTTGTCATGGGACTCGATTTCAAAGACGCATTACTGAGAACTAAAACGTTTGGAATAATTTGTTATAGAAACCATTGCCTGTTTTTTTTCTTTGCACTAGTTATGTTTATTCAAGGCGAGCGCGCGGACAACAATACTATTATGATGTCGTGTTTTAATAACCATTAACCAGATATTTTACCAATTTACAAATACCAAAAATACTATATTTCATCAGCTACAGGTAAGCCTAAGAGCTTTGTAACTTGTCTGTCGCCAGTGTCCAGCTTGCTGTCTAATCAGCTTGGGCTTATTACTCAAGCACCAAACCCAAAGCCCTAATTAAACTACCAGCCAGGTATTTATCTATCATATAAAATATCTTGTAAGATATCACATCAGGGAGACTTACTTGGTTTGTGGACCTGCATGTACCTATGGATATTTATTTGACTTTGTGCTATTCTTGAATATTGGACTTTGGATATTCTGTGTGTGTTCTTGGAACAAAGTGACTTAAGGACTACGAAGGTAACTTGAACCTGTGCTTGCTTGGTATTGTAACTCTGTCATATATTATCTGTATTAAATATTATCATTACTTACTGCTGGTCTTTTCATGTTTAATGAGCGGGTTTATTTAACCATTGTAATCCACTCGTAACAATACACAAAAGAAAACATGAGTGAAGTTTTAACAAAATCACTTATCCATGTCTCCAGAATTCTTCCTTTGGACGCCTGTACAGCTGCCTCAAATTCCCTCAGGTTTTGTGGAGAAGAGTTTCTTCAACTAATCTCTTGGTCAAATTGGTCCCAGACATGATCAAGGGACATTGCAGGCCACGGGATCTGTTTAACACCATTCGTCCCCAGATGTTGGATCATAGCTCGAGAACGATGAGGTCGAGCATTATCATCTATGAAAAGTGTGGCCTAGTGGCAAGTCTTTGGTCTATAACGACTTAATCAAGCACGTCCTGGATATAGCGAGGGCCTGTAGATGTCTCTCGTAGTGTCACCAAATCAAACCTACAATCACGACAAGACAAGAAGTTTATTGTATACAGTCATGAGAGAAGCACCCAACAATATAACTGATCCTCCACCATATGACGATTGGTATGATGATCCTAACTGTACAGTGTAAACGGGCTGAACGTCTTTCGTCGGACCAATGAATCCTACACCGGTGCCGTTCAGCATGCGATAACCTACAGCTGTACGTGTTGGTCTGTCAAGTATGGACGTCTGCTGATTCGTCTGACCCTTCCATCAGTCAAGCGGCGGTTGCATAGTCAAACATGACGCAACAAAGAAATTTAATCCTAAGGTGTGTTCGAAAGGGGTTTACCAGAACAAGCTCGGTTCCTTACATGATTTGTTTGGACAACATTCCTCACTAGATGGGTGACCACACTGTAGTGATACACAGTTCTCGTACCAATTTCCTTGGGACGGTTCTGCTGAAAGGAGTCCGGTGATCTGCCACCTCAAGACTGAGGACAACACATTTCATACCGAGGGTGAAACTGTTTATGTTATGTTATGTGTTTATGTTGTCGCGCTGTTCTGTCTCATGTGAAGACCTTTTCGTTTCATATAGCGCCATATGAATACAGTGATGATGCATGTGATATGAACATACCCTTACAATACTTTAAGAACACATCATACTTTATTGTTCATTGTTGGCAATATATGGTTATTACACCCATGTGAGTGAGAACACTTCGAGATATTGTTCGTATCCAGCCTATGTTAGATACTGTGAGTGACGCATCTGATTGGTCGTTCCATGGTGATGATCCGACCTCACGAAAGCGGGACTACTTTTGCCATTCATGAATAAACAAATTAATAAAATTCATAGCAATCACAAGCTTACAAAAAATCTGCGATGTTATAAATGAAACAACGACAACGACAGCTTTCGTCCTGCCGTAACCTTTGCCGCCATACACAACTATGATGGCTGAGAGGGGACATCGCTCTGTCGCCCTCTGGCAACAACGGAATAAAGCGATATGGACACATGACAAAGCGATATAGCAACACGACAAAGCAATAAGGCGGCACAATAAAGCGATATTGCCGCACTACAAAGCGATAAAAACATTTCGCTTTGTCGCGCAGTTATATCGGTTTATCGCTCTTTCGGTTTATCTGTTTATTGCTCTTTCGGTTTATCACTTTATCGCTCTTTCGCTTTATCACTCTTTCGCTTTATCGCTCTATTGCTTTATCGCGCTACTATATCGCTTTATCGCTCTTTCGCGTTTTATTATCGCTTTGTTGCGTTTTTATATCGCTTTGTCGTGTTGCCTTATCGCTTTGTTGTACGGCCTTATCGCTTTGTCGTGTAACCTTATCGCTTTGTCGTGCAGCGTTATCGCCTTGTCATGTGTGCATTTCGCTTTGTCGTATGGCTATATCGCTTTGTCGTGTGGCAAAATCGCTCTTTCGCTTTATCGCGTTGGTGCCAGAGGGCGAAAGAGCGATGTCCCCTCTCGGCCATCATACACAACAGCTCCGCATGTGAGTTTCCCTTCAACCGTCACGTTGACTGAGCCAATCTCGCCTCGCAGTTACTCGCTAACACTCCATTCGAAACACTCAAATACAAGTATACGGGGAACAATCACACAACCATCTTTGGTAATAATGATCCCGATGCAAAGCGACTCCGTTTTACCGATGGTGAGGCCTGTTAATATGTAATAAGAACTGACACGTTACCTAGTTTTTGCGCTCCAGTTTGGAAAATGGCGAACTGACAGTGTTTCACGAGTTAAAGATTTCAGTGATTGAATATAACGGATTTATCAGTGTTATGTTTTCCTTTATACTCGTGCGCTCCAATTAGTTCTTAAATCAAAGATTATGTTTGTGTGAGGCATTATCCACTCTTTACCGTTACACATTATGACGTCACTGACATGAAAGTTAACTGTATTACTACACGCTTCAACAAAACGTAAAGAAGTTTTCGTTTAAAACTACTCAAATCATGTTGTTTATTTGTGTGTAATAAATAAAATACCACACACCACGTATTTATTACAACTCGTCACTTGTCAAACGTTTTATACTGTGATATTTAATGTTAATGTGTATATTTATTATTAATCAACTGAGAGACCTTGTAGTGTTAACTGTCAAGAACTAAAAGCTCTGGCGCTTTTTCAAATTTCCCATTTATAATGATAGTTTATGTCATTTATAGTTAATTTAGAGGGTAAGGCATCTTATTACACAAACCAATTATCCGTAGTGATAATAACGGTGTTGCGCTTAAACCATAAATTGCATGGCGGCCATTTTAATGTGAACACATTTTATCATTTAGAATTACAAAAACAATTCCCATGGCTTTACCGAACCATAAACACTCACTTTTTACTTTATTTTCCGAAGAGAGAAGGGTATTTTACTATTGGTGACATATTTTTTCAAATACATTTCATCGACTTATTCGAGCGAAAAAACGTGCTACTATCCCTAAAAGAAGGCTTCTACCGGGATATTACTTTCGTATAATATTTCCCAAAGATACCGTTAGTAGTGGCTTTTTCACTTTGCCTCGTCCTCTAGTCGCTGTGTTGTCCTTTTATTTCCGTGTCCTCCTCTAGTCTCCTTGTCGTCCCCTAGTCTTCATGTCGTCATCTAGTCTCCTTGTCGTCCTGTAGTCTTCATGTCGTCGTGTAGTATCCTTGATGTCATCCAGTGTTTGTGTCCTCCTCTAGTCTCCGTGTCGTCATTTAGTCTTCATGTCCTCCTCTAGTCTCTGTGTCGTCCTCTATTCTCCTTGTCGTCCTCTAGTCTCCTTGTCGTCCTCTAGTCTCCGTGTCGTCATCTAGTCTTCATGTCCTCCTCTAGTCTCCGTTTCGTCCTCTAGTCTCCTTGATGCCCTCTAGTCTTCATGTCCTCCTCTAGTCTCCTTGTCGTCCTCTATTCTTGTCGTCATCTAGTCTTCATGTCGTCCTCTAGTCTCCCTGTCGCCCTCTAGTATCCGTGTTGCCCTCTAGTCTTCATGTCGTCCTCTTGTATTCATGTCGTCCTCTAGTCTCCGTATCGTCCTCAGTCTCCATATCGTCCTCTAGTCTCCGTGTCGCCCTCTAGTCTTCATGTCGCCCTCTGGTCTCCGTGTCGCCCTCTAGACTCCATGTCGTCATCTTGACTCCATGTCGTCCTCAAGTCTCCTTGACGCCCTCTAGTCTCCTTGTTGTCCGCTAGTCTCCATGTCGTCCTCTAAAGTCCTTGTCGTCCCCTAGTTTTCATGTCGTCCTCTAGTATCCACGGTTTCCTCTAGTCTTCATGTCATTCTGCCCTAGTCCTTGTCGTCCTCTCGTCTACGTGTCGTCCTCTCGTCTACGTGTCGTCCTCTAGTCTCCTTGACGCCCTCTAGTCTCCTTGTCGTCCCCTAGTCTCCTTGTCGTCCCCTAGTCTCCTTGTCGTCCTCTAGTCTCCATGTCGTCCCCTAGTCTCCATGTCGTCCTGTAGTCTCCACGTCGTCCTCTAGTCATCATGTCAGTCTGCAGTCTCCATGTCGTCCTGTAGTCTCCATGTCGTCATCTAGACTCCATGTCGTCCTCAAGTCTCCTTGTCGTCCCCTAGTCTCCATGTCGTCCTCTAGTCTCCGTGTCCTCCTCTAGTCTCCTTGTCCTCCTGGTCTTCATGTCATTCTGCAGTCTCCATGTCGTCCCCTAGTCTCCGTGTCTCCATTGTGCTGTAGTCTCTACGTCGTCCTCTAGTGTCCATGTCATTCTGCAGTCTCCATGTCGTCCTGTAGTCGCCATGCCGTCCTGCAGTCTCCACGTCGTCCTCTAGTCTTCACGTTGTCCTGTAGTCTCTACGTCGTCCTCTAGTCTTCACGTTGTCCTGTAGTCTCCAAGTCATCCTCTAGTCTCCACGTCGTCCTCTAGTCTTCACGTTGTGCTGTAGTCTCTACGTCGTCCTCTAGTGTCCATGTCATTCTGCAGTCTCCATGTCGTCCTGTAGTCGCCATGCCGTCCTGTAGTCTCCATTTCGTCCTCTAGTCTTCATGTCGTCATGTAGTCTCCACGTCGTCCTCTAAGTCGTCATGTCATTCTGTAGTCTCCATGTCGTCCTGTAGTCTCTGTGTCGCCCTCAGTCTCCATGTCGTCCTGTAGTCGCCATGCCGTCCTGTTGTCTCCATTTCGTCCTCTAGTCTTCATGTCGTCATGTAGTCTCCACGTCGTCCTCTAAGTCGTCATGTCATTCTGTAGTCTCCATGTCGTCCTGTAGTCTCTGTGTCGCCCTCAGTCTCCGTGTCGACACCTGGTCTTCATGTCGTCCTCTGGTCTTCATGTCGTCTTCTGGTCTTCATGTCTTCATAATCTAAACCCTCACCAGTCTCAAAGTACCTGGTTATAGCTGGTGTTACTTGCTGCAATGACCATATGTGTCTCAAGTTACAAACTGCTTTCGTTTTGTGTACCTGAACATAAACCTAAATGTCTAGTTTCTTTCTGACTAACACTGAGCAACATTTCTCCCACAGTCAGTGTAGGTTTGAAATATTATATTTGACAATCAAATTGAATGCGTGATTTTGGATAATATCAAGTCTTACTGTTTCAGTACCTTATGGCATATCATTTATACCAAACAAAACTTCTAAACGAGGCAATTACACTAAGTTGTCAGGACAATCATACGTAAACATGGTTTTATTGATCAATATGCAGCCAGAGGACGACAATCATCTGTAATAAAGGATCTTTTACTTTTGCCAAGCTTTTCCTATTTTCAAGAAGCGATGAATTCAAGTTAATAGTCCAAAAAAAGAAAATGCCTTACATACTTGTTAACATGTCAGAGTAATTTTGCATCTGGCTTTTTTCAAACATATTCATTTTATCAGAAGTTTCCAGTTATTCATTACAATTTTCAAACTGTCGATTTGTCACTTGTAGTTCTCACTTGGGACTACCACGCATCTGCTGTATGTTTATTGTTCAAGTCTTCAGCGATTATGTATTTTGCGTTGTAGACCACTTTAGGCATTGGGCATCAAGCAGTTGTCTCATTTTAAATATGAGCGAGGCTCTTGTCATCAAACCACATTGATTTTTCTTTTGGGCTCAATAGCAATTCGTCACACGAATCACTTCAATATAGCCCTCTCACTGCTGGGGGTATAACCAATAGAGCCCTCTCACTGTTGGGAGTTTAACCAATAGAGCCCTCTCGCTGCTGGGAGTTTAACCAATAGAGCCCTCTCGCTGTTGGGAATTTAACCAATAGAGCCCTCTCGCTGCTGGGAGTTTAACCAATAGAGCCCTCTCGCTGATGGGACTTTAACCAATAGAGCCCTCTCACTGTTGGGACTTTAACCAATAGAGCCCTCTCGCTGCTGGGAGTTTTACCAATAGAGCCCTCTCACTGTTGGGAGTTTAACCAATAGAGCCCTCTCACTGTTGGGAATTTATCCAATAGAGCCCTCTCGCTGTTGGGAGTTTAACCAATAGAGCCCTCTCCCTGTTGTGAGTTTAACCAATAGAGCCCTCTCACTGTTGGGAGTTTAACCAATAGAGCCCTCTCAATGCTAGGAGTTTAACCAATAGAGCCCACTCACTGCTGGGAGTTTAACCAATAGAGCCCTCTCACTGCTGGGAGTTTAACCAATAGAGCCCTCTCACTGTTTGGAATGTAACCAATGGAGCCCTCTCACTGCTGGGAGTTTAACCAATAGAGCCCTCTCACTGTTTGGAGTTTAACCAATAGAGCCTTCTCGCTGTTGGGAATTTAACCAATAGAGCCCTCTCGCTGCTGGGAATTTATCCAATAGAGCCCTCTCACTGCTGGGGGTTTAACCAATAGAGCCCTCTCGCTGTTGGGAGTTTAACCAATAGAGCCCTCCCGCTGTTGGGAGTTTAACCAATAGAGCCCTCTCGCTGTTGGGAGTTTAACCAATAGAGCCCTCTCACTGTTGGGAGTTTAACCAATAGAGCCCTCTCACTGTTGGGAATTTATCCAATAGAGCCCTCTCGCTGTTGGGAGTTTAACCAATAGAGCCCTCTCAATGCTAGGAGTTTAACCAATATAGCCCTCTCACTGCTGGGAGTTTAACCAATAGAGCCCTCTCACTGCTGGGAGTTTAACCAATAGAGCCCTCTCACTGTTTGGAATTTAACCAATGGATCCCTCTCACTGCTTGAAATTTAAACAATAGAGCCCTCTCACTGCTGGGAGTTTAACCAATAAGAGTCCCCTCGCTGCTGGGAGTTTAACCAATAGAGTCCTCTCACTGCTGGGGGTTTAACCAATAGAGCCCTCTCACTGTTTGAAATTTAACCAATGGAGCCCTCTCACTGCTGGGAGTTTAACCAATAGAGCCCTCTTACTGTTTGGAGTTTAACCAATAGAGCCTTCTCACTGCTGGGAGTTTAACCAATAGAGCCCTCTTACTGTTTTGAATTTAACCAATAGAGCCCTCTCACTGCTGGGATTTTAACCAATAGAGCCCTCACACTGCTGGGGGTTTAACCAATAGAGCCCTCTCACTGCTGGGGGTTTAACCAATAGAGCCCTCTCACTGTTTTGAATTTAACCAATAGAGCATTCTCACTGCTAGGGGGTTAACCAATAGAACCCTCTTACTGTTTTGAATTTAACCAATAGAGCCCTCACATTGCTGGGGGTTTAACCAATAGAGCCCTCTAACTGCTGGGGGTTTAACCAATAGAGCCCTCTCACTGCTGGGAGTTTAACCAATAGAGCCCTCTCACTGTTTGGAATTTAACCAATGGAGCCCTCTCACTGCTGGGGGTTTAACCAATAGAGCCCTCTCACTGTTTGGAGTTTAACCAATAGAGCCTTCTCACTGCTGGGAGTTTAACCAATAGAGCCCTCTCACTGTTTGGAGTTTAACCAATAGAGCCCTCTTACTGTTTTGAATTTAACCAATAGAGCCCTCTCACTGCTGGGATTTTAACCAATAGAGCCCTCACACTGCTGGAGGTTTAACCAATAGAGCCCTCTCACTGCTGGGGGTTTCACCAATAGAGCCCTCTCACTGTTTGGAATTTAACCAATAGAGCATTCTCACTGCAAGGGGGTTAACCAATAGAGCCCTCTTACTGTTTTGAATTTAACCAATAGAGCCCTCACATTGCTGGGGGTTTAACCAATAGAGCCCTCTAACTGCTGGGGGTTTAACCAATAGAGCCCTCTCACTGCTGGGAGTTTAACCAATAGAGCCCTCTCACTGTTTGGAATTTAACCAATGGAGCCCTCTCACTGCTGGGGGTTTAACCAATAGAGCCCTCTCGCTGCTGGGAATTTATCCAATAGAGGCCTCTCACTGCTGGGGGTTTAACCAATAGAGCCCTCTTACTGCAGGGGGTTTAACCAATAGATCGCTCTCACTGTTGGGAGTGTAACCAATAGAGCCCTCTCGCTGTTGGGAGTTTAACCAATAGAGCCCTCTCGCTGTTGGGAGTTTAACCAATAGAGCCCTCTCGCTGTTGGGAGTTTAACCAATAGAGCCCTCTCGCTGTTGGGAGTTTAACCAATAGAGCCCTCTCGCTGTTGGGAGTTTAACCAATAGAGCCCTCTCGCTGTTGGGAGTTTAACCAATAGAGCCCTCTCGCTGTTGGGAGTTTAACCAATAGAGCCATCTCGCTGCTGGGAGTTTAACCAATAGAGCCCTCTCACTGTTGGGAATTTATCCAATAGAGCCCTCTCACTGCTGGGGGTTTAACCAATAGAGCCCTCTTACTGCAGGGGGTTTAACCAATAGATCGCTCTCACTGTTGGGAGTGTAACCAATAGAGCCCTCTCGCTGTTGGGAGTTTAACCAATAGAGCCCTCTCGCTGTTGGGAGTTTAACCAATAGAGCCCTCTCGCTGTTGGGAGTTTAACCAATAGAGCCCTCTCGCTGTTGGGAGTTTAACCAATAGAGCCCTCTCACTGTTGGGACTTTAACCAATAGAGCCCTCTCGCTACTGGGAGTTTAACCAATAGAGCCCTCTCACTGTTGGGAATTTATCCAATAGAGCCCTCTCGCTGTTGGGAGTTTAACCAATATAGCCCTCTCGCTGTTGTGAGTTTAACCAATAGAGCCCTCTCACTGTTGGGAGTTTAACCAATAGAGCCCTCTCACTGTTTGGAATGTAACCAATGGAGCCCTCTCACTGCTGGGGGTTTAACCAATAGAGCCCTCTCACTGTTTGGAGTTTAACCAATAGAGCCTTCTTGCTGTTGGGAATTTAACCAATAGAGCCCTCTCGCTGCTGGGAATTTATCCAATAGAGCCCTCTCACTGCTGGGGGTTTAACCAATAGAGCCCTCTTACTGCTGGGGGTTTAACCAAAAGATCCCTCTCACTGCCGGGGGTTTAACCAATAGAGCCCTCTTACTGCAGGGGGTTTAACCAATAGATCCCTCTCACTGTTGGGAGTTTAACCAATAGAGCCCTCTCGCTGTTGGGAGTTTAACCAATAGAGCCCTCTCGCTGTTGGGAGTTTAACCAATAGAGCCCTCTCGCTGTTGGGAGTTTAACCAATAGAGCCCTCTCGCTGTTGGGAGTTTAACCAATAGAGCCCTCTCACTGTTGGGAGTTTAACCAATAGAGCCCTCTCACTGTTGGGAATTTATCCAATAGAGCCCTCTCGCTGTTGGGAGTTTAACCAATAGAGCCCTCTCAATGCTAGGAGTTTAACCAATATAGCCCTCTCACTGCTGGGAGTTTAACCAATAGAGCCCTCTCACTGCTGGGAGTTTAACCAATAGAGCCCTCTCACTGTTTGGAATTTAACCAATGGATCCCTCTCACTGCTTGAAATTTAACCAATAGAGCCCTCTCACTGCTGGGAGTTTAACCAATAAGAGTCCCCTCGCTGCTGGGAGTTTAACCAATAGAGTCCTCTCACTGCTGGGGGTTTAACCAATAGAGCCCTCTCACTGTTTGAAATTTAACCAATGGAGCCCTCTCACTGCTGGGAGTTTAACCAATAGAGCCCTCTTACTGTTTGGAGTTTAACCAATAGAGCCTTCTCACTGCTGGGAGTTTAACCAATAGAGCCCTCTTACTGTTTTGAATTTAACCAATAGAGCCCTCTCACTGCTGGGATTCTAACCAATAGAGCCCTCTCACTGCTGGGGGTTTAACCAATCAGAGTCCCCTCACTGCTGGGAGTTTAACCAATAGAGTCCTCTCACTGCTGGGGGTTTAACCAATAGAGCCCTCTCACTGTTTGAAATTTAACCAATGGAGCCCTCTCACTGCTGGGAGTTTAACCAATAGAGCCCTCTCACTGTTTGGAGTTTAACCAATGGAGCCTTCTCACTGCTGGGAGTTTAACCAATAGAGCCCTCTTACTGTTTTGAATTTAACCAATAGAGCCCTCTCACTGCTGGGATTTTAACCAATAGAGCCCTCACACTGCTTAGGGTTTAACCAATAGAGCCCTCTCACTGCTGGGGGTTTAACCAATAGAGCCCTCTCACTGTTTTGAATTTAACCAATAGAGCATTCTCACTGCTGGGAGTTTAACCAATAGAGCCCTCACACTGCTTGGGGTTTAACCAATAGAGCCCTCTCACTGCTGGGGGTTTAACAAATAGAGCCTCCTTACTGTTTTGAATTTAACCAATAGATCCCTCTCACTGCTGGGACCAATATAGCCCTCTCACTGCTGGGGGTTTAACCAATAGAGCCCTCTCACTGCTGGGAGTTTAACCAATAGAGCCCTCTCACTGCTGGGGGTTTAACCAATAGAGCCCTCTCACTGTTTGGAATTTAACCAATAGAGCCTTCTCACTGTTGGGAGTTTAACCAATAGAGCCTTCTCGCTGTTGGGAATTTAACCAATAGAGCCCTCTCGCTGCTGGGAGTTTAACCAATAGGGCCCTCTCACTGTTTGGAGTTTAACCAATAGAGCCCTCTTACTGTTTTGAATTTAACCAATAGAGCCCTCTCACTGCTGGGATTTTAACCAATAGAGCCCTCACACTGCTGGGGGTTTAACCAATAGAGCCCTCTCACTGATGGGGGTTTAACCAATAGACCCCTCTCACTGTTAGGAATTTAACCAATAGAGCATTCTCACTGCTGGGGGGTTAACGAATAGAGCCCTCTCACTGTTTGGAATTTAACCAATAGAGCCCTCATATTGCTGGGGGTTTAACCAATAGAGCCCTCTAACTGCTGGGGGTTTAACCAATAGAGCCCTCTCACTGTTTGGAATTTAACCAATAGAGCAATCTCACTGCTGGGGGTTTAACCAAAAGAGCCCTCTCACTGCTGGGAGTTTAACCAATAGAGCCCTCTCACTGCTGGGGTATAACCAATAGAGCCCTCTCACTGCTGGGAGTTTAACCAATAGAGCCCTCTCACTGCTGGGGTATAACCAATAGAGCCCTCTAACTGCTGGGGGTTTAACCAATAGAGCCCTCTCACTGCTGGGGGTTTAACCAATAGAGCCCTCTCACTGCTGGGGGTTAAACCAATAGAGTCCTCTCACTGCTGGGAGTTTAACCAATAGAGCCCTCTCACTGCTTGAAATATAACCAATATAGTCCTCTCACTGCTTGGGGTATAACCAATAGAGCCCTCTCACTGCTGGGAGTTTAACAAATAGAGCCCTCATTCTGCTGGGAGTTTAACCAATAGAGCCCTCTCACTGCTTAGGTATAACCAATAGAGCCCTCTCACTGCTGGGGGTTTAACCAATAGAGCCCTCTCACTGTTGGGAGTTTAACCAATAGACCCCTCTCACTGTTAGGAATTTAACCAATAGAGCATTCTCACTGCTGGGGGGTTAACGAATAGAGCCCTCTCACTGTTTGGAATTTAACCAATAGAGCCCTCATATTGCTGGGGGTTTAACCAATAGAGCCCTCTAACTGCTGGGGGTTTAACCAATAGAGCCCTCTCACTGTTTGGAATTTAACCAATAGAGCAATCTCACTGCTGGGGGTTTAACCAAAAGAGCCCTCTCACTGCTGGGAGTTTAACCAATAGAGCCCTCTCACTGCTGGGGTATAACCAATAGAGCCCTCTCACTGCTGGGGGTTTAACCAATAGAGCCCTCTCACTGCTGGGGGTTTAACCAATAGAGCCCTCTCACTGCTGTGGGTTAAACCAATAGAGTCCTCTCACTGCTGGGAGTTTAACCAATAGAACCCTCTCACTGCTTGAAATTTAACCAATATAGTCCTCTCACTGCTTGGGGTATAACCAATAGAGCCCTCTCACTGCTTGGAGTTTAACAAATAGAGCCCTCATTCTGCTGGGAGTTTAACCAATAGAGCCCTCTCACTGCTTATGTATAACCAATAGAGCCCTCTCACTGCTGGGGGTTTAACCAATAGAGCCCTCTCACTGCTGGGAGTTTAACCAATAGAGCCCTTTCACTGCTGGGGGTTAAACCAATAGAGCCCTCTCACTGTTGGGAGTTTAACCAATAGAGCCCTCTCACTGCTGGGAGTTTAACCAATAGAGCCCTCTCACTGCTGGGGGTTTAACAAATAGAGCCCTCTCACTGCTGGGAGTTTAACCAATAGAGCCCTCTCACTGCTGGGGGTTTAACCAATAGAGCCCTCTCACTGCTGGGAGTTTAACCAATAGAGCCCTTTCACTGCTGGGGGTTAAACCAATAGAGCCCTCTCACTGTTGGGAGTTTAACCAATAGAGCCCTCTCACTGCTGGGAGTTTAACCAATAGAGCCCTCTCACTGCTGGGAGTTTAACCAATAGAGCCCTCTCGCTGTTGGGAGTTTAACCAATAGAACCCTCTCGCTGTTGGGAGTTTAACCAATAGAGCCCTCTCACTGTTGGGACTTTAACCAAAAGAGCCCTCTCACTGCTTGGAGTTTAACCAATAGAGCCCTCTCACTGTTGGGACTTTAACCAAAAGAGCCCTCTCACTGCTTGGAGTTTAACCAATAGAGCCCTCTTGCTGTTTTTAATTTAACCAGTAGAGTCCTCTCACTGTTGGGAGTTTAACCAATAGAGCCCTCTCACTGCTGGGGGTTTAACCAATAGAGGACTCTCAGTGCTGGGGGTTGAACCAATAGAGCCCTCTCACTGCTGGGAGTTTAACCAATAGAGCCCTCTCACTGTTTGGAATTTTTATCGAATGGAGCCCTCTCACTGCTGAAAATTTTACCAAAAAGCCCTCTCACTGCTGGGGGTTTAACCAATAGAGTCCTCTCAGTGTTGGGAGTTTAACCAATAGAGCCCTCTCACTGTTTGGAATTTAACCAATGGAGCCCTCTCACTGCTTGAAATTTAACCAATAGAGCCCTCTCACTGCTGGGGGTTTAACCAATAGAGCCCTCTCACTGCTGGGACCAATAGAGTCCTCTCACTGCTGGGAGTTTAACCAATAGAGCCCTCTCACTGCTGGGATTTTAACCAATAGACCCCTCTCACTGCTGGGGGTTTAACCAATAGAGCCCTCTCGTTGTTGGGAGTTTAACCAATATAGCCCTCTCACTGTTTGGAATTTAACAGGGAGGACTAGACCCAAGGAAAGACTAGACCACAGGGAAGACTAGACCCAGGGAAGACTAGACCACAGGGAGGACAAGACCCCAGGGAGGACAAGACCCCAGGGAAGAGTAGACCCCAGGGAAGACTAGACCACAGGGAGGACTAGACCCAGTTAAGACTAGACCCCAGGGAGGACTAGACCACAGGGAATTCTAGACCCAGGAGGACTAGACCACAGGGAAGACTAGACCCTGCGAAGACTAGACCAAGGGGAAGTTAAGACCAAGGGATGACTAGACCACAGGGAAGACTAGACCAAAGGGAGGCCTAGACCACAGGTAAGACTAGACCAAAGAGAAGACAAGACCCAAGGGAAGAGTAGACCCCAGGGAAGACTAGACCACAGAGAAAGCTATATCCCATGTAAGACTAGACCACAGGGAGGACTAGACCCCAGGGAAGACTAGACCCCGGGAAGACTAGACCACAGGGAGGACTAGACCCAGTTAAGACTAGACCCCAGGGAGGACTAGACCACAGGGAATTCTAGACCCAGGAGGACTAGACCACTGGGAAGACTAGACCACAGGGAAGACTAGACCACAGGGAAGACTAGACCCTGCGAAGACTAGACCACGGGGAAGTTAAGACCAAGGGATGACTAGACCACAGGGAAGACAAGACCACAGGGAATTCTAGACCCAGGGAAGACTAGACCCAGGGAAGACTAGACCACAGGGAAGACTAGACCACAGGGAAGACTAGACCCAGGGAAGACTGAACCACAGGGAAGACTAGACCACAGGGAAGACTAGACCCTGCGAAGACTAGACCACGGGGAAGTTAAGACCATGGGAAGACTAGACCACAGGGAAGACAAGACCACAGGGAATTCTAGACCCAGGGAAGACTAGACCCAGGGAAGACTAGACCACAGGGAAGACTAGACCACAGGGAGGACTAGACCCAGGGAAGACTAGACTCATGGAAGACTAGACCCCAGGGAAGACGAGACCACAGGGAATTCTAGACCCAGGGAAGACTAGACCACTGGGAAGACTAGACCACAGGGAGGACTAGACCCAGGGAAGACTAGACTCATGGAAGACTAGACCAAAGAGAAGACAAGACCCAAGGGAAGAGTAGACCCCAGGGAAGACTAGACCACAGAGAAAGCTATATCCCATGTAAGACTAGACCACAGGGAGGACTAGACCCCAGGGAAGACTAGACCCAGGGAAGACTAGACCACAGGGAGGACTAGACCCAGTTAAGACTAGACCCCAGGGAGGACTAGACCACGGGGAATTCTAGACCCAGGAGGACTAGACCACTGGGAAGACTAGACCACAGGGAAGACTAGACCACAGGGAAGACTAGACCCTGCGAAGACTAGACCACGGGGAAGTTAAGACCAAGGGATGACTAGACCACAGGGAAGACAAGACCACAGGGAATTCTAGACCCAGGGAAGACTAGACCCAGGGAAGACTAGACCACAGGGAAGACTAGACCACAGGGAAGACTAGACCCAGGGAAGACTGAACCACAGGGAAGACTAGACCACAGGGAAGACTAGACCCTGCGAAGACTAGACCACGGGGAAGTTAAGACCATGGGAAGACTAGACCACAGGGAAGACAAGACCACAGGGAATTCTAGACCCAGGGAAGACTAGACCCAGGGAAGACTAGACCACAGGGAAGACTAGACCACAGGGAGGACTAGACCCAGGGAAGACTAGACTCATGGAAGACTAGACCCCAGGGAAGACGAGACCACAGGGAATTCTAGACCCAGGGAAGACTAGACCACTGGGAAGACTAGACCACAGGGAGGACTAGACCCAGGGAAGACTAGACTCATGGAAGACTAGACCCACGGAAGACTAGACCACAGGGAAGACTAGACCCAGGAAAGACTAGACCACAGGGAATTCTAGACCCAGGGAAGACTAGACCACGGGGAAGACTAGACCAAGGGAAGACTAGACCACAGGGAAGACTAGACCTCAGGGAAGACCAGACCCCAGGGAATTCTAGACCCAGGAAAGACAAGACCCAGGGAAGACTAGACCACAGGGAAGACCAGACCACAGGGAAGACTAGACCCAGGGAAGACTAGACCCAGGGAAGACTGAACCACAGGGAAGACTAGACCACAGGGAAGACTAGACCCTGCGAAGACTAGACCACGGGGAAGTTAAGACCATGGGAAGACTAGACCACAGGGAAGACAAGACCACAGGGAATTCTAGACCCAGGGAAGACTAGACCCAGGGAAGACTAGACCACAGGGAAGACTAGACCACAGGGAGGACTAGACCCAGGGAAGACTAGACTCATGGAAGACTAGACCCCAGGGAAGACGAGACCACAGGGAATTCTAGACCCAGGGAAGACTAGACCACTGGGAAGACTAGACCACAGGGAGGACTAGACCCAGGGAAGACTAGACTCATGGAAGACTAGACCAAAGAGAAGACAAGACCCAAGGGAAGAGTAGACCCCAGGGAAGACTAGACCACAGAGAAAGCTATATCCCATGTAAGACTAGAACACAGGGAGGACTAGACCCCAGGGAAGACTAGACCCAGGGAAGACTAGACCACAGGGAGGACTAGACCCAGTTAAGACTAGACCCCAGGGAGGACTAGACCACGGGGAATTCTAGACCCAGGAGGACTAGACCACTGGGAAGACTAGACCACAGGGAAGACTAGACCACAGGGAAGACTAGACCCTGCGAAGACTAGACCACGGGGAAGTTAAGACCAAGGGATGACTAGACCACAGGGAAGACAAGACCACAGGGAATTCTAGACCCAGGGAAGACTAGACCCAGGGAAGACTAGACCACAGGGAAGACTAGACCACAGGGAAGACTAGACCCAGGGAAGACTGAACCACAGGGAAGACTAGACCACAGGGAAGACTAGACCCTGCGAAGACTAGACCACGGGGAAGTTAAGACCATGGGAAGACTAGACCACAGGGAAGACAAGACCACAGGGAATTCTAGACCCAGGGAAGACTAGACCCAGGGAAGACTAGACCACAGGGAAGACTAGACCACAGGGAGGACTAGACCCAGGGAAGACTAGACTCATGGAAGACTAGACCCCAGGGAAGACGAGACCACAGGGAATTCTAGACCCAGGGAAGACTAGACCACTGGGAAGACTAGACCACAGGGAGGACTAGACCCAGGGAAGACTAGACTCATGGAAGACTAGACCCACGGAAGACTAGACCACAGGGAAGACTAGACCCAGGAAAGACTAGACCACAGGGAATTCTAGACCCAGGGAAGACTAGACCACGGGGAAGACTAGACCAAGGGAAGACTAGACCACAGGGAAGACTAGACCTCAGGGAAGACCAGACCCCAGGGAATTCTAGACCCAGGAAAGACAAGACCCAGGGAAGACTAGACCACAGGGAAGACCAGACCACAGGGAAGACTAGACCCAGGGAAGACTAGACCACAGGGAAGACCAGACCACAGGGAAGACTAGACCACAGGGAAGACTTGACCCAGGGAAGACTAGACCCAAGGGAGGACAAGACCCCAGGGAGGACTAGACCCAAGGGAAGACTAGACCACAGGGAAGACTAGACCCAGGGAAGACTAGACCACAGGGAGGACTAGACCCAGTGAAGACTAGACCCAGGGAGGACAAGACCCCAGGGAAGAGTAGACTCCAGGGAAGACTAGACCACAGGGAAAGCTATACCCCAGGGAAGACTAGACCACAGGGAGGACTAGACCCAAGGAAAGACTAGACCACAGGGAAGACTAGATCACAGGGAGGACTAGACCCAGTGAAGACTAGACCCCAGGGAGGACAAGACCCCAGGGAAGAATAGACCACAGGGAAAACTAGACAACAGGGAGGTCTAGACCCTAGGGAAGACTAGACCAAAGGGAGGCCTAGACCACAGGTAAGACTAGACCAAAGAGAAGACAAGACCCAAGGGAAGAGTAGACCCCAGGGAAGACTAGACCACAGAGAAAGCTATATCCCATGTAAGACTAGACCACAGGGAAGACTAGACGCAGGGAAGACTAGACCACAGGGAGGACTAGACCCAGTTAAGACTAGACCCCAGGGAGGACTAGACCCCAGGGAGGACTAGACCACAGGGAATTCTAGACCCAGGAGGACTAGACCACTGGGAAGACTAGACCACAGGGAAGACTAGACCACAGGGAAGACTAGACCACGGGGAAGTTAAGACCAAGGGAAGACTAGACCACAGGGAAAACAAGACCACAGGGAATTCTAGACCCAGGGAAGACTAGACCACTGGGAAGACTAGACCACAGGGAGGACTAGACCCAGGGAAGACTAGACCCATGGAAGTCTAGACCCAGGGAAGACTAGACCACAGGGAAGACTAGACCCAGGAAAGACAAGACCACAGGGAATTCTAGACCCAGGGGAGACTAGACCACGGGGAAGACTAGACCAAGGGAAGACTAGACCACAGGGAAGACTAGACCCCAGGGAAGACCAGACCCCAGGGAATTCTAGACCCAGGAAAGACTAGACCCAGGGAAGACTAGACCACAGGGAAGACCAGACCACAGGGAAGACTAGACCCAGGGAAGACTAGACCACAGGGAAGACCAGACCACAGGGAAGACTAGACCACAGGGAAGACTAGACCACAGGGAAGACCAGACCACAGGGAAGACTAGACCACAGGGAAGACTAGACCCAGGGAAGACTAGACCACAGGGAAGACCAGACCACAGGGAAGACTAGACCCAGGAAAGACTAGACCCAGGGAAGACTAGACCACAGGGAAGACTAGACCCAGGGAAGACTTGACCACAGGGAAGACTAGACCTACTTGTTGGGTATGGCCCATTCCAATCGAGTTTTGTTTTAACATTTTGTGTTGTATGCATTGTATTCCGACTATCTTGATAGCAGATATAATTCGATTGGGTATAACCGCCTGCTGATGTGAATAACAAACCTCAACTCGGCTGATGAGATCTCAGGAGGCCACCACATCATAACTAAATAGACAATATGATTATGAACCAGGGAAGACTAGACCACAGGGAAAACTAGACCACAGGGAGGTCTAGACCCTAGGGAAGACTAGACCAAAGGGAGGCCTAGACCACAGGTAAGACTAGACCAAAGAGAAGACAAGACCCAAGGGAAGAGTAGACCCCAGGGAAGACTAGACCACAGAGAAAGCTATATCCCATGTAAGACTAGACCACAGGGAGGACTAGACCCCAGGGAAGACTAGACCCAGGGAAGACTAGACCACAGGGAGGACTAGACCCAGTTAAGACTAGACCCCAGGGAGGACTAGACCACAGGGAATTCTAGACCCAGGAGGACTAGACCACTGGGTAGACTAGACCACAGGGAAGACAAGACCACAGGCTATGCTTGATTCGGGACCCGGCGCACTACCCGGCGTACGCCGCCAAAAGCGGCGCAACCGGCAAATCACTTGATTGGAACCCGGAGAACGCCTTAGGCGTACTCCGAATGCGCCAGTTGGAAATGACCGGCGAAGGCGGCGTGTAATGGCGGACAAATGTTACCCTTGCGACATTCAATAACCCTTTTGTTTATGAAGTTGCGTTCTACAATTAAATAGTTGACTGATTTATTTTTAAATGTCACTGCTTATTTAAAACATTGCATTACACGCTAATAAAATATTAATCAATGTTTTTAAATAAATTAAAAAAAATAGGTTTATAATATAAATGATATGTTTTTTAAGCTAGTTTGAGGGATGATGACGTCTTCCTGTCTGTACGCCGATACACTTGTTTCAACTGAGCCTAGTAGAGGAACGGCGTACGCCGGACATGTGACCGGTGTATACGCCGCCAAAACGAATCAAGCATAGCCACAGGGAATACTAGACCACAGGGAAGACTAGACCACAGGGAAGACTAGACCCTGCGAAGACTAAACCACGGGGAAGTTAAGACCAAGGGAAGACTAGACCACAGGGAAGACAAGACCACAGGGAATTCTAGGCCAAGGGAAGACTAGACCCAGGGAAGACTAGACCACAGGGAAGACTAGACCACAGGGAAGACTAGACCACAGGGAAGACTAGACCCAGGGAAGACTAGACCCAGGGAAGACTAGAACACAGGAAAGACTAGACCCCAGGGAAGACTAGACCACAGGGAAGACTAGACCACAGGGAAGACTAGACCACAGGGAAGACTAGACCCAGGGAAGACTAGACCACAGGGAAGACTAGACCCAGGGAAGACTAGACCCAGGGAAGACTAGAACACAGGAAAGACTAGACCCCAGGGAAGACGAGACCACAGGGAATTCTAGACCCAGGGAAGACTAGACCACTGGGAAGACTAGACCACTGGGAAGACTAGACCACAGGGAAGACTAGACCCAGGGAAGACTAGACCCAGGGAAGACTAGAACACAGGAAAGACTAGACCCCAGGGAAGACTAGACCACAGGGAAGACTAGACCACAGGGAATTCTAGACCCAGGGGAGACTAGACCACGGGGAAGACTAGACCAAGGGAAGACTAGACCACAGGGAAGACTAGACCCCAGGGAAGACCAGACCCCAGGGAATTCTAGACCCAGGAAAGACTAGACCCAGGGAAGACTAGACCACAGGGAAGACCAGACCACAGGGAAGACTAGACCCAGGGAAGACTAGACCACAGGGAAGACCAGACCACAGGGAAGACTAGACCACAGGGAAGACTAGACCACAGGGAAGACCAGACCACAGGGAAGACTAGACCACAGGGAAGACTAGACCACAGGGAAGACTAGACCACAGGGAAGACTAGACCCAGGGAAGACTAGACCACAGGGAAGACTAGACCCAGGGAAGACTAGACCCAGGGAAGACTAGAACACAGGAAAGACTAGACCCCAGGGAAGACGAGACCACAGGGAATTCTAGACCCAGGGAAGACTAGACCACTGGGAAGACTAGACCACTGGGAAGACTAGACCACAGGGAAGACTAGACCCAGGGAAGACTAGACCCAGGGAAGACTAGAACACAGGAAAGACTAGACCCCAGGGAAGACTAGACCACAGGGAAGACTAGACCACAGGGAAGACTAGACCACAGGGAAGACCAGACCACAGGGAAGACTAGACCACAGGGAAGACTAGACCCAGGGAAGACTAGACCCAGGGAAGACTAGAACACAGGAAAGACTAGACCCCAGGGAAGACGAGACCACTGGGAAGACTAGACCACAGGGAGGACTAGACCCAGGGAAGACTAGACCCATGGAAGACTAGGCCCAGGGAAGACTAGACCCAGGAAAGACTAGACCACAGGGAATTCTAGACCCAGGGAAGACTATACCACGGGGAAGACTAGACCAAGGGAAGACCAGACCCCAGGGAATTCTAGACCCAGGAAAGACTAGACCAAGGGAAGACTAGACCACAGGGAAGACCAGACCATAGGGAAGACTAGACCACAGGGAAGACTAGACCACAGGGAAGACCAGACCACAGGGAAGACTAGACCACAGGGAAGACTAGACCCAGGGAAGACTAGGCCACAGGGAAGACCAGACCACAGGGAAGACTAGACCACAGGGAAGACTAGACCACAGGGAAGACCAGACCACAGGGAAGACTAGACCCCAGGGAATTCTAGACCACAGGGAAGACTAGACCCAGGGAAGACCAGACCACAGGGAAGACTTGACCACAGGGAAGACTTGACCACAGGGAAAGACTAGACCCAGGGAAGACTTGACCACAGGGAGTGAGTGAGTGAGTGAGTTGGGGTTTAACGCCGCTTTCAAGAGTATTTCACTTATATCGCGGCTGCTAGTATTATGGCAGGGAGAAAGCCCGCAACGCCATGTGGCTATGCACTGCGGTGAAACCTGCGAGCAGCGGCTGGAACTAGCGAACCATGGGTGGTACTACGCTGAAATTCAGTGTAGCATTGCACCCAAACCTTACTGCGTGTAGAACAGTTCTCTACTGCAGACAAAGTTGCCGTGCCCCTGGCGGGATTCGAACCCCGGACCTCTTGATCCGAAGCCGAACGCGCTAACCACTGCGCTATCCCGCCCCCCTGACCACAGGGAAGACTAGACCTACTTGTTGGGTGTGGCCCATTCCAATCGAGTTTTGTTTTAACATTTTGTGTTGTATGCATTGTTTTCCGACTATCTTGATAGCAGATATAATTCGATTGGGTATAACCGCCTGCTGATGTGAATAACAAACCTCAACTCGGCTGATGAGATCTCAGGAGGCCACCACATCATAACTAAATAGACAATATGATTATGAACGAAACGAAAAATAGCATTATTACTTTTGGCAACAAACATCTCTCCACTTAATTTGGTCATATGATTAATTCTTGTTGCAAACGTGGTCGGAGAAAAACATACCACTGACACTTTATTTACATGAAATGAAACTTGATTTCATAATAGCTGTCACTCGTAGGTAGAGTTCCTTCGCTATTCATCTTCACTTTAATGATGCTATTTATCATGGATTTAAATGGATTAACATGGCCAGAAAAGAGGGTAAATGGAAGTCAGGTAAAACGGTGGGAGAAAGATTGCTATTGAACCAATCTTCAGCCTTGGCTATGACACATGATCCTCGACCTTTGATCCAAGTTTCAGTAGAAGTCCCTGACAGTTGTTCATTGTAAAAAAAAAGAAGAGTAATGTCAAACTTAAAATTTCGATTTCTTTCGTTGTCTTTACCAGTATGTCAGAAAACAGAACATGCCATAATTAACATACATATTATGTTTGTTTGTTCACGTATGTCAATGGCTTCCAATATATAGAAGATATATATATGTACATTTACATCAATTGCTATCAATACATAGAAGAGTGCTCGGTACATTTACATCAATGGCTATCAATACATATAAGATATATGTATATCGCTGGCTATTCATGAGTATCCTTAACCATACGAGTGGTCTCTACTGGTAGTGTTCTCTACTTTTCACAGCGGCCTCCAGACCGAGATCAGTCTACTGGCAGTGTTCCCTACTCCTCACAGCGGCCTCCAGACCGAGATCAGTCTACTGGCAGTGTTCCCTACTCCTCACAGCGGCCTCCAGACCGAGATCTGTCTACTGGCAGTGTTCCCTACTCCTCACAGCGGCCTCCAGACCGAGATCTGTCTACTGGCAGTGTTCCCTACTCCTCACAGCGGCCTCCAGACCGAGATCAGTCTACTGGCAGTGTTTTCTACTCCTCACAGCGGCCTCCAGACCGAGATCAGTCTACTGGCAGTGTTCTCTACTCCTCACAGCGGCCTCCAGACCGAGATCAGTCTACTGGCAGTGTTTTCTACTCCTCACAGCGGCCTCCTGACCGAGATCAGTCTACTGGCAGTGTTCTCTACTCCTCACAGCGGCCTCCAGACCGAGATCAGTCTACTGGCAGTGTTCTCTACTCCTCACAGCGGCCTCCAGACCGAGATCAGTCTACTGGCAGTGTTCTCTACTCCTCACAGCGGCCTCCAGACCGAGATCAGTCTACTGGCAGTGTTCTCTACTCCTCATAGAGGCCTCCAGCGGCCTCCAGACCGAGATCAGTCTACTGGCAGTGTTTTCTACTCCTCACAGCGGCCTCAAGACCGAGATCAGTCTACTGGCAGTGTTCTCTACTCCTCACAGCGGCCTCAAGTCCGAGATCAGTCTACTGGCAGTGTTCTCTACTCCCCACAGCGGCCTCAAGACCGAGATCAGTCTACTGGCAGTGTTCTCTACTCCTCACAGCGGCCTCAAGACCGAGATCAGTCTACTGGCAGTGTTCTCTACTCCTCACAGCGGCCTCCAGACCGAGATCAGTCTACTGGCAGTGTTCTCTACTCCTCACAGCGGCCTCCAGACCGAGATCAGTCTACTCGCAGTGTTCTCTACTCCTCACAGCGGCCTCCAGCGGCCTCCAGCGGCCTCCAGACCGAGATCAGTCTACTGGCAGTGTTTTCTACTCCTCACAGCGGCCTCAAGACCGAGATCGGTCTGACAGTCTACAATCCAGGTGCATCAGTCCTTACACCAATCAGAATAATGTCTCATATCCTGGATATATTCATCTTTTTTTTATTTTGTAAAACTTCTCATATACGAGCAATCAAGTCTGGTGACCTCATAGTGCTGCCATTAACACAACACTTAAATTGAAGCTGTTGTCGCTAATGAGACCGATTAACGTCCAGACCACCCATATGCTCCAAAAGTTATGATTTAGAATTTAATAGTTGCAGTGTTAACAATCATAACTAATTATGTCTGTTTTCCTTTGACAATATAAGCACGTTAAGAACTCTTAAAGTAAAACTAATTACTTCATTTGAAGGAGAAACACTACTTCCGATGAATAAATACGTATTTGGGCATCCTATAAAAGTATGACCTGGTCCAAGTATTACTTTTGGATGTAAGACGTGCAAGGAGGTTGCGAGTGATATATCAGACCAACGAACCAATTTTTATCACAACAATAATTATCGAAAAGTATATATAAAGTTAAAAGTGGCTAATTTCGAACTCAAAACCCTTGGCTATTTAACCACAAGACTACCGAGAACTCAGCTGAAACTTCAGACTTGAATAGCTCCATTAATAGTCATATCTTCTCTGCCTCAGTTCAAGGCTTGAGAGGGAAACATTCTTTGTAACGCAGAAATGTTGGGATTTAACACTATTAAATGAAAATGTTGACATCGGACTCTTCATAAATTTGAGAACACTGCTCCCTGGTATTATGAGTGTACGAACTAGCTCAAGGTCGAGGTTTCATAATTCATGTTAGTTTTTCTTATAGCAGAAACCTTGGAGTCACGCTGTCTCCTTCATAAAAAGAGTGAGTGAGTGAGTTATTGTTAAACGCCGCTTCGGCAGTATTGCAGCCATTAGCGGCGATTCACAAAAAGAAATGAAGTTGAAGTATTTCTAACAGACAGAAGGACCTTGAAGTATTTCTTACAGACAGAAGGACCTTGAAGTATTTCTAACAGACAGAAGGACCTTGAAGTATTTCTAACAGACAGAAGGATCTTGAAGTATTTCTAACAGACAGAAGAACCTTGAAGTATTTCTAACAGACAGAATAGTATTATTTTCTTCAATCCATAAACCAATAAAATGTCCATATTTCAAATTTTATTCTGAACTTATGCATTATAATGTTTCGTCTCACTTGCGTTATACCTAGTCAGGAAAGTGTTGACTATAAGTGTGACTATCAAGTCATATATTCTCATTTGACGGTAGTAATTGTATGGTGTTCATATTTCCACTGTGAACGTTTTAACATACATTATAAAACCTAATTTTAGTTCTGATTAGAATTGATTTGTGGGTCCTATTATGTCCACAAACTACCTCTGCAACCAAAAAGCCATTAACGGTTATTTCAGATTAAAATTAGATCCATTGGTGTGTAGCTCATCAGGCTATCATGCTTTAAACAAGAGTGTTCTGAGAGCACAAAACCCCCGGGTTCCTTATCTTCCAAATCAGCAGTTCAATTGTAAGGATAATTTCATGACCTATTTAAAATACATCAGCATGTCAAGTATCGAAGGCCTATCACCAATAAATCAAAAAAAAGTTTCTCACAAAATGGATCGTACATCAAGGTCAAGGTAACATGGTCAAAGGTTATAACTTCAGTGTGTGATATTAGAAACATAACATGTTCAAATGCTGATAAATAAAAAGTTACTGCCAGCGTGAAATTGGAAAGCTGAGCGCTCTAAGTCAAGGGCCATATCTCTGAAAATATTAATCCGTTCGGTCCCAGAAAACCACATGCATTATAACCGATGTATATCCAAAGCATGTGTAAAGTTTCAGAAAGATTGATCCAAAACTGTGGGAGGAGTTGATATCAGAACACAGGTCCTGTCAGTCTGAATTTTTTTTTCATTTTTTTTTTTTTTTATAAATTTAAAAAAAAAAACCAACCCATTTGTACAGTTGTACATTGGCTCCATCAGGGAGTATGGTGGTCAAGTCAATACAGATTTACAAGCGTAACAATAGGGGTACAATTCATGTCAACATTAAAAGGTAAATTTAAAATATATCAATCGTTGAACAAAAAATGACATGTCGACCAGAATTTGTAGAAGTTGTCAATTCTAGAACTTATCTTTGCTGCATATTTGGTTAAATGATAATACTGAGTAAGCTTTTGCTGCATGAACTGAAAGGTTGACATACATACTACTCAAATCCAGTTCATTATTTAGCCAATCTTGGAGTTCCTGCCAGATATGTATCACCATGCTACATTCATACAATAGATGAGCCGTTGTTTCTATAGATAAGGAGCAATAGCTACATAGGTTATGATCGATATATTTCATTTTGTGAAGTCTATTGTTTGTTGGTAGAATATGATGTAACAGTTTGTATTGGAACCATTGGAGATCTGTGTCTTTGGTGCAGCGAAAAGGAATATGGTTGGAGAGGTTCTAAGAGCCTTTATCCTACCTCATGTAAGAATGTCGATCTATGATTGGCCCACGTGACCCTGAACAAATAACCATATTCACCCTCATCCAGGTGGATAAATGTCACCGAGGGTGATAAATGCCTTATACCCCGCTACCGAAATAAACAAGAAATTGACAAAAAACAATTTTGCAAGTGCGCAAATAATGAGGCCACAAAAGCGTAAATTCGCTTACCGTTTACCAGCGTGTATCAAACCAGGAGAAGATATCCATGAGCGCAGCTATAACCAAAGGATTTGTGTCAAACGTGCCCAGTGCTCAGTCGCATGCCGGCCCTGCACGCGCGACCTTGACCCATGTCAACAACACGCGCACGAGGGAGGTATCAGTGGCAAATAATGATGCATTGGATAATAATGCTGTGTCTTCCGAGTTAGAGGGAATCAATTTGGATACCCTTTTCGACGACTTTCCCCTGCCAGACAACACTAATTAAGCATCGATGTTTCCATCATTTTTTTCAAAATTGCAGCATTCAGAACATAAACATTGTTTTCAAAAAATGATTACTCATGACCATGACCCTTGGAATTGACACATGAACTGTCACCCCTGAACCAGTTTGTTTTGATTCTGACCCAGATTTGTTGCTTCTTTGAATAAACGATGTTCGAGCATTTTTGTTTGTTTTTAATGATATTTTGAGACATTCGGTAGGATAAATACGTTATAACATTTAGTGGAGGTATACATCGTGAATTATAAGACCCTTATTTTTTTTTATTCTACTCGCCTCTGGCTCGTAGAATAAAAAATAATAAGGGTCTTATAATTCACGATGTAAACCGCCACTGAATGTTATAACTTATATTGTCAATGCTAGTGTCGTTTCCTAAAACATTATTCCATTTAATACAATGTTGATTTCGATTTGATTTCCAATAAAGCCCTGTCTCCCTTCAACCGGGAGTGGCGTCACAACGTCAACCGGGTCAAGCTCGCCTCGCTGTGTTACTCGCTACTCACTCCATTTCGAGACGCTCCAATACAAACAATCACACAAACGTCTTTGTCACACAAATGTCTTTGGTTATAATGATCCCGATGCAAAGCAACTTCGTTTTACCGAAGGTGAGAACCGTAACAAGAACTGACATGGGCTTGTCGTTGCCTAGTTTATGAGCTCCTGTTCGGAAAATGGCGAACTGACAGTGTTTTTCACAAGTAAATCAGAGTTCAAGATTTGAGTTGGCTTTTATCAGTGTTTTGTTTTCCTTAATACTCGGGAACACGTTATCAGGTTATTCAAAAGTTAAGATTCAATTGGTTCATAACTTAGCACGCCAATTAGCGCTTAAATCAAAGATTATGTTTGTGTGCGGCATTAGACACTCTTTACCGTTACACATTGTGACGTCACTGACGTGAAAGTGAACTGTATTACTACGCGCTTCACCAGAACGTCTAGAAATTTTCGTTTAAAACTACTCTAATCATGTTGTTTATATGTGTGTAATAAATAAAATACCAAACTCATTCCCTATGAATACCGTATTTATTACAACTCGTCACTTGTCAAACGTATTTAACTCGCTTTCGCTCGTTAAATACGTCTACAAGTAACTCGTTGTAATAAATACGGTATCCATAGGGAACTTGTTTGGTATTCTCTATTTAATACAGTTGGCTACCAGTATTTTGCCTTGTCAAAAGGTTGAAGATGTATGGTTGGATTGGGTTTTGTTTGTTGTTGATGTTTTCGAACTGTACTTTTTTGTTTTTAAAGAATGTTTTAACTGCATTAATAACTCCAAAGTATTCTAAAACGTTTGTTTTTATGTCATATCTTGTATCAAACCTTTCCTTGGATAGAAATTTGCCAGTGTCATCGAGAAGATCATTTATGAATACTACACCCTTTGCCTGCCAATTTGCATAAATAATAGGTTTCCTATCTATCAAAATGTTTTGATTATACCAAATCATTTGGGAAGTTATGTTAAGTTAATTTATGTCTTTCTGTGTAGACAGTCTGAAGTTGGAAAGCTGAGCGTTCTAAGTCTAGGCCCATAACTCGAAAAATATTAATCCGATCGGTCAAAAAAAAAACACATGCGTATCACCGATGTATATCCAAAGCATGTGTAAAGTTTCAGAAAGATTGGTCTAAAACTGTGGGAGGAGTTGATTTCAGAACACAAGTACCGTTTTCAGGACGGACGGACCCTTCCAATAACAAAGTCAAAATTGTTGCCATGGAGATATTGAGAAATTAAAAAAAAAACCTCCCAAAAGGCACATCTACGTGATATGGGGAGGCAGTATAGCAAATTTGGTGAGGATTTGTCAAGAAGTTTTAGAGAACTGCTCCGATACTCCAAAAAGGCACATCTGCATGACATCTGCATGACATCTGCATGATATTTGGAGGCAATATACCAAATTTCGTGACAGGACAGGACGCTGAATTGTCGGCTGAATTCGCGAAATTTGGTTTCTGTGTAATGCTCCTGCAATCTTTGTGCGTTCTTTGTATGACCTAGGATGCAAATAACAAGAATGTCCATGACGACCTTTGAACAAGCTACACCCTCCGGGCGTTCACTGTGCACACTAACAACATTTCAGCACGGAGGACAGGAGGACAGGAGGACAGCCTCCTCTGTACTTTCTGTGCTTGCTCCGTATCACAATTGACGACAACAGCGATAGTTGGCCGACCACGCAGCAACATTTCTACCTCCTCTGCAATACCTGAACAATGCTTCAGTGATCCTTAGAGTGTGTTCGGCAACCTGTAGAGACTGGGTTTATAATAAGCTGTATAACCAAATTATACTGTCTCTGATTTTTCACAGTAGCAAATCAGAAACGTAAGATGCAGGGTTTTGGAGTTCCGGAAGCAAACTTATCCTGAAGTCCAAATCGTTTCTATGGAAGATATGATGAGTTTTGGAGCTGTCTCTGAACAAAGTCCAAATTCAACACGTTTCTATTAAAACTAAAAACAAAACAATTCAGAAATCTGAAAATATCAAAAGGCACCACTTCAGTTGGTGGGTAATAGACATGGAAACCTCACAGAAGGCTGAATGGTACTGAAAGAAGGCACGAGAATCATCATGATTGCACAAAGGTTGCTGTGCACGAGAGGAAGAGTGGTCCTGATAATGAACGCCTTGCACACAGAATGCAGGAGGAAGGCACAAGGGAGGTATAGGCATCGTCCAGTACTTCAGCAATTTCTTACATGGCGAACATTGAGCGTCCTTTGCGACTGTAGAACATCCATTGTACGACCTTTCTGACTCCTGGGAGCAACAGTAGAGCGACCAGAAACGATGGCGTCCATCTGCGAAAGTTTTGAGCATGTCAAAAATTTGTTGGTGCTTTAGCATCCTTGGGGATCATTCACGATGTCTCAACATTCCATGTGCTACCTCCTAACAACGTTAGCAAAAATTCCAACAGCGATCTGTAATGCATTTTGGTCGCACAGAGGACGCACAATGGTGTCTGTTCGTGTGAAGGGGCCTTTACATCAACATAAATGAACAGTTATACCTTTCAGGTATCATTTTATTCATGTTTTGAAAAAATGCATCAATTATACAGTATAAGTTATGAGTGCATGAAATCAATTATACAGTATAAGTTATGGGTGACTGTGTGCGAAATCAATATTCAGTATCCATGAAGAGATAATGATAAAATACACAACACACACCCTTTAACAGGATGAGGATGCAGCATTTTCAATAAAACTAAAATGTTCATGGATCAAGTCTTTTCTCAATTTAAACTCAAAGCACAGATAGAACCTGAGTCAAACCAAACCCCTGAAAAGGAACTACATTTAATTTTCTTGGCTCTAAAAAGTTCCCTTAGAGGCCAACATGGGATATTTTTTATTATTTCTAAAGTAATAAAAATGCTTGGAAAATTGATTTTCACACATGTAGATATTTCACACACTGTTGAACATGATTTATTTGTTAACCATAAACATATAGATCCCAATAATAAAAATGTTACATTTGTTCACTAGTCATCATTCTATGCATTATTCAAGCTCTGATGATCCAACAGCCCGTTTTGAATGATACCAATAATTAAATCAGAATATCATCTCTGCATCTTCGTCAGAGATCTGTGTATCAAATAATAACACATTCCTAAACATGTGTGACATAAGAAACAGAGCAATGTATCTAGAGTTGATTCCTAGATGAGGAATTTGCTGACATAAAGTACATCAATATTATCAAAGCAAAATGTTGATCAATAAATTGATGATGTGAAGTGATGTAAAGTGGGACTAGATGCATAGTGAACAAGTAATGTAACACATTCTCTCACCCTCACAGTAACACATTCTCTCACCCTCATAATAACACATTCTCTCACACTCATAGTAAACCATTCTCTCACCCTCACAGTAAGGGTCAAACAATAAGGTGATGTGACACATTCCCTCACCCTCACAGTAACACATTCTCTCACCCTCATAGTAAGAGTCAAACAGTTAGTCAAGTATAATCTGGGCTGGTTTCCCGTCGGCCATCTTGAGGTCCATCCCATTAGTCAGTTCGAACTGCCGACGCAGGAACGCATAGAGCAGGTCGGTCACCAGGAATATCTACAAGAAGAAACATAGAGCAGGTCAGTCACCAGGAATATCTACAAGAAGAAACATAGAGCAGGTCAGTCACCAGGAATATCTACAAGAAGAAACATAGAGCAGGTCGGTCACCAGGAATATCTACAAGAAGAAACATAGAGCAGGTCGGTCACCAGGAATATCTACAAGAAGAAACATAGAGCAGGTCGGTCACCAGGAATATCTACAAGAAGAAACATAGAGCAGGTCGGTCACCAGGAATATCTACAAGAAGAAACATAGAGCAGGTCGGTCACCAGGAATATCTACAAGAAGAAACATAGAGCAGGTCGGTCACCAGGAATATCTACAAGAAGAAACATAGAGCAGGTCGGTCACCAGGAATATCTACAAGATGAAACATAGAGCCGGTCGGTCAACAATGGGCAACTTTTCACTTGCTTTTTATTTTTCCTCATATATAGTTACCACAACAGTCTAGGGAATCCCAGTTTTCCTAGATATAACTTGTCCCATTACTACTCATGGAACTTCAATTTATCCATTCATGTTTTGCCTAAATCCACAGTCACATTTCAGTAAAACACTTAATTTAAAATCATGTTAAATTGATATTTCTGAGATCATCTTTACAGAACTTAATTTGCATGGCAAGGCAGTTTGCAAAAGTCATTGTTTGAACTGACATGACATCATGGCTTTTTGACATCACAAATCATGATGTCAATGAGTGATTTTAAAATAAAATTTGCATTGCAACTCAAGGATTGTTTAATTCAACGTTTTATTAATTTTCTTTCACTCTCGGACAAAATGTACAATAAAAACAAGTTCTTTGTTGTGTCAAAAAGTGTCAGTGTTTCTCTGAAGAAAGTTCATCCATTACACAAGAATCTTAGTAAAAGTAAGTAAGTAGCCAACACCTCTAAATAGTAAAGCAATTTGTTTTACAGTCTAAGTGTAGACAATACATTATTCCTTGCAACTCAATGAATATTCTTTCAATTAAGAATGCTGTATCAATCAGTGCAAGCTGCAGGGAATGGCTAAATATCTCTATTTATTAATTTGGTGAAAGCCTGAAGCTATTGCTTCACAACTTTGACCCGTGCTAATTTGTTCACCAATTTTGTTTATAATTATTATTTCAATATAAATGAGATGTCTAGTGTTGTGCAAATGAATGAAAAGAAGTTGATTAATAACTTTGTCTCGGGCCAATACGACACACCTCGGATCTGTAACTGGGCCAATACGGAAATACTTAATTAAATACATGATAATATAGTGTTAAACATTTATAAGTGATATGAAATTAAAACATAGTTTCATAAGAGTTTTGCCTCACCTCAGCAGTTGAGAAAATCAATGTTATTGCGAAGTAGAAGTTAGCGTTGGCACTGCCTGCATAGATCCAGAGATGCCAGAGTATAGGGGCTACCACAGTACAGGCCAGGAACATCACCCCAACAACCAGCTTGTTCCTCATGTCTGCAACACAGGTAATAGGTTACTGACCTACCAACCCAAACCATTTATAACCCTAACCCTCCACAGTACAGGCCAGGAACATCACCCCAACAACCAGCTTGTTCCTCATGTCTGCAACACAGGTAATAGGTTACTGACCTACCAACCCAAACCATTTATAACCCTAACCCTCCACAGTACAGGCCAGGAACATCACCCCAACAACCAGCTTGTTCCTCATGTCTGCAACACAGGTAATAGGTTACTGACCTACCAACCCAAACCATTTATAACCCTAACCCTCCACAGTACAGGCCAGGAACATCACCCCAACAACAAGCTTGTTCCTCATGTCTGCAACACAGGTATTAGGTTACTGTCCTACCAACCCTAACCATTTATAACCCTAACCCTCCACAGTACAGGCCAGGAACATCACCCCAACAACCAGCTTGTTCCTCATGTCTGCAACACAGGTAATAGCTTACTGACCTACCAACCCTAACCATTTATAACCCTAACCCTCCGCAGTACAGGCCAGGAACATCACCCCAACAACAAGCTTGTTCCTCATGTCTGCAACACAGGTAATAGGTTACTGACCTACCAACCCAAACCATTTATAACCCTAACCCTCCACAGTACAGGCCAGGAACATCAACCCAACAACAAGCTTTTTCCTCATGTCTGCAACACAGGTAATAGGTTACTGACCTACCAACCCTTACCATTTATAACCCTAACCCTCCACATTACAGGCCAGGAACATCACCCCCAACAACACGCTTGTTCCTCATGTCTGCAACACAGGTAATAGCTTACAGACCTACCAACCCTGACCATTTATAACCCTTACCCTCCACAGTACAGGCAGGGAACATCACCCCAACAACAAGCTTGTTCCTCATGTCTGCAACACAGGTTAAAGCTTACTGACCTACCAACCCTTACATAACCTTCAAGGCAAGGGAAGTAATAAACTTATGAGCAGAGTTTTGAATGGCTACGCTTGATTCGGAAACCGGCATATTCCGCGGGAAGCGGTGTAACCGGCGAATCACACAATTTGAAATGACCAGCAAAGGCAGCGTATAATGGCGGACAAGTGTTATCCTTGCCACATTCAATAACTAAGTTTTTATGAATTTGCCTTTGACAATTTATATTACAAGGCAAAAGAGAGCACAGGTCACATTTCCCCGCCTCTTAGTCATACAGTATAAATATAAAATGGAAAACATAATCTAGTCAATCATGTAGATGAATAACAATAATTGATTTTAATGAAAATATTTTTGGAATTATTTGAACCATGGAGTTTAAACCAATGAAAGGCACAAAAATACCATATAGGCAACATCCAAAGTAAAGTTTTCAAGTTATATAGCTTTTTAGTTATTGCCCACAAATGACAAAGGGTTTTGGGTCAAAATTTCATACCTTGGGACCCCTAAAGGGCACAACAGTACCATATAGGTTACTTCGATATCAAATTTGAAGTTTTCAAGTCATATAGTTTTTTATATATGCTCCTAAAAACGATTTCGGATGGACGGATACACGCACGGACATGTGGAGTGATATATACCCCGCCATCCGCTTATATGTCCATTGAGCATTATAGATATTAATGGTACTATGTTTGGTAAACAGGTTCAAGCATCATATTTTTGTCAAAAATACTTTTGGGGAACTGGCTTTGATATGACAAAATTTCATTCACCCAGATGTATTTTCCAGGTAACAGCAGTTATAAGTTATAAGTTCAATTTTGGATTCAAGGGCCACAACTCCGTAAAAGATAATATTTCTGAACTTGAAGTGAATCACTTGGACTCCCTACATATTAAATTTCATTCACCTAGATCTAATACTGTCACAGCTGTTTTTCATACTAAGTTCAACCAAATTTCATTCATCTAGGTTTAATTGTTTCAGAGAAAATTTGTCTGGATTGAGTACCATAAAACTAAGTTAAAAAAGTGACGCTTCCATGGAAACGACAACAAATTTAAATTCCAGAAAACTGAAAACTGTCTCTCGCCATGGGAAGAACGTGGTTAACAGCTGTACAAAGTTTGGTTGATGAGCACTAAAAGGTTTTTGAGAACAATTGACCAGACGAAAGGACGGATGGAATGACTGCTCTATAACCCCGCTACAAAGTAAGCGGGGGTATAAAAAGGGTCCTAGTGTTAATTTGTCCAGAAGGGACTGGAGATTAAAACCTCAGGGAAATACAAGAAGAATGGATAGTCAACTTCTTGTGGCGCTATACATAGAAATCTGTCTTTTCTAGACTTATGGTCTAGACTTGCGTTTATTTCATCAAGGGAGGTAGAAAGCAGCACCGTATTCACCGTATTTACTTGGGTATACATTTCTGTGTTGGGGTCTCTACCGTCTAAAAGCCCATCCCCATGTTTTCAAGATGTTTGTTTGCCTGGCCCCTTGGTCTTATACCCGAAAGAATACGGTATATTTTTTACTCCCATTCGATAAGATAAACATGGCAAAGTTCAAGAATTGACAGATATCCTATTGCACCCAAACCTTACTGCATGTTGAACAGTTCTCTACTGCAGATAAAGTTGCCGTGCCCCTGGCGGGATTCGAAAGCCAGACCATTTGATCTGAAGCCGAACATGCTAACCACTGCGCTATCCCGACCCCCACAGTCATGAGTATCAATATATTATTTCTACTTCGCTCAGCATGAAAACTACCCTGTTTCATCACTAAAATATAATAAATAGTCATTATCTACTAGTCATACTATAAATTTCATCTTATCAACTGACTACCGTCTACTCACAGGGGAAGCAGTGCTGCCACAGGGGCAGCAGGGAGAGGAAGAGAGAGGCGTCTGCGTAGCTGGGGTACGACTTGAAGATTGACGTCAGGAAGATCAGCATGTACAGCTGGAAGATAGGGCTCTGTCTGTGATAAACATCAAGTGTTTATATTAGTTAAATGAAACAATAGAACATGAAAGAAAGTGAATAACATGTTGAATCTATGATCTCAATCATGTAACACTTTGTAAACCTGCATTGAATTAGAGAAAGACTTTAAAAAAACTTAAATTAATGCTGAAAAAAATATTGATGTTTAATTCCAAGTTGTAAGTAAAGAAAGCACATACCTGAGTTTGACAGCGAGAGGAACTGTGTAGATGACAGCGTTGATTTGGAACACACAGATGAAGAAGATGCGAAAGTGTTCGAACATCTCGGTGAAGAAGTACCAGAACACTCCCATGTTGGGACTCAGATCAGGAACTGTCAGACTGATGTGAAGCATAAAAAGGATGAAAAATGAAAAGTTTACACCTTTAATAACTTATAAAATATAAATATCAGAACTAAAACTTCATTTGAAAGATATTGTTGAGTAAGAAGGAGTAGATATTGTTGAGTAAGAAGGAGTAGATATTGTTGAGTAAGAAGGAGTAGATATTGTTGAGTAAGAAGGAGTAGATATTGTTGAGTAAGAAGGAGTAGATATTGTTGAGTAAGAAGGAGTAGATATTGTTGAGTAAGAAGGAGTAGATATTGTTGAGTAAGAAGGAGTAGATATTGTTGAGTAAGAAGGAGTAGATATTGTTGAGTAAGAAGGAGTAGATATTGTTGAGTAAGAAGGAGTAGATATTGTTGAGTAAGAAGGAGTAGATATTGTTGAGTAAGAAGGAGTAGATATTGTTGAGTAAGAAGGAGTAGATATTGTTGAGTAAGAAGGAGTAGATATTGTTGAGTAAGAAGGAGTAGATATTGTTGAGTAAGAAGGAGTAAAGTTGAGCAAGTTTTACAAGGTGATGGCTGACATACATCTGAGAGTTTGAAGGGTTAACTCAACTTACAGTTGAAGTCATTCACTGCCATCTAATGGAAGTTGACACTGAATGTTCGAATACATTAGTACCAAACCATTCAAGTAACCAGTTTACTGAAATTACACAGGGAGTGGCAGACTCATAGAACAGACCAGGACCCTGGGATGATCAGAGTTGAGGTTTTGTTGACGATGCATTGAGCTTGTACATAGAAGGAAGTTTTAAGGTTGAATAAAAGGGAGGGGGGGGGGGGGTGTTGACAATAAGCTGAGACCCTCACATGAATCCGTAAGTGGAGAAGAGGAAGTTCCACGAGTTCTCTATGGAGTAGGAAACTGCGATGAGGAGGAGGAAGAAGATGAGGAAGAACGCGCTGGTGGTCATGTAACACCCCACTGCCTCCACACCTGTGTAGCACGTCGACTTGGGGTAGGCATTCTGGTAATTATATAAGCTGCGATATAAGTGAAATACTCTTGAAAGCGGCATTAAACCCCAACTCACTCACTCACTAACACTGGTAATTATATACGATAATGTAGTTATATAAGAAGATATTTAATTTACAGTTAATACAAGTTAGTATTTTTAACACCAGCATGGAGTTGAAGGTGCAGGGAAGCAACCTTTTGAAGAATCTGCAGTCAAGATCAACCAAAAGCTTACCCCTATATTCATTAGTAATTCATTTGTATGAATGGTAAGCACCACTGGGTGTGATTGGTCTTATAGCCATTATACAAAACAAAACAAACACCTTATTCCTCACTCTTTACTATTACAAACATCTGCAGGGACAAAACAAACACTGCAAATATTGTCAGGGACAAGTCAAGTGTTGAAGTTACATACATCTATGCTTACTACTGTTGCCTCACCTTGTAGAAGAGTATTGCGACAGGAACAACATAAACAAATGGATAGAGCGACTGGTAGGAGGCAACCGCGATGAACAGCGTACACAGAATCTCATTTCCTGAAATGTTGAAAATATCACTAAAGCTCCGGAACTTTCCTGAACTGTTGCAACAGATGATTCTTAGAAAAGATCACATGAAAAATGAACATAAGAAAATCAAAAAAAAGTTGATGGCCAACATCAGGTCTAGTAAAATGTCAAACGGAGATCAGATTTTGGCAAAGATGACGTTTTAACAGTTTTAAGGAAACTGCCTCCCACGCCCATATTTGAGGGGGTCAGGACAAATGTAAAAATTTTGATCATTAAGGTGCAAGGTACCGGTACATCCCCGCAAATTTTCAGTTTTGAGGGTGCAGTGGTTCTTCTGGAGAAGTCGAAAATGTTTAAGGACGACAGTATCTTCACATCTTTTCCTTCCGCCCTTGACATCACGGCTGATATTTTCTGTGCTAAGATTTGTACCATACTAGTCTAATAGGCCAATCAAAAGACTTTTAAATTAACTTCCTATGTCAACAACAAAGACAGCCACAGTGACCTGTCGCATTTGCAGTGATATGTTGCAACCGACATAATGAAGACAGATTTTAAATAAAAATATTTTCAACTATTAAGTCAACTGTCTCAATCCCCATCATAATGAAAGTGTCCGAGTGGATCACAATGCTTTACGCTTAAATATAATATTGTGTATATTTAGACTAATCAGTGATCCTTTTTCCTGATCGCAAAAATCTGCGAGAAATAAAGTGTATGTATTTCAATGAGATACATTATTGACGATTTCCCTCTATATTGGCTCTTTAACAAAATGTGCAAAATCTACTTTGATTTGCAGCATTGACTCGATCAGCTTCGACAGGTATGTTTGATTTCATTCTCATAAAATGGTTAATCATTTGCAAGTTTGATAGCTTTTCAATGAAAAATTACACATATATTTTGATATTTTATCGGAGAAGGCATGCATTCAGTAAAATTTTAGAATGACAACATCATTGCTACTCCAAATTTACTGCAGTACCAAATGTTAATGGAGATTTCATTTGCTGTATTTAAGCAGCTGGTAAGGGCCGTAACTCGTGATGAGGGCAAGGTTAGAGTTAGAGTTTATCTTGATACGATTTCAATCTGGCGTGGGAAGATGGGACGACAGATGACCTCGTGACAGCCCAGGCCATAAGCCAATTTGAAGAAGATGGGACGACAGATGACCTCGAGACAGCCCAGGCCATGGGACGACAGACGACCTCGTGACAGCCCAGGCCATAAGCCAATTTGAAGAAGATGGGACGACAGATGACCTCGTGACAGCCCAGGCCATGGGACGACAGATGACCTCGTGACAGCCCAGGCCATAACCCAATTTGCAGCTCATTAGCTTTAGGCATGACTCATAATCTAAGGTCATTTATCAATTAAACTCCAAGGTAAAAAAAAAACACTATTCGTAAACAAACAGGCCACTAATTGGTACTTCAAATAGTATCAACTGCAAGAAGAGAGGTTTATTTATTTTGGTTCAGTTACAAAGCTTTTAAATCAAGGCTCTAGAATTTCTCAAATTTGCCATAGCCGTCTGAGACTCCAATGCTCAGATCTTAATTCCCATAAATTTCAAAGACACATTTCTCCAACCCCTGGATGTTCATGCGGTCACTTTTACGAAGACCCTGAGCACTTCTTTTTTATTTGCAAAAATTTCACGACTCTTCGAAATAATACGTACTTCTACGACATTGGATATGACATTAAATCTATCCTGTTTGGAAATCCGTCACAATCAATCCAAGAAAATTCTAAGTTATTAGAATCTATTCATTGCTACATTGAACAAACCGGCAGATTTGGTAAACATTAAGTGATACGTCTTTCAAATGTGTGAAATAACAATTCAATATAAGCCATTGCAATATATGTATGGAATGTGATTTGATGTATGCTATGTATCATATTATTTATCATTTGCAAACATGTTCTTGTATTCTGATGAGGACAGGCATTTAGATAAGCTTGTTTGCCTGTCCTAATTCATGTAAAATTAATGTGAATAAATATGTTTAAACCAAAAGCTTTTACAAGAGGGCTCACACATTGTAATCTAAAGGCACGCACAAAAAATCCCCAATACCATGTTTAAAGTAAGCAAAAAATAAGTTTGTAACTACAAAATGCATCCAACCGAGAACCCCCATCCCCCTCGGGTATACTGTACTCTTAGGGCTCCTCTTCCTCCCAAAGACCCACTGATTATGTACACTTCTGCATCACAACAAAGCCAGAAAAAGCATCATGGCTGAGGCTAGGGGTAGAGGGAGGAAAGGAAAGCTGAATTTAATCATCCCTTATTCATGGGAGTAGGGTAATGAAATTTACTATCTTAGTCTCGATTCAACAATGATCATCTTCCCAAATATTCATATTTGAGCTCTCTAGCATTAGGTGGTTTGAGAGGAGAAGTCGTTTAGAGATATTTAGTGGACCATATTAAAGTCCAAATGAACAAACTAAAGTTTCCATGTACGGTAATAAAGTTATTCTGAAAATTTCAGCTTCCTGTGTCAACCTATGTCAGAGATCATCAAATGATTTCAAATGAACAAACTTTGTTCAGCAGTTTTAAACTTGCAATTCCCATTTTGTACACAAGCGACTCTTACGATTTGTGCAATATCTCACTTCGACCATTTCAGTTTTTTCATTATCGATTGCAGGTTAATTGTAAAGATTGATAATTATTCTATTGCATTGATTCATTAGAAAGATAAAGTGGGTGCATGGGTGCATACATGTACTCATATGACTTAGAATAGCTAATTTGGGCACAAAAAGCATGTACTTGTGCCTTTAACCTTCATGTTATATGGTCCGGAGTTACCTTTCAGAGCGTACAGCACAGACAGGAGAGTAGCGAGGTTGGTGAACACAGCTGTCGACTTGGACAGGCAGGTTGCTATACTGTATGGATTCAGGAAATGTCTGTGAACAACACCAGGAAAGGGAAAATGTAATGCATACCTCGATTAATATTGGTCCAATATGAACATAAACCATTACTTATGAAACTAGAAAGTGCTTTTACTCGTAAAAACAGATGTCTCCCCCTTCACCCAATTCAATTTCAAAAGGGACAAAGTGCAAATTGTTGCCATGGAAACTGATAAAAATCAAATTTTAAAAAGTTCAAACCCCCAAAAGGCACATCTACATGATATTGGGAGGCTGTATACCAAATTTGGTGAAGATTGTAGTTTTTGAGATCTGCTACGGAAACAAACCCTACCCTTCAAATAGACAAACTCCAAATTGTTACCATGGAAACCAAAAATATAAAAGATAAAAAAAAATAGAGCCACTGGCTCTGAAGCACATCAGGAATCATGTTATTAATTATCTCTAAGGAAAAGATTAAGATATGACATAATAAGTCATTGCCCAGTCATCAAATTTAAAAGTTATTATCAAAATTGGTTACACATTAATCCATATAATTATAAATAATGTAGACCTTTGCAGTTTATTGTTTTACTTCTTATTTTTATTCTGGAATAATCATCATTTATTACATAATGAAAAAGAGCTCCTATTTGTTTCTAAAAATCCTGTTTCTCATAGGCTCATAGTTTCATAGGCTCCTTTTCAATATTTAATTAATAAATTCTATTGAGCATCTGAGTGTTACTCAACATGCAGACCCTAGGCTCACAGCCAGTGAATTATATATTTTAAATTTTGTTTTCCCCATCTTTATTTATTTTTCTTTATTGGAAAAGAAGATGTGGTATCACAAACTCATGTAGCTAGTTTTTAGTTTTCTTATCTTACTTCATCACTTTATTAATCCTTTTTCAATTTTTTCCTATGCATCCTGTCACAATATTCAGTTTACAGGCTATTCAAAGTTCTAATTTCACATTGATTACATCAAACATGTCCATAATGTAGTATTACTCATAAGCTGACATATGAAGTGCACATAAAATCTCATTATCTCCACAGCTCAATTAAACAGCTGTTTTAAGTGGTGACCCCTGTGATCCATATTTGGGGTCACAAGATCAGGAATCTGTTCATAAAATTTCAGCTCTCTATGTTCATTGGGACTGGAGAAGAAGATGAAAATAGCTTTTAAGGTAATGACCCCTGTGGCCCTTATTTGGGGTCACAGGGTCACCAAATCTACAATTTAGAATCCCCATTGGCCAAGGAGTCTGTACATAAAATTTCAGCTCTCTGGAGTCATTGGTTCTGGAGAAGAAGATGAAAAAAGATTTTTAGGTAATGACCCCTGTGGCCCTTATTTGGGGTCACAGGGTCACCAAATCTACAATTTAGAATTCCCATTGGCCAAGGAGTCTGTACATAAATTTTCAGCTCTCTAGAGTCATTTGTCCTGGAGAAGAAGTCGAAAAAGTGAAAAGTTTACAGATGGACAGACGGACGAGCTAACAGGAAACTTCAAAAAGGCACCGATTCTACATGATATGGGGAGGCTGTATGCTAAATTTGGTAGAGATTGGTCAAGTAGTTTTAGAGGTATGCTCCGGAAACAATGGGAACACCGACGCAAACTCAACCAAAAATAACATGTCTCCCGACCCTTCGGGGGGAGACATAAACATTTGATCGAGATGGGAAAAGATGGAACTGTTTCAGTCACTGCCATTGGTCTGATTATTATTTCCTTCAACATATCTGGCATTCAATGAACATATCTCAATACCTGTCAATCTATAAGCTTTTTCCATATTTATTCAAACTTTGAGGTCAAATAGTTCTATCGTGCATAGAAGGAAAAATATATGCTTTCCACGGAATAAAGCCCACCAATTATATGTCATAATCAACTGCTGCCTGTTATGAATCTCAGTATGGTTAGATCATTTAATTTATGTACTGCATGAAAAAGAAATAAAGATCACTAAAATAAAAAGTATGTAAGATTTTTTTTTACAAAATAATAAGAATTTCTGGCTTGACAAGTAAGGCTCTCTATGTAACAATTAATCAGAACGATACAAGACAAGTTCAGGTAGAATAGTAATTTATACTCACACAAGAAGCACGTAGGTTGGGAGCCACTTGAGGTCAGCTGCACGCAACAGGAGCGACTGGACATTGCTGGCATAGCTGGACACTTCCTTCGTCTGTTTCTCCAACTGCAGATACCAGATACCAGATAGGTTACTATGACAACAACACTTACTTGCTGATACATAGAGAATTCCAAACAAGTTCCCTATGGATACCGTATTTATTACAACGAGTTACTTGTAAACGTATTGAACGATGGCAGCTTTTAGTTACGGTCCTCAACATCAATAATACGAAGTCGCTTTGCATCGGGATCATTATTGCCAAAGACATTTGTGTGCTTGTTCCTGTATACATAATAATAATAATAATAATAATATACATTTTAACGCCTAATATCCAGTGCAAGCACTGCTCAATGGCGGTACAATTACTACCTTGAAGGAATTGTACTTTTGGTGCTGCTAGCCTGGTACTAAGCGCTCCGCGCGACCATTTAGGTCTGTACCTCCCGTGTTCAGGTACCCATTTAAACAGCTGGGTGGACTGGACTGAGTGCAATGTGAATGAAGTGCCTTGCCCAGGGGCACAACACAGTATAAGACCCAGGTCACAAATGTTTGGTGTCTCCACTGGGATTCGAACCCGGGCCGTTGACGTGGGAGGCAAGCATGCTAACCACTACACCCCTGTATTGGAGCGTCTCGAAATTGGAGTAATGAGTAACATCGGGTCGATATTGACCCTGTCGATGTCGTGACAGTTGAAGGGAGACAACATCACATGCGCAGCTGATGTGTGTGACCGTACAGGTTACGATAGGGCGAGCTCATTCGGCTTTGTCGTTGTTTCATATATAATATCCCAGATTGTGCTCAGTTTGTAATTCCTACAAATTTTATTAATTTGTTTACTTATGAATGGCAAAAGTAGTTCCGCCCTCGTGACCTCGGGTCATCACCATGAACCGACCAATCAGATGTGTCACTCGCAGTATCTAACATACGTGGATACCAAAAATATCTTTCTCACTCACATGTGTGTAATAAAGTTACATTGTGAGTGTGACCATGGAATCCTTGGAAAATTATAATTATTTCAACATGGAGCATTCAAAGGTTGTGACAGGTTAAGAAAAGAAACCAAGAATGAATCAATGAGATTACCTGAATAGGAATTCAATATCAGAGATTGTAAGAGACATAGAATAACCAACAATATTTGACAATGTATGTTGACGGAATACTGACATGAGTAAACAAGATAATATTGAATTCATAGTTTTGTACTTGGTGCTTGTTAGTCTATGTAACAGTAAGATTTAAAGCGTTACAATATCCATGTAAGTTCAAATATGACTAAAAGTAGAACATTAGGTAGCTATTCCAGATACGGGGCTCCAGTAGTATCAGTCCGCTCCTACACGCAGTGCTGTATCTATATTGATAATACATCTCTTCTCATAGTCTGGATTCATTCTTGGCTCTGCCTGGTAATGTTATGAACGGTCTTGTCAAGCCAACCAGGTGAGACAGCTTGTTTGAATGACAGGTCTCAGACACAAAGCTGTACCGAGAAAGCAGAGAGAGTGTTGTGATAGAAGCCTTTTCATTGATAAGCTTAACTTCCCAGCGTAGACACCTGGATGAAAGACCAGGCAGGGTGAGTAGTTCATATATTCAGAGTTGTGGATGAATCCAGGAGTTGTGGATGAATCCAGGAGTTGTGGATGAATATAGGAGTTGTGGATGAATCCAGGAGTTGTGGATGAATCAAGGAGTTGTGGATGAATATAGGAGTTGTGGATGAATCCAGGAGTTGTGGATGAATCCAGGAATTGTGGATGAATCCAGGCCATTAGTAGAGATTTATCCTGGAGATTATTGACTAGCAATGGGAACATCCAAGATGGTACATCAAACAGTAAACACTTTGTTCACCATTTCAAAGAAATGACTATGCCCTCAGGATTTTGTTCAACTGTTGACAGAGCAGTAATCATGATACACTCCTACATGGTGGATTAAAGATCTACACTTACCAGGTATCTCCCAAACTCCCTGGCTAGCTTTGTGAGCACTACACCGGTCAAAATGTCCACCAGCTGAAACAATTCAATCAAATATTAAGAAGCGCATAACATTGCCTCCTTGTTTTTTTAGAAATAATATTTCTTTGCCAAAAGAAAAGTTTACACCTTCATTAGTTCCATCGAAATGAAATAATGTCAGATTTGTTATCAAGTATAGCCAACAATTTTCCTTTTTAAAAACATCAACATATTGGGTTTAACAAAAGACAGCACAGATGAATAAATATTGAAAATGAACAATCTAGATGGGACACTTTCAATGTTAACTCAATCAACTTTTGACGATGTATTAACCCTCGGTTTTATTCAGTTTCTGTCCAACCAGTACAAATCTCTAACATATTTTTACTCATTACATGTATTCCGAAACCAGGCAAAGACAGACGATTTCTGAAAAACTGGCATCCTATCTCACTCTTAAATGCACTATATAAGATCATTAGTACATGTGTAACTATCAGAATTAAAAAGACCTTAGATTTACTGATAAATGAAGACCAGACCAAATATTCCCGGCAGATGCATTTCAGAAAATATTTGACTCCTATATGATATTATGTTTGAAACAAAAAGACAAAACAAAAAAGGCCTGTTAATCTTAATAGATTTTGAGAAAGCCTTCGACACCGTATCAAAGAAATTCATTATGATGGTCCTGGATAAATTCGGATTTGGTAATAACATACAAAATGGGTTAATGTCTTAATCTCAAACACATCATCATGTGTTGTACAGAACGGACATTTGTCTTCGTTTTTCAACAACGAAAGGGGTTGTAGACAGGGTGATCCAATCTCTCCATATTTGTTTTTATTTGTAGCCGAAATTCTGGGTATTATGATCAGAGACAACAACAAAATAATTAATGAAATCGAACATCTCATTGCCCAATATGCTGATGATACCGAATTGTTCTTAGACGATTCTGAACTTTCTCTTAATGAAGCAATAAGCACGATCAACACCTTCTATAAAATGTCAGGTTTGAAGATAAATATCGACAAAACAAAAGCTGTATGGATCGGTTCAATGGCCGGCAGCGATGTAACTTTATCCAATGATTTTAAGCTGGATTGGCATAAAGGAACTTTTGATGTTTTGGGAAAATACTAGATGCTAATCTCAATGACCTATGGGTGATCAATACGAAGAAGAGACTTGAACATATTAAAAGAATTCTGTTGAATTGGAAAAAACAGAACCTAACCTTGATTGGTAAAATAACAGTTATAAAACTTTAGCTTTATCTACTATTGTTCACATCCTCACATCTCTGCCAAATCCTCCTAAAGAATTCATAAACAATTTGAACAAATTATTTTTCAAGTTTATCTGGAACGATAAGAAAGACAAAATAAAGCGTTTAAATTTAATGCGAAAATATGAAGATGGGGGTCTAAGAATGGTTAATATCAACAATTTCATCGATTCGCTAAAACTTTCTTGCCTGAAAAGCTATATCAATAACCCTAAGGGCTATAGTTTAGCAGGTTTTCCGATAAGAGACACTCTTCTTTTAGGATCAAACATTACTAAACAGTATAAACCTGAAAACCCGTTTTGGAAAGATACATTGGATGCATGGGCTAGATATACTAAGGGTTTTGATAGTAATAATGTCATAAATGAAATTCTCATGCAACCTATTTGGCTAAATCATTTCTGTAACCAACCTAACTTAATTATACTAAACTGGTTTAAAAAAGGAATAGTTCACATTAAAGACATCTGTAAGGACAAAGATTTCCTCACATTTTCAGAACTAAAAGCACAATTTGATATCAGGGGTACAGTACTTGATTTAAATCGCGTCATTCTCAGTATTCCTAAAATATGGAAACATGTTATCAAAAATACAAAAACTCCAAATGATGCGAATTTATCAATATGTTCCCCCTGGAATGATTTGCAGAGGCCTAGCAAAGGTTCTCGACATTTTTACGACAATATCAAGCCAGAACATACTATTCCCAAAGTCTGTGATAAATGGGACCACGAATTAAATGAGAACTTGGATTGGAAGACTATATTTTTACAATATAGACAAGATAATAGAGGTCTACACAAAACTCCTTGAATTCCAATATAAATTCATACATAAGGCTATTTACACAAAAAGAGAGCTACTTAAAATGAAACTCATTGATAATGATCTTTGCTTGGCATGTGGTTCGGTTAGTGAGAACATATATCATGTATACATTGAATGCCCAACTATCAAACTGTTTTGGAAAGATTTTAACAACTTCGTTTGTAGATTACTCAATATAACATATGAACCCTCCACTATAGACATTCTATTTTGCTGCACCAAAAACCATCTACTCAACCACATGATTTTATTGGCCAAACGCCATATATTTGTAATGAATATAAAAGGTTTAAAACCCAATTTTACTGGGTATAAATCAACTTTAAAAGATGTCTATTACATTGAAAAATTTATTTGTTCAAAAACCATCAATTCAAACTCATTTAATAGAAAATGGAATGTTATTTCATCGGAATTGGGATAGTTTTTTTTAGTTTTTTTATCCTATCTACTTATGTCATGTCCATGTTCTTTTATTATTATTCCCAATTCTCAATGTCATTATTGTGATGCCTATCCATGTAAGCTGTTCTAGATATCGAGTATCCTGTTTCACCTAGAACATGTTATCACTTGACTGTATCCAAATGAAGTGAATAAAAATATTTTTAAAAAAAATTTTAAAAAATGTTTTACTTACAACAAACAGGTACTCCGTCAACCGTGGCCACCCAGACAGAAGCTGAAAGAACTTTAGCAACAGTGGTGTCTGAAACAGAGGTATGCTCAATGTATTTATAATAATATACTTTGATAACACATGTATTTTATAGGTAGATTTCAGAAAGGTAAATATTGTACCTATCGAAGTTTATTGATTACTAATAATACAGTCACATCCATCTTCACCGTTAATTGTTGTGATACTCCCCAAGCGGCGTTATACAATAACTTACTCACACTCATATCCATCTACATGCCATCAATAAACCTATCAAAGTACATCTAAATGATGGAAACTTATGACAGAAGATTGTCGATAATAACTGTATCAAACTTTAGGAAAGGTTACATCACATCACATTTCCATTAGGCTTATTTAATTACAATTTTATAAATTCATGTTCAGCTTTTAATCACACATACCTCATGAAATATATCTCCTTGATATGGTGAGAGGAAAGTTTCTTGCAAAGCCACACCCTCTTCCACTGAAACAACGGATAACATTCATTTCATCGATTATGTATATTTCTTACTATCTTTTTAGCCCTAAGATTCCTGTTACTGGCTGTTAGACTGTCTTCTTTGCCCTATTGATGTCTGTAGACTATCTTTTTTATGGCTTGAATCCATGTCATCGATCTTTTAGGGTTAGTTTGTCTACTTTAGTCAGTACTGTAAGGTAATGCAGTGCAGTTGATTATTTTAAGCACTTGGTTAAAAGGAGGGTTCTATCGGGGTATTTTTTGTGGCAACTAAATTCGAGAGGATATCTCTGTTTATATGCTATTAATATATGATTAACATTCAAATTGAAAGATATTAATGAAATTAATACTTTGATGACTTCACATTTCACAACTTGATAAAGACAAGCACACATTTGTTGAAAAAATCAAAACAATGAGAATTGAAGCCAGTAATCAGCGCTGCGAGTGGGGAAAACTATGGTCTAACATCATATTGTTTATTACTTTTATGCTACATTATGTGTTACTATGTGAATATTCTATCAGTGAATATGTTTTATTATAAAAAAAATTTAAAATTGGGTGAAATATTCATTTCACGAAATGTCAAGGATCCAAGATGGCGGATGCTACCGATAGATCATTGATAGAACTTTCCCTTTAAAAGGAGGGTTCTATCGGGGTATTTTTTGTGGAAACAAAATTCGGGAGGATATTCCTGTTTACACATATATGTTAATATTACCCATATGGGAAGACGGACACAGGGTAGTATTTTTCACAAGTCACATGGGAGGTTCACCTTTTTCTGGCTTTTGATTGGCTGTTACAGAAAAATAAGAATTTCATTGGTTGCCGGAACTACTTCATTCATCTTTCTTACTTTTCCCGACTAGTAACTTTAGAAACTGTCTTCTGCACTTTTACATGTTTTATTTGTTTCCCGCAGTTGAAATTAACGTTTTCGTACATGTGCCGATGCATCAAATGTCGGAGGAAGTAGTTAAATTGTCCGAAATTTAAAGAAACTAGCGATTACTGCTTAACTGTATAACGACGGAAAGCTTCAAGAGCGACGGCGATCGTTCGAATGTAATAACGTCATAGGCGCGAGCAGTGTTGATTGTAACGTCACAGGGCTTTTCGGTTTGAGTCGACTTGTTTTTGAGCTTCGCACACCTCTTGATATGGATGTTGCAATAACTTATATGGATGTTGCAATAACTTATATGTATAATCATGGATTGATAGTAATTGGCAGGAATACAAAACTTTCAACTAAAGCCACATCTTTCTTTTATTGTGAAAGACATTTTCGCAGGGGACATTTTAATCGTGCGGAGTAAACAAGGATAGGTACGTAAGAAGTGAATCCATGTCACACGCGTATGGATATGGAGATTCATCTCATTCTCGGGTCCTTTTAGAGAAGCTATTGGCTTTTAATATTCGCGTTTTTACTTTAATTTGTCATATGGGTAATATAAACAATAACCAACTTGTGACGGGGAATGGCAGGTTATCTTTCCCTCGTTATATCAATTGTGTGTAATTCTCTCGCCAAGGCTCGAGAATTACTCAAATGATATAACTCGGGAAAGATAATCTGTCATTCCCGGTCACTCGTTAGTTATTGTCTAAATAATACATGATTAAAACACAGTGAAATTGAAAGATACTAATGAAGGTAACATTTTGATGACTTTATATTTCACAACTTGAAAAACACAAGCGCACATTTGTTGAAAAATAAAACAATGAGAACTGAGGCCATTTATCGGCGCTGCGAGTCGGGGTAAACTTCGCTACAGCATAACAACAACTTGTTTATTAGTTTTATTACATGTTATGTGTTACTATGTCAATATTCTATCAGTGTATGCCTTTAGTTATCAAAAAGTTGCAAATTTGGGTACAATATAGCGTGTTTTCATTTCACCTAATGCAAAATATCCAATATGGCGACAGAACCCTACCTTAAAGTGCAGCAGTGGTGTTAATCGTGTTACTGGTGCATAATGTCACCTAGGACCACAAAATAATGGTGTGACACTTGCAAATTAAGTGGATATTCAAAGAAAAGTGTAACAATGGTACGCAGTTTGAATTACACTATAATTTTTTAACACACTAGGGAGCCCACACTAGAAGTAGAAGAAGTAGGTCAATCGCGTCAGAAACTGCAGATGATTACCGCTGATAGCTGACGGGAGCAACTATAGAATTGGTTTGCCAAGGCACCTAGAATACATTCTAAAGTTAAACCCTAACCCTACCCTAAACCCTAATACTTACCTAAAGGTTAAACCCAAAAACCCTAACTAAAATCAACATGCCGGTGTTATGAAAATGGGTGGCAAACCAATTCTATAGTTACACCTAAATCATTATGTCATAGGGCCTACATTCCAAATCCCAATCCCAATTACTACCATTCAATTCATCGATCAATATCTTTTTATTAAACCATTCAAAATGAATATCATGGTACACGATCACTCTAGTCTCTACTGTCTACATAGCTGAAGTTGCTTCGCCAAAATAGGGTCTTTGACGGCCTGAGATGTGGCCATTCCCCTTTGTAGCAATAGTAAAATTTGAAATTTGAAATTTTAATGTGCCATTTTTTCATCCAATGGGCAAAATGTCCCATGGCCCCTGCCTTTCCCAATCCCTAGCCCCTGATACACGGAGACAAGGTGCGCAGATTTAACCGACAATTTCACAAAACGTTTCTGTTGGGTAAAGTCAAAGTTTACAAGTCATTTGAAGTCTTTTTTTAAAACTACCTCGTTCCCATGATGTCAGAGGTGTGACAACTTCATTCTTCGATGACAGCCAGACTGGCAGAGATGTCCGAAACAACCACAGGCGAATGCCGGTACCGAAAGCAAAGCACAACAACAAGTTCGCCGCCATGTTGTTTTCCGGTTATATCTAAAAGTGGAATTTTGTGCCGGTAGATCTAAGATTTTTCGAAAAATGAGTCTGGGTAATATA